>JBAMJR010000229.1:370000-412551 GCA_038501785.1 Myoxocephalus aenaeus | reverse complement strand
TACTTCAGACTAGATACATCAGTCTAGAGACATCAGACTTCAGACTATTCTTCTAGAGACTCCAGACTATTCTTCTAGAGACATCAGACTAGAGACTTCAGACTAGTCTTCTAGAGATTTAGACTAGAGACATCAGACTAGACACATCCGACTATAGTTTTCTAGATACTTCAGACTAGATACATCAGTCTAGAGACATCAGACTTCAGACTATTCTTCTAGAGACTCCAGACTATTCTTCTAGAGACATCAGACTAGAGACTTCAGACTAGTCTTCTAGAGATTCAGACTAGAGACATCAGTCTCCAGACTAGAGACTTCAGACTAGAGGCATCAGACTATTCTTCTAGAGACTCCAGACTAGAGACTCCAGACTAGAGACTTCAGACTAGAGACTCCAGACTAGAGACTCCAGACTAGAGACTTCAGACTAGAGACTTCAGACTAGAGACTTCAGACTAGAGACTCCAGACTAGAGACTCCAGACTAGTCTTCTAGACTTCACACAGATGTGGACTAGGACTAAAGACTCAAACAGCTGAGTCACAGTAAACACTGGAAGCTCAAACATCGACTCTGTAATCAATCAGGAGGAAAAGGTGCCGACCCAAAGGAACGAGTTCCTTCAGCATCATGTGATCGGCTTCAGCCGCCAGCTGCTCTTCACAAACACTGATACCAAATCAAAGTCCAGCTGAACCCTGAAACTGCTCAACGTTTATCGGCGCCAGAAGCTGTAAAACTGTCATAATACTCAGATTGTCATTTTTTTCCACGGTTCTTGAACACATCGTGTGTGACGAACGCTTCTATCAGAAAATACAACCAAAGCAAAGCTTACATTTTGGATATTTCATCAAAAACATTCTAAAATTAAACCGTTTACTTGAAACAAATCCTGTAAAAAAAAAAACGTTTAATTCTGAGCTCCTCAACGGACCAGGAAGCCATGTTTGATTCGTCTGAAACCAACAAAAGTCCCAAATTCCGAAAAGCAAAAGAACAGGCCGACAGGAAAAGGGTGTGAAACACCTCTAATCTCATTACGTTACAGAAGCAATATTCTGACTTTCATACTTTACAATGAAAGCCGTTAACGTCAACGTTCTAAAGAAATATTGTTCTCCGGCTTCTTCTCCACTAAAAGCCAGCCTCCTCGTGCTTTGATATCTGGAGATAAACTGCATGCCAGAAGTCTTGTAAAGTAGTTTCACTATAATTCTCCTGAAACAATATCCCTGATACAGTTTCATCTTTGCTTTGATATCTTTATAGCAAACGCCCGATTGGACCGGGTTGTTTATGACGGGTTGTTGTTGAGATACAAAGTATTTCACATCACTGTCCTGCTCTCCGTCCCAGAAATACATGAGGAGTTTACATTTTTGGTTCAAATGAAACTTCATAACATAATTCAGCGGTCAGCGGCGTCAAATCAACATTTAGTACCAGTTTGGTTGCAGGAACGCGGCAACAAACCAGAAACAACAAGAAGCTGCCCGTTGCCTCCCAGTGAGCCCAGTGATACCGGCACCAGCAGCTACTGGTAAACATGTGGGACGCCTACTGGGACCAGTTAGCATCAGGATGCTGTTACGCTTCTGTCCCAGTTTACAGGTACTTTACATCTTATTAAATACTGTACTTTTTACTCCACGACATCTATTTGATATCTTACTTTGTTGATTCTGATTCTTAATAGAAAATAAGATCAGATTATGATTGAATATTATAGATTAAAGCGACCCGCGCTATATATAAAGTACATTAAATACAATTACCTCCTAAACCAGCTTCTGAGTAAAGTTCATGCATCAACAATTAGAATCCAATAATATTTATTATTCTTAAAACGGCCGATCTGCAGAAAGGGAACTTTTAATTCGGTACTTTAAGAACATTTAATCAATACTTGTGTACTTTTTGATGATACCTGCTGTTATTCAGTGTATTTTTTGTCACGCTGGGACCAACTTAAAAAAAAATTACTGAAAAAGAAAAATGTGGCAATTAAGTTGCAGACAATTTTCTGAGAATGAAATGAAGCTCCTCTTTGACCCACATTCCTTCCGCCTTGTCTTCTTTTCACTCGTTTACCTGGCCAGCCCCAAAAAATAAATTTAAAAAATAAAATAGTGTTGCCATAGCAACCCCTCCGCCAGAGAAGGGCTGCAGCGGAGAGGAAGGGTTCCCCGGGCACACTGGTGTTTAACGACACACACACACACACACACACACACACACAGAGTAGGTCAGTGGCTTCTGAAGCCGCGGAGCAGCAGATCTGGGATCGCTCCACAATAACCTCCAGGCTGCCTTTCATGTTGCTCCACCAATCAGCTCCACAGGACTCAGTCCAGGTTTTTTTTTTTAAGTTAGTCTAGTTCTGGGCTGATAATGGTTTTATAATCATCCGACTTTAAATCAGGCCGGGCAGCACTTCCTCTGCTTAGTGCTGAGAAAACGTTACCACGAGAAATGTAAAACGGTATAATAATTTAATAATATCAGAGATAGACAGAAAAATTATGATTAAAGCTGCATTCTCTCTCCTGACCACCAGGAGGCAACTCCTCTGGTTGTATAGAAGTCTATGCTTCATGTGGTAAAGCTGCATTCTCTCTCCTGACCACCAGGGGGCAACTCCTCTGGTTGTATAGAAGTCTATGCTTCATGTGGTAAAGCTGCATTCTCTCTCCTGACCACCAGGGGGCAACTCCTCTGGTTGTATAGAAGTCTATGCTTCATGTGGTAAAGCTGCATTCTCTCTCCTGACCACCAGGAGGCAACTCCTCTGGTTGTATAGAAGTCTATGCTTCATGTGGTAAAGCTGCATTCTCTCTCCTGACCACCAGGGGGCAACTCCTCTGGTTGTATAGAAGTCTATGCTTCATGTGTTAAAGCTGCATTCTCTCTCCTGACCACCAGGGGGTGACTCCTCTGGTTGTATAGAAGTCTATATAAATGACTCTACTTCTCTTGATGTATTCCCTCAGTAAACATTGTAAACATGAGTTTATGTCTCAATCTCTAGTTTCAAGTCTTCTTCAATACAGCATGATGTTCATTTAGTAAATTATGGTCATTTAGAGTCAAACAGACCATAAAGCAGGGGACGCTTTAGGGGCGGGGCTACAGCATCTTTTATATATATTAGTGCTGTCAAGCGATTAAAATATTTAATCGCGATTAATCGCATTTATGTCATAGTTAACTTGCGATTAATCGCAATTAATTGCTTCTTTTTTTTTGCATTTTAATGCTCTTATCAACATGAAAAAGTGGATTGGCTTGCTTTATTTTATTGAAAAACAACTGCCAAACAGGGCGGTACAAAATAAAATCACTGCACATTTCAGGTAAACAAGGGTTTACAAAATAAAATTATAGAGTGCACCAGGCATGAAAACGGGTCAGGGGTGAAAAAGGTGAGAAGGATATTACCCCTCTAGGGGGTCCGGGGGCATGCTCCCCCGTAAGAAACATTTAAATATTCCATATTTTAAAGCATCAATCTGATGCATTTTGAGATGCTTTTTTTGCCAACCTGGGGAGAGCTGGAGAAACTTAACTTCAGCCATGAGTCAAAAATGATTATGGCCTCCTTACTAAGTATTATGCAAGCCATTTCATGCCAGCCTGTCACTGGTCTAACATTTACAGTATATGAGGCACAATGTGGTAAGGGAGAGCATGGCTGCCTTTGTTAGCATCATTTATATCTTTGATGCAGAGAATGCATCTGGTGAATCCCTGCCTGTTGATTTTGGAGAATACATCTCCTAGATGAAAGGACACCTCTTGCCCTTTTATTGAGACCTTGCCTTCCAGTTTTAGCCACGACCAGTTCCAGCTGCATTTCAATCCAGCTGTTTAACAATGGCTGCATCCTTCTCCCCTAACACACTCATTCTGCAAAAATAATGTTTGTATTAGTGTTAACTTCTAGTTTAGCCTTATTCAGACCTGCCAACCTTGATATATAACCTATATATTGATAAGTCATTAAATACTCGTCATGCATTATATTGCATTGCATATAATGTGTGCTGGTCAATTAGTCTAAAATTACTTTTAGACTAATTTTTACCAGCGTACTTTGACGTCAAAATGCGTATCGGCTACGCAAATTGCGTACAGGTTGGCAGGTCTGCTTATTGATAGAACGGTGGACCACTTTACCTTCTGCCTTGTCAGTCCCCTCTCCTCAAAATCTACCTCCTCAAAAACGGTAGCGTTATGCCGTGTTCACACCGGACGCGGCGCGATGGTGTGAACACAGCATAAGCTAATAATTTCCCACCGGAGCTTTAGCTAGCTGGCTAACGTTGCGTTCTCTCCTGCTGTGTTCAATGTGTTCACTCGCGCTCCCTTCTGGCACGCGCACCTGTTCTCAGTTCACTGAATATCATTCATTTTGCCGTATCGCGCTCACCATTCATTCATTTCAAACCGTAACGTTAGCCTAGCTTCCAAGCCCAAACGGCGTGCCTATTGTTTTGCTTCCGGTTGAGCTACATCCGGCGTGGTGCTCGCGTAAAAAAAAAAATTTAAAAATTAAAATGCGTTAACGCCGTTAATAAAATTGACGGCGTTAAAATTGGTTTGCGTTAACGCAGTTAATAACGCGCTAATATGACAGCACTAATATATATATATATATATACATACACATATACACACACACACACACTCTTATAGAGGTCATGGATCCATGAATCCTGTGAGGCCAGAAAGCACTGAGCCTCTGGGGATGAAGCCAATTTAGTAATGTGCATTAATGGTACATAAATATATAAAAATGGAGAAGAGGAGGCGAGGAAGAGGAGGAGAGAGAAGAGCTCAGCGTCTCACAGGAAGTCAGTTCAGGCCTTTAGCAGCAGAACTGTACAAGTAAAACCAGTAATACCAGTGTATAAATACTGTATTAATGTGTATAAATACTCCTTCATGAGTTGAGGTACCAAACCAGTGTCCACTCCAGGTGGCGCTACTTCCAGTTTGGTCCAGTGGTTCTCAACATGAGGGTCGGGCCCCTCCAAAGGGTCGCCAGAGGACCGAGAGGTTGTGAAGAAACAAATGTATTTCTGTTTGGACTTTTCTCCTCATGTTTGTATTTGGTGATAATTCCACATCAAATAATGATTAAATAAAAGTATGAGACGTTTTCTTGGTTTAGACTTGCAGTACATACACTTTGCATTATTGCACTTCTCTATTGTTTAAGTTTAATTTATTTCCTAAATAATACTCTGCACATAACTTTCATCCCAGCTATTTTTTATATATATATATATATATATATATATATATATATAAAATCCCTGTTGTTTTTAATATGTTGCTTTTAGTCTGTAAATTGCTGCTACTCTGACAAACTTCCCCTTGGGTATTAATAACGTATATATTCATTCAAATACATAGACAAGTGAAATTTATGAAAATTGGTTTAATATGAAATGGTTTATTCAACATATAAAAACCGGTCTGAAAATGATATATAAAACTAACAAACCCTACTTATAAAAAATAAAAAGACAGTCTAAGAAAAAGATCTTCATGATAAAAAGCAAACAGCGAGTGCAAATATTCAAAGTAAAACAAAACAACAACGTTAGAAACACTTCATGTTAAATGTGCGTCTTCCCAAGAAGTTACCTGGAATTAAATATCATGTTGGCAATACTTTCTACTAAAATAAAGCGTTACCATGAGGTCTCGGTGTTTCCCCAGAGCTTTAACCAGATCTCATGGTCTTCCTCACTAGGTTTCAAGGTAGAAACCCTCATAAAACCCGTTTGCATTCATACATTTGGTTCTTTAAACATCACAAGAGAACATCGTTGTGCAAAAGATCGCTTTTAAAAAAGTACAAAAGAGAACGTTAGTGTACAAACCCGTCTTACGTGCTACATGATTTGCAACCTGGGTCATTTTCACGGTTATAAAAATATCAAAAGTCCATTCCAGAAAGAAGACTCGTTGACTCGGAGCGCCCTCTGGTGGCCACGAGCGCTCCGTCAGGGCCGGCTCGGTCCAGTGGAAAGAACACGACCGCATTACGGAGCAATGTGCAGGACGAGCAGAGGCCGACGCGGCTTGATTAAAAAATAAAGTTTAAAAAAGGTACACACACACACACACACACACACAAAAGAGGGGGCGTGGCCTAGAGTCCAAAGATCATCGTCACACCGACTGCCACAGAATCCAGTTCATCAACTCTGAGACGCAAGCAGACGTGTTGGAGCCTCGTCTCCGGGTGCCCCCCCACCCCGAGGAGGAGGAGGGTGCCCCCCCCCACCCCGAGGTGAAGCGGCCTCACAGCGACACGCAGACACAGGGGTGCTTGAGGCAGACGGGCAGGATGCCCTTGTTGATCTGGTGGAACTCCACCAGCTGCAGCAGGTCGATGAAGAGCGTCACGCCGTCGTCCATGGTGAAGTACGTCCTGCCGTCGTCCTCGCACTGCGGGACACAGCCGCGGTTAGGACGCACGCTGGTGTGTGTGTGTGTGTGTGTGTGTGTGTGTGTGTGTGTGTGTGTGTGTGTGTACTCACAGGGATCACCAGGTAGTGCTTGGGCTTCAGCTTGTAGCACAGCGACAGCACGAAGCACTGCACGTGCTGCTGGCTCTCCCGGATCAGGAACATCCTGCAGACAAACACTCGTTAAGGAGACGCCCCCTGAAGGGGGAGAGCGGGGTCACCCACCGGGTCACCAGGTCACCCACCGGGTCACTCACCCGTCCACGAGGCCTTGCTTCTCGATCAGCCGCTGCGTGTCCTTTCTGGACACCCCGCCGTGGAACCAGGGCTGAGACCTGTGGACGGCTGCAGAGGAACAAACATGAAGGAGGAGGTGAGGGAGAGGAGGCGAGGGAGCACGCTGTGCCCCCCCCCCCCCCCCCCCCCCTCGGGCCAAGCGAGGACGAGCAAAAAAAATAAAAATATATAGACTATAAATAAAATTTCAAAAGCAGGCGAGTAATTATAAGAGACAATTGTAATGTATTTCAGAAGTACAGGAGACCCAGGTCCAGGTCCAGACCCTGGTCCAGGTCTTGGTCTGGACCTGGTCTCTCCTCAAGTGGACTTACAGGACTCGGGTCTGGCTGCAGCGTTCATGTTGGGCAGACTGCACCTCAGAGCTTCTCTCCTCTGTGAAGAAGCAGAAACATCAGCTTGTTAATCCCTCCTCTGCTCCGCTAGACCTCCTCTAGAGGAGCAGAGGAGGCCTCCTCCTCTTCCTCCAGGCCTGTCGTCCCCCCTCCTCCTCCTCCTCCTCCTCCTCCTCCTCTTCCTCCTCTTCCTCCTCACCCTCCAGACCTGTCCCTCCTCCCTCCAGGCCTGTCGTCCCCCCTCCTCTTCCTCACCCTCCAGACCTGTCCCTCCTCCCTCCAGGCCTGTCGTCCCCCCTCCTCTTCCTCCTCTTCCTCACCCTCCAGACCTGTCCCTCCTCCTCCTCCTCTTCTTCCTCACCCTCCAGGCCTGTCGTCCCCCCTCCTCCTCCTCTTCTTCCTCACCCTCCAGGCCTGTCCCTGTCCCTCCTCCTCTTCCTCCTCACCCTCCAGGCCTGTCCCTGTCCCTCCTCCTCACCCTCCAGGCCTGTCCCTGTCCCTCCTCCTCACCCTCCAGGCCTGTCCCTGTCCCTCCTCCTCACCCTCCAGGCCTGTCCCTGTCCCTCCTCCTCCTCCTCCTCCTCCTCCTCCTCCTCCTCCTCCAGGCCTGTCCCTGTCCCTGTCCCTCCTCCTCCTCCTCCAGGCCTGTCCCTGTCCCTCCTCCTCCTCCTCCTCCTCCTCCTCCAGGCCTGTCCCTGTCCCTCCTCCTCCTCCTCCAGGCCTGTCCCTGTCCCTCCTCCTCCTCCTGTCCCTCCAGGCCTGTCCCTCCAGGCCTGTCCCTCCAGGCCTGTCCCTCCTCCCTCCTCTTCCTCTTCCTCACCCTCCAGGCCTGTCCCTCCTCCCTCCTCCTCCAGGCCTGTCCCTGTCCCTGTCCCTCCTCCTCCTCCTCCTCCTCCTCCAGGCCTGTCCCTGTCCCTGTCCCTCCTCCTCCTCCTCCTCCAGGCCTGTCCCTGTCCCTGTCCCTGTCCCTCCTCCTCCTCCTCCTCCTCCTCCAGGCCTGTCCCTGTCCCTGTCCCTCCTCCTCCTCCTCCAGGCCTGTCCCTGTCCCTGTCCCTCCTCCTCCTCCTCCAGGCCTGTCCCTGTCCCTCCTCCTCCAGGCCTGTCCCTGTCCCTGTCCCTCCTCCTCCTCCTCCTCCTCCTCCAGGCCTGTCCCTGTCCCTGTCCCTCCTCCTCCTCCTCCTCCTCCAGGCCTGTCCCTGTCCCTCCTCCTCCTCCTCCTCCTCCTGTCCCTCCAGGCCTGTCCCTCCAGGCCTGTCCCTCCTCCCTCCTCTTCCTCTTCCTCACCCTCCAGGCCTGTCCCTCCTCCCTCCTCCTCCTCCTCCTCCTCTTCCTCACCCTCCAGGCCTGTCCCTCCTCCCTCTCGGCGCTCTCGGCCTCCGTGGGGTTCTCGATGACCCGTCCTCCGGTCTTCCCTGAGAAGTCCATGGCGACCAGACTGGACTCTGACGTGGCCTGAGAGAGAGAGAGAGAGAGAGAGAGAGTTCAGTTTAAGGAGAAGACGTCAGAGGGTCACGTGACGTCAGAGGGTCACGTGACGTCAGAGGGTCACGTGACGTCAGAGGGTCACGTGACGTCAGAGGGTCACGTGACGTCAGAGGGTCATGTGACCAGCCGCTCACCTTGGCGTCCGCCCGCTGGGTTTCTTCCAGGTTCTTCGGGGCCGACTGTGACAGCTGGTAGTTAGACTGGAGCTGCTTCCCGTACTGGACGCACAGTGCAGGTGTTAACATACATGTAGAGTTAACGATAAGAACATACATGTAAACCGAAGAGCGAACACACGACACCTTGAAGAGCCGGAACGCCGACGTCCAACACGTCCGAGTCTGTTCGCTGTCAGCAGACAAGATCTTCAGGTCCTGAACGCGGAGCGGGTTTCTGGAACCCTGAACAAAATTACAATGAATAAGTCAATAAATGTTTATTCACCGTTTTGCATGCGCGCGTATGTATAAAATAAATATATATATATATATTCTTTTTTTAAATATAATATATCTATATTATTAAAAATATATATAATAAATTAATATATATTTTATATATTTATAAAATAAATATATATTAGATATGTTATTTATATATTTATAAAATAAATATATATTAGATATTTTATTTATATAATAAATATATATTAGATATTTTATTTATATATTTATATAATAAATTAATATATATTTTATATATTTATATAATAAATTAATATATATTTTATATATTTATTATATAAATATATATTAGATATTTTATTTATATATTTATAAAATAAATATATATTAGATATTTTATTTATATATTTATAAAATAAATATATAAAATATATATATAGAGAAATAATGATATAAACATATTTTATATATACAGTATATACTTATTTATATATATAGAAATAATGATATATATTTATTCATTTACAGACCTTAATGCAGAAGGTGAAGTCTGCTGGCGCTCCGTAAAGCTTCCGGCTGTTCACCACCGTGTAAACGTTCAGATCATCCAGATCGGCCACGTACTGCAGGTGTCGAGGCTCCTGGTGACACACACACACACACACACACACACACACACACACGTTGACAGAAGGCAGAGGGATATGTTAACAGCTTTCAGAAGTGGGACTCGACCCCCCGACCTTGGAGGAGCCCTTGGTGGAGCAGTAGAGTCCGGAGCGGCGCAGGAAGTAGTAAACCTTCTTCCAGGACTTGCGGCTCGGCTCTTTGCTCTGCAGGAAGCCCTGAATCTCTGGACACGTCCCGGACTGCAGCAGGTTCTGAAGAACACGTTCAGACCGTCATGAGTATGCACACAAATATGGATGAAAGGTAAACTAATTTAAAGATATTAAATCTAGTTCATTCTACCTGCTCAAGCTTTTAAAGACAATATAAAGTCAAATATAATAATACTGTGGTGGACTAACAGTAAATGGTCCAGCTCGTATCTTTCCCATTAAATGATACTACAATTATACATTACAAAATAATTATACATGTTGCTGATGTTTAATATTTTGTGTTTTACTTGCAGATTATTTATTTAAAAAAAATAAATAAAAAAAAACCTTAAAGCTAATTTTGTATCTGTAAACTGAATGAAAGTCTTCAGGTTTTGGTCAGACAACTTGACATTCACATCTTTCACTTTTCTTACATTTTATAGACAAAACAGGGAATAAAATGCAATGTTTCCAGTAGGATTCTGTGAAAAATCTGGTAAAAACAAATATATTCTGTTTTTATTCTGTTTCTGAAAACTAGAATAATTAAAGAGAAAAATGCAACTGAGAATTTACAGAAATCCTAAAAAAGAAAGAAACGTGAATAAATCACTAAATTGCGCGTCGAGTGGCTGAACTCACCTGAATGAGCTGCGATGACGTCATCCCTTTGGTGACGTCGGCGCTGTCGGAGATCATGGCCTCTGGGAAGAAGAGCTGAGGAAGAGGAGGAGGGTTTCTTTTAAAATAAGACCTGAAGGGGCTCAGCTGCTGGAGACTTTATACTGAAGTAAAGTTGTTTTATATTCATGAACATCAAGAACACAGAGAAACGTGACGAGGAAAAGAGCTGCTCGGGTTCAACGGTTTTAGTCGATCGACTGCAAAATATAGTGACTAAAAAGCCAAATATTATCTTGTTCAGCCTCTCAGGAAAGAAGCAAAGGTGACCGATGTGCTGCTTTTCTTTTAATGAGATCGTAAACTGAATATCTTTAAAACAAATCACCTCAAGCTCTGGTCTTATTCATTTAACCATTTCTGACACTTAATAGACGGACATTGTTCCAGACTTTAGCAGTGAACTATTCCATCATATCAAATATGCAAGATGGCCGCCTCGGTACTGCGCTCGCTCGTACTTTTTCTGTTAGTTCGTTTGTCTCCAGCTCTCTGATCACATTCAGCAGGGAGGAACTTTTAAACTTCCGTGAAACCACTGGACAATTTTTTTTCACCGGTTTTCATTGAACCGGAATACTTTACTGAGATTTTGGTTGGAGGAGCAGCGGCTCTTCTTGGAATTCCCCGGAGACGCAGACGGGGGGAGCGCTTGTTAAAGTGCGCCAGCGAGGATTTCGAACTGCGCTCCCGTCAATTCATCTGGCGAACGTCCGCTCTCTGGCGAACAAGATGGATGAACTGCTGCTCCTGAACAAATCTAATAGGGACTTTAGCAGATCTGCCGCCCTCTGGCTCGGTGCGCACATCCCGGACGGCGCACTACATCTGCCGGGCTTCAACTCCACCGAACGGACCGCGTAACGGCTCTGTCGGGGAAAACGAGGGGAGGCGGGATCTGTTTTTATATTAACGAAGGTTGGTGCACAGATGTCACGGTGTTAAAGGAATCATGCAGCCCGCACCTAGAAACAATTTTAATAGACTGCAAACCATTTTATTCACCGCGGGAGTTTTCCTCATTCATCCTGGTCGGTGTGTACATCCCACCTCAGGCCTGTGTGAGTGAGGCACTCCGACACCTGGCAGAGCAGATCACCACCATGGAGCACAAACACCCAGACTCCCTGCTCATTGTTCTTGGGGACTTTAATAGAGCAAACCTCAGCAAAGAACTGCCAAAATACAGACAGCACATTAAGTGTAGCACCAGGGACAAAAACACACTGGACCACTGCTACACTGTACTGAAGGATGCATACCGCTCAGTCCCTCGTGCAGCTTTGGGACTCTCTGATCACTGTCTGGCTCATCTTCTCCCGTCCTACAGGCAGAAACTAAAATCTGCAAAGCCTGTGGTGAAGACTGTGAAGAGATGGACCAACGAGGCCAAGCTGGAGCTACAGTCCTGCTTTGCCTCCACTGATTGGAGTGTTTTTTAGGCTGCTGCTACAGACCTGGATGAGCTAACTGACACTGTGACGTCATATATCAGCTTTTGTGAGGACATGTGTGTGCCGACAAAAACCTTCTGCACATTCAACAACAATAAACCCTGGTTCACTGAAAAACTCAGGCAGCTTCGTCGGGCTAAAGAGGAGGCCTACAGAGGGGGGGACAGGATTCTGTACAACCAGGCCAGAAACACTCTAACGAGGGAGATCAGGGTAGCTAAGACTGCTCTTCCCCCCTCTACACCAACGACTGCACCTCAGGGGACCCGTCTGTTAAACTCCTGAAGTTCGCAGACGACACAACGGTCATCGGCCTCATCAGCGACGGGTCTGCGTACAGACGGGAGGTTGAACAGCTGGTTCTCTGGTGTGGTCAGAACCACCTGGAGCTGAACAAGACCAAAACTGTAGAGATGACAGTAGACTTCAGGAGGAGCCCCCCAACACTACCCCCCCCTCACAATACACAACAGCACTGTTTCTGCGGTGGAGACCTTCAAGTTTCTGGGATCCACAATCTCCCGGGACCTGAAGTGGACTGCCAACATCAACACCATCCGGAAAAAGGCCCAGCAGAGGCTGTACTTCCTGCGCCAGCTCAGGAAGTTCAACCTGCCTCAGGAGCTGCTGATCCTGTTCTACACCGCCATCATCCAGTCTGTCCTCTGCTCTTCCAGCACTGTGTGGTTTGGATCGGCCATCACTCTGATGAACAGTTAAACAGACTCTTCATCTGCACTATTTTGTTGTTTTACTACTGTCTTTAATGTCCTTTTTATATCTTGTATATTGTGTGTGAAAAAAAAAAGTACGAAGAGCAAGTGAAACCGGAGTCAAATTCCATGTATGTGCAAATTTACACGGCCATTAAAGCTGATTCTGAACCCTGAAGTGGGCGTCGCTTTGCATCCTGTTTGCATGAGGCGGTGGTTAGAGGCCGACGGGGTTGCGACCACGACCGAAACATAAACACACACACACACCAGTTCTCGGTCTCGGGCCGTCGCCTGCAGCGCTGATGTAATGAAGCACCTGGAGGCGGCGGCGTGTCTGCACCGGCACGCAACATGTCAGTCATGTCATCCGTCCACGGTCACGTAAGAAGGGGCGGGACAGACAGTTATTAAGAGTTTAACGTCTCACTCCTGCAGAACTAGACGAGCTGCACGCGTCTCCTGCAGCAGAAACACCGCTTCTGCTGAACATTATAGAACACAAACTAAAACTAGGATTATTATCAGCTGGCCGTTAGCTCAGTTCTATAACAATAAACCAGATAATAACACTCTAAACATGTTTTTATGAGCGTACGTTTCTATTGCAGACTCCAGACGTCAGCAGCATAATCACAGAGGAGAGGGGCGGGCACTACGTTTCAACGCGGACTCTCATTGGCTGTTACAGGACACGGAAGCTCCCATTGGCTGAGGCGAGGCGTCAGAGTGCAGTCGACATTTTGATAAAGATATCGTCGATGTTTACATGTGAACTGGAGATATGACATAAAGAACGTGGAGGATGAGCATCTGTGGAGTATTTATGGATGTAGTCGTGTGTTGTGCTGCAGGAGCTTTGCAAAAGGAAGCATGTAAAGTCAAGAAGGAAGCGCATGAAGTCAAAAAGAAGGAAGCGCGTGAAGTCAAAAAGGAGGAAGCGCGTGAAGTCAAAAAGGAGGAAGCGCGTGAAGTCTCGTATACTCAACACACGACTAGCTGCGTACCGTGGGCTTCCTGAAGAACTCGTACTTGGCGTAGTTTTTGCAGAAGACGAACCGGGTGTCTCCTTTGAGGGACCAGGTGGCCTGCACCTCCAGCACGACCTCGTGGTCCTCCAGGCATCTCTCTGAGGGCACAAACACGTCATGAACACACGGTCACGGTGTACCGGCTGGAGAAGGCGGGTGCCGGCTGCCGTACCCAGGCCCAGCGTCGGGTGCAGCTCCAGCAGGGCCCAGTTCTCCTGGTCGCTGCAGTGCGCCGTCACGACCAGCGTGAGGCACACCTCTCTGGCCGTGGCGCCGCGGGAAACCCACACCGAGCGGCTGTGGCTGTCCTCGCCGTACACCTTGATGAGCTGATGGGAACACAGAGTAACAGAAGAAAGATGTATACGAGCAGGGTTCATACATTCTGCCCAAACGCCCCACGACCGTTTGCCCAAACGCCCCACGACCGTTTGCCCAAACGCCCCACGACCGTTTGCCCAAACGCCCCACGACCGTTTGCCCAAACGTCCCACGACCGTTTGCCCAAACGCCCCACGACCGTTTGCCAAAACGTCCCACGACCGTTTGCCCAAACGCGAGTAAATGTAGTATTTAAACTAACAATGAGAATACAAAGCATACAGTAAACCTTAAATGACACAAATGAATGAGACAATAGTTTGATTAAAAGAATAAACATTTATATAGATGCCTGTATGTATGCCTGCTTATATTTTGAGCGTCTTTCTTTTAAAAGCATATTCATTATTTCAAACTCAGCGTAAATGAACGTCATGAACACATGAATATAACACATTTACATGACTTTTACTAAACTTTTTGGATTTTATTATTTAAAAAAAGGACTTTTCCAGGCCTGGAAATAACCATTTTAAACTTCCATGACTTCTCCAGGTTTTCCATGACCGTGAGAACCCTGGAAAGGGTCCGAGGACGTCGTACAGATTGTAAAGCAAACAGTGATATTGGACTGGATAAATAAAATGTAATCGAATAGCCGAACAAATATTACGTAAAAGTATCAAAACAAGAAATACTATCAAGTTATTCGGCATTAAAGCAAACCTTTAAACAATTTAGGAACTTAGTTTTTTGTGAAATAGCCTTTTAACTTATTTCTGAATGATCTCTATGAAGTCTTTTTTATTATGAGAGTCGGAGTCCGGCATTCCTACGCAGAAGCTATTCAGAGGAAACGACGCATCTCGATAAACGTACCCTCGCAGCGGTCCGTTCACACTCGTTACGTGAATGCGATCTTTTCAAAATAAACTTCCGTCGTAACAGGAAACTCAGGTCAGTTCAAGCAACAAAACCACTTTGTTACGTTTAGGAAAATATACATAATTTTTCGTAGATATTAGCTATGAATGCTGGGTGAGAACATCCGCTCTTTGTTGCATTCCCAACCTCTGTGACAAAAAGTATATTACAACATATTATCACAGCTGGTGTTGGCTTCACATCAACGAGGAGAGAAGCCAAGAATGCGTCATCACAGACAGACGGCAGACAGACAGGCTGCAGCTAGCAGGCCTCGACACTTCGGAAGAAGAGACGTCTCTTTAAAACCCTCGGGGTCATGAGGTCACCCGACATCACAGAGAATCAGATTTAAAGCGCCGGCGCTCTGACGGGGTCGGGTTAGTCGAGGGTCACGACGGCAGAAAAGAAGAGAACCAACCGGCCCGGCAGGAAAACCAGCGCCGCCAGACGGTGAGTCACCAGTCTCGACTGGTCGGACGAGTGCCGACGTCAGCAGAACATTCTTCAGGTTCCACGTCCGGTCAGTCCACTTCTTACTGGTTTCATTAGAGGAGGGGGGGGCACTTCTTTACTGGTTTCATTAGAGGGGGGGGCACTTCTTTACTGGTTTCATTAGAGGAGGCACTTCTTTACTGGTTTCATTAGAGGAGGGGGGGGCACTTCTTTACTGGTTTCATTAGAGGAGGGGGGCACTTCTTTACTGGTTTCATTAGAGGAGGGGGGGGCACTTCTTTACTGGTTTCATTAGAGGGGGAGATGGTTCACGTGGAGCAGGAAGTCTAAGGACGCTTTTAATCTGCCAATCCGTATCAAACTGGTTTTATAGCCCTCAACCCGCAAACACTATTAAATAAATAAATAAATAAATAAATAAAAGAGGGCGGCGGTGAAACAGTTCAAACTCAGATTATTATTTATGTCAGAATTATTTTGCTTCTGATATTAATAAATATATTTGGGTCTCCGACTGTTATTTTGAAATAAAATCCCTTTGAATTAAAACTATTGAAAAACAGTAATACTACTTATGGGATATTCTTAAAAGGGTCCAATGTGAAGCATGTATTAACATTAATGAGACAATATTTAGGACTATGGAATAAATAATTATTGTATTTTCGTTAGAATGAGCTCTTCATGTTGGATTTCTGTGGCATTTAAAATTCTACTTTGTTCCTAAAAATGTGATTAGCAATTTACAATGTCTCCTATAATGAACGCAATATCTTCTTCAAACAATATTTAACCTCACGAGTTAAATTATGCAACAAAGAGAGAGAGACGTCTCCCTCTAACTAAAAGACCTGATACCTCTTCTTATAACCGTTCTTCAGTAAGTGCGAGGACACCGAGCCGCACCTCGTCCTTTAACTTAAACAAACCGAACAGCTGACGCTCGGCGACACGCCGCCGTAATTACAGACACGTTTAATCTGGCAGCGTCGGCACGGCAACACGGCCCGTCAATCACAGCCGCGACCGAACTTCAGCCGACGGGTTGAGACGCGTCGCCGACGGCTCTCAGGTGATTATTAACGGAGGAGGGATTTCAGTGAAGAGGACGAAGCTGCAGACGCGTTTTTACTGCGGTGAAGAAATGGCGTGAAGCGATAAACGTGTTCATCCGCCTGTGAAGAGGCAAAGCTTCATGAATATTTAAAAAAAAGAGAATAAAGCACGTTAATAGGGAACTATTTTTTGTGGCGGATGAATACACATTTGGCAAAACAGACAATTCATCCAATAGGATGAAATAATTGGTGGTTTTGGTCTTTTCATGATTTACTGACATTAAATGTGGATCTACTTTTTGATCCATTTTTATTTAATCTCACACCAACTAGTGAATGTTCCGTTTCTCCAAATCATTGATTCACAGTCTGGTAAAAGAGTTTGTAACGTAATGAAACTGAAGTGAAAGGAATTAAACCGTTAAGCGACGACTATGGAAGTCCATTACCGCCAGTAAAAGAAAAGAAAAAAGATTCAACTTTAGCTGTGATAATAAAAATATCCACATGAAGTAATAATTCTGATATAAAAAGTCAAAATTCGGACGTAAAAAATAATAATCAAAACGCCAGCGCCAATGAAGCGCACTTCCCATCTCATAATTTAGCATGGGAATAATTTTATTATCACAGCTAAATCTTCATCTTTTATTGGCGGTAATGGGCTTCCATATCCGTCGGACTCGACATGGACGTGAACTGACAAACTTCCTCCTCTGGTACTTTAAACTCACGTGCTTGTTGCTGGACGGCGAGGGAAGCGACCCGACGAGCACCGGAGACTCGGACGAGCCGCACAGCTCCGGGAACGGGTTCGGTATCGCCGGGACGGAGGAGGAGAGGGAGGAGACGCCTTTGGCCCTGCAAAGAGTTACGCAACATAAAACATCTAAATGTACGAGTGCATGCCATTAAAAGAGAAGTCTGGTGATTTCAATGTGGTCATGAAAATATTCCCCAATGAATGAGTGATTAAAAACTACTGTGAGCAGCTGTTCCAGTAATTTATTGATGATAATATCATTTATACATCAGATTAATACACCGCTTTTAAATGTACACATGTGTATATATATATTTTTTCTTTATAAAAATATATAATTTCTTTTTGATATATATTTTTTCTCTATAAAAATTATTTTTGTCTTTATAAAAATAAATATATTTAAAAAATATACACATTTATTTATAACAAATCAATCATTGATTTGTTATAAATAAATATGTATATTTAAAAAATATATATATATTTATTTTTATAAAGACAAAAATATATATATTAAAAAATTATATATTTTTATAAAGAAAAAAGTATATACACACACGTGTACATTTAAAAAGTGGTGTATTAATCTGATGTATAAATGATATCATCATCATCTTTGTGACACATTTTTAAAGCTGAATGAATAAACACATTGATTGCAGCTTTAAACATGTTTTTAAATAGGAGCGCATGGAGTTTGGAAGTTGTTGAAAATTAAAGAAAACATGAAATATTTCAGCCTTTGAGCCGCGACGGCGCTTCAGAGGATTTGAACTTTAAACAGAATATAACTTCTTATCTTCTTTGGCTGAATAATGAAGACAGATTCTACATAATAATGTTTAACTAGGAAGCTTTCTCTCTCTCCGTTTGTTTCTCTGCGTCGCTTTAGACGTCATCGTGGAGAAGGAAACACGTCTGTTTTACGACTCGCCTTATCTCGTCGCCACGGAAACGTGGTCGCTCGTCAGGACTTTTGGTCCGAGTCAACATCCAACTTGAGGGGTGTGTGTACGTGTGTGTGCACATGTGTGTGCACGCGTGTGTGTGCACGTACGTGTGTACGTGTGTGCACGCGTGTGTGTGTGTGTGCACGTACCTGTTTTTACGTGTGTGAGTACACATGCGTGTACGCGTGTGTACGTACGCGTGTACGTACGTACGCGTGTACATGCGTGAGTGTACGTACACGCGCACGTGTGTGTTTACAAGTGTGCGCGTACAAGTGTGTGCGTACGTGCTTACACGTGTGTGCGTACACGTGCGCGTTTACAAGTGTGTGCGCGTACAAGTGTGTGCTTACACGTGTGTACGTGCGCGTGTGCGTGCGCGTGTGCGTGCGCGTGTGTGCGTGCACGTGCGCGTACACGTGCGCGTTTACACGTGCGCGCGTACAAGTGTGTGCGCGTACAAGTGTGTGCGCGTACAAGTGTGTGCGCGTACGTGCATACACGTGCGTGCATACACGTGCGCGATTACAAGTGTGTGCGCGTACGTGCGTACACGTGCGCGTTTACGTGTGTGTTTACAAGTGTGTGCGTACGTGCTTACACGCGTGTGTTTACAAGTGTGTGCGCTTACACGCGTGTGCGTACACGTGCGCGTTTACGTGTGTGTGCGTTTACAAGTGTGTGCGCGTACAAGTGTGTGCGTTTACAAGTGTGTGCGCGTACGTGCGCGTTTACGTGTGTGTTTACAAGTGTGTGTGTGCGCGCGCGTGTGCTTACGTGTGCGTTTACAAGTGTGTGCTTGCTTGCCGTACCTGTTCACGGTGATGAGGATGGGCTGCGAGCGCCTGACGTTGCGGCTCTCGGCCACTAGAGGCGCCGGCGCGTCGCTGCCCAGCGCCGCGCCGCCCGCCGCCTCAGCGCCCTGGAAGACCTCGGCCCACGGACCGGCCACCTCCATCATGGCCGCCGGAGGGGTGGGCGGAGTCCCGCGCGCGGCCTCGACGCCACCCGGCTGCTCCGTCCTGACGGGCGAAACAGAGAGGAAGAAATAAACATTTAAACAACTGGATTTTAGTAGCGAAGAAAAACTTTTAGAGATTCATAATCACGTGTTTCTGCGATACAGATCCATATTTATCGTTTATATTACTTGTTTTGATTTTACTGTGTCTCTTGTGTGCACTTTACTTCCTCTCTGTGGGACTAAAGGAATATCTAATATTATGTTTGATTACAGCTGGTCTACAGATCCAGAATATTTATTTATGTCAACGTCCCAATCAGAAATAATAAATGTTATACTTTTACTTTTACTTTGAGTTTTTTTTCCTCTTTATAAAAACACACAATTCAAATAAGGAAATAAAGATTGTATTCGTATGTATTAAAAACACATCTATTTATTCTAGTTCGTCACCAACACTACATTTTACTAGATTACATGTGAACGCATCATGAGAACGTTATCATTTACCTTCAGCCAGTACTCATTTTCACTGAGCGGAGCCTGAACGCAGCATCATGTAACTTAACCGTATACTACTTATATTATGTTTTATTTCTATTTTAAGTATTACTTGTTCTGCATAACAGACAAAACTCAAATATTTAAAACAGTCGGTAAACATATTGCTTTAAATTATGCCTCTGCACCAAAAGTTTCTAAAAAAAAAAAAAAAACTATTTTCAAAGACTTCCTTTCTAATTTATCGTCATTTCTTCTCTACGTTTTGACTCAGACAAACAAATAAAAACAGAATTCTGTTTGTTTGACAGCCGACAAATCAAAGAAACTTAACCCTCAAAGTTTCATGGACAAAATAATAAATGACCAAATAAAAAATTATAATAATCTAATCAAGAATACTGAATAAAAATACTTTGTTGTAGTATTTAATCACAGGCTACACTAGTTAGTCACAGCTTCTTTCTTTTTTTCCTTTGGAGGAAACAAGTTTTATATTTAGACGTGATTTAGGGTGAGATGTGTGTGTGTGTGTGTGTCTAGTTTTGTAGTGTCTCTGGCTCTGCACCACCAAAAGTCTATTTCCAGAAGTGAACGTGTGACTCAACCGTGTCGTTCTTCTCGACGTGAAATTCGTGAATCCAGAGTAACGAAATGAGACGCGATTGTTTTTCATCGATGACGTCGTCCGGTTTTCACAAAGAGTCTGCAGACAGAAACAACAGATTATCAGCTGCAGAGCTCAAACATAAATATTACACACACACACACAGAGCTTTGTTATTGCAACGGGGAACGTCCCGGATGGTATTAATGTAATTGCACACTCATATGTTGAGCATGTCTTTTTGGATTAATCATCTCATCATGCAATTAAATTCACGACGTGACGAGTTTCCAAAGTGACGTCAAAACAAACAAACAAACCAGTTCACAGTGAAACAAACTCGGGAATTCTGCTTTAATTAAACAATTAATTATCAAAACAGTTTACTATGAAGTCCAGTATTCAGACGAGAGAGCGACAGCAATCTACTTCATTTATATATCAATCTGGTGATTATCTTCTATTAAATATAAGAACATTGTGAAAATGACCATCTATTGAACCCAATACGATGTGTTCATATAGATAATCTGTTTGTTTTGACTCCAAAAACAGTTTAATGTCACATAAAACAAAGAAAAGCAGCAAACCATCAATTTAGAATATTACGAGTGAAAACTTTGCCTATTTTAACTGATTAAAATAATTTATTAACCTACAAAATGGCTGACGATGCATTTATTTTTGCTTGTTTCAGCATCATAACTGCCTGATTAGTTCCTATTATTATTATTATTATTATTAGAGATATCTGGCCTGGTTTTGAGATCTAACAGTTCCACACTACAGAAGTGGAAGTAGACCAATGATGAGGGTCACCTGAGACATAATACACACACACACACACAGGGGAACTAAAGTCCACCTTAAACCCTCAGTGTGTGTGAAGACATGTTATATTATTTGGTTTATATTCCGTCTCTGAGGCTCTTCCTGTAAGCAGTCAGCGCGCCAACACCTCGCAGTACAAATACATGAATCTACTCCCGTTCCCTCAATAAAGCTCCGTCGGTACTGAACCGCCTTCATGAACTCGACACTAACGTAAAGAAACGTTCGGCTAACTCCGGCTAACTTCGGCTGCGACACCTCTTTGTTAGCGCCATGTTTTCGCGGGGTTTGAGTTACCTGGTCGGCGTCGCGGGAAGAGACAGAAAGTACCTGTAGCCTGCGGGAGGTGCGTTCAGCTGTCAGCCATCGTGCTGATCACAGCAGGTGCTTTAAGACCCGGACGCCGCGCCGCGCAGAGCGCCGACAATTACTACCTGAGTGGAGAGAGGCGGGGTGGGCGGGGCCTGTGCGTCAGGTGTGCGCGCTAAGCCCCGCCCCCTCGCTCTCCGAGGCCGCTTGCAGGTTAGTGGGTTCAAATAAATGAGTGTGTGCGTGCGTGCGTGTGCACGGCTTCCGGGTTCATGTTCTTTTCATGTACTATTGTTTTAAATTGGTACTTTACTTAAGCTCTGACATACATACATACATATATATATATATATATATATATATTTACAAAGTACTTATGCTTCACTACAATACAGAGGTAGTATATTGTACTTTTGTTCTGTACTAAACTTCCAAATGGATACTTTACAAATCCAGATTAATAATACAAGATAATCAACAAATACATTACATATATATATATATATATATACATATACATATGTATATACATATATATACATATGTATATATATGTATATATATGCATATACATATGTATATATATGTATATACATACATATTTACATATATATGTATATACATATATATATATTTACATATATATGTATATGTATATATATGTACATATATACATATATACATACATACATATACATATACATACATATACATACATATATATATATATATACATAATATATATCATTCTTAAATGGTGCATTCTGCATGAGTACTTTTACTTGTGGTACTTTGCTGATACTTTTATATTTTAAGTGAGATTTTGACTGCATAATGTGTACTGTATATCTATATATATGATTAATTTAACTTTAGAGTTGTATTCTGCTTTGACTAGCGACTCCATTAAACCATGTCGTGTATTTATACACGTGTAGTATTTGTACATGTGTATTTCTACTGAGAGCTACTTGTCTCCATCTAGTGGTTGAAGTACCTCAGTATACTTTTGAGCATTTTGATTTTACAGTGGTGGAATCTAAGTACATTTACTCAAGTACTTTAAGTACTATCATGAGGTACTTTACTACACCTCGTGTCACTTGTACCTTCTCAATATTACATTTATCTACTTCCGTTAGTAACTTTGCAGATTCAGATGATTAAACCTGTCGAAAACCTTCGTTATTGATCTATTTTGTTGCTGTAGAAATAAACAGCTTTTCCAGTGAAGTGTTGGATCAAATCATGTTTATTAATGTGTTCAGGAAATCCCCACAGAAACAGTTTACAGGGGAACGTTACAGATTTACAATCATTCTCGACAGAAGTGCCAGCTTAACCCCCGCGCTTAGTTTGTTTGCTTGTTTGTTTGTTTGTTGGCTCCTCCCCCAGGTGTTTACTCGTGGAGGAGCGGCTGCCGTGTGGACGTTCAGTCAGAGAGCCGCCAGGCGCCGCTCCGTCTCCTTCAGCCGGACGCCTTTTTTTTTCCGGATTTTTTCAAAGTAAAACTGCCAACCGTTGGTGAGGAAACCCTCTTCCGCCCGTCCGGGATTCACTACGTTCATATACAGGATTTGTCGTAACTGCTCAAAAATGCATTTGGTTCAGCAGTCAAAGTACAAATAGAAACGCTAAAACTCGTTACAGAGGAAAACAGAAAAACAAACACATGTAACGTCTTAAAGGAATAACACGTGAAGCTTTGTGAAACGCCCGTCACCGGGGTTTTGATCGGTGAGGATTCGTTGTACCGAAGGTCGACTCGAAAAAATTCCAATTGAATCAAGAGAATTAAATGTTAACTTCCACCAACAAAAAATAAAATGTTTTGACAAGAATTGTGAATACTCTCAGACTCTAATTTAACTCGTTTTTAAATGGTTGGCTTGCTTTGTGCTTCACAGTCTCACCTGCTGGGAGGGGAGGGGAGGAGAAAGGTAGTGTTCAACGGAGAACCATCGCCTAGAATAATCTGTTATATTCCAATATATAATAATAATAATAATAAAACAAAACAGCATGATTTTCAAATGACACCAGAATGATCGAGGATGGGCGTTTCTTGTTGTTGTTTTTTTGTCCTTTTTCCTGTTTTTTGATTTGCTTCGACCTGATACAGGTTAAGATGCAACTTACTGAATCTCTTACTGGTGGGTTTGAGGGTTCAAAAATCAAAAAAAAGGAGCTTTAAAATGAACATTTAGCATTCAGTCTACATCAGGTGAACATTTCTAGTTAACATAGATATATATACTACAGGGAGGGAGGCGGGGGAGGGGCTTGCACCCTTGCTCTTTCTTTGCCGTATGAAAACCATGCTTCCCCTGGAGAGTAAGGGTGGGGGGAGGAGGGGGGGCGTGCAAGACTTGGGGGGGGGGAGGAGGGGGAGGGGGGCGGAGGCTGAGTTTGGTGGAGGGGGGAGGGGCTCGAAAACCAGACTGCTGATTCCACAGGTGTGTAAAAGGCACGCCGGGGTTACTCCCAATCCCAGCCAACATACACAGACGCCTTCACACACACACACACACACACACGCACACTCGCTGAACACACAAGGTACACGCACACACACGCGCACACGCACACACACACTCAAGCAGCACAGGCTACAGCCCCGAGAGTACAGACGAGGGCAGAAAGCAGGAGGGAGGGAATGAAGGAAGTCGTTGAAAGAAAGAGCTGGGGTTGAAGGTGTGTGTGTGCGTGTGTGTGTGTGTGTGTGTGTGTGGGGGGGGGTTAGATGGGAGCGAAAGGGTGAAGGTGGTGGTGGTAAAGAGAGGGGGAGGGGCTTGGGTCCGGTGCTGCCGCTGTGTTGAAACAGAGAGAAATAAAACAACAAACAAAACAAAAACAAAATAAAATAAATCAAAAAAGGGTTGGAATGGATCATTTCTGGTTCTTCAGCTGGTTGGAGAGCCAGTCCAGGCCCTCGTACAGCCCGTCCCCGCTGGTGGCGCAGGTGGCCTGGATGTACCAGTTGCGCTGGCGGAGGGAGTGCAGGCCCAGCTTGTCTGTGATCTCGGCGGCGTTCATAGCGTTGGGGAGATCCTGAGGAGGAAGAGGAGGAGGAGGAAGAGGAGACGGTCAGGACGAGCTCACGAAGACAGACAGACGTCTGATTAAGAGCAAATTCATCTTTAACATCTATTTTATGATGAACACATCGACCGGTCGACGTGTTGCGCACGGGAGGTTTCAACCACCGGGTTTGTCGCACATGTTCAGAGATATATATATATATATATATATATATATATATATATATATATATATATATATATATATATATATATATATATATATATATATATATATATATATATATATATATATATATATATATATATATATATATATATATATATATATATATAAAATACAACAGTATACAGACAGGAAATGGCACCTCACCTGTTTATTTGCAAAAACGAGCAGCACGGCGTCTCTGAGCTCGTCCTCGGCGAGCATTCTGGACAGCTCCTCCCGCGCCTCGTTCACTCTCTCCCTGTCGTTGCTGTCCACCACGAAGATGAGCCCTGAAAGCAGAAACACGGGTTCGTGGGTCAAAAAAAACAAAACACACACACACACACACACAAATGTTGAATCCTAAATCGTTCATCTTCTCGCAGATCAAAAGTGTGACTTTGTTCCCTTGGTAATTTATTCCTGTACAAATCGTTCCCGCTGCTTAACGAGTCTCTTTGAAGCGTAACATTCATGTGGAGGAGTTTGGTTTGTACGAGGCAGTTACCGTGATTCATAACCCAAAAGGTATTTGGGGATTATGCGGACAAACTGGGTGTTTAAACTGCTGAGACTCAGCTCAGGCGTCACGTGTAGACAACAGATCATTCAGAATAAAATGACGGTCACTACAAGTCTTGATGAGACTTCATGACGCGTCATAAAGGTTTCCGTCTCGTGAACCGGAGCACGCTTCCTGGTTTAGTGCTTCCTCATCCTCAAACGAGTTATTACTACGGGCCAAGTCGTCACATGAACGAGTTAAACAGTGTTCAAAACGTCAATCCTCATGAAACATCAGTTATTGTTTCTGTGGACAGTCGGCAGTTTTGCACGTCTTTGGACTTCAGAAGACCGGCTGCTTCTTTCGGCCAATCAGAGTGGAGAAAGGTCAAAAACAGGAAGTAGTCTGGTATCTGCTTCTAATGGTTGCTGGTGGAGGCATTTAGGCCCAGAGTTCTCATAGATTCCCTAAAAGAAGACGGTGTGTACTCGTGAACCCATCAAGGATTATTATGGTCTTAGTGTGGACGTGATTATGTCTTTAACTTCAGATTGTTTTATATGAATGATATCTGGTGAGAGTATTTCCAGAGAAACCTTAAAATAAACTCCTTTTTTTTCTTATCCTTTAAATCATCTGGTGACCTCTGAGATTCATATTTAGGTTGATATTTCGCTGGGTGTGTATAAATATGCTGGGAGTCGAGCGTCAGCATCTTTTCATGCTGTTGGAACACCAGTATAGTCTCCAGTATGGCGTGCAGTTTTCTAAAATACTCTTTGTATAATTGTTAATGTCATCACCAGAGGGATTCACACGTTCACTTTCACACTCGGCTGCTCGGCGTGTGGCTGGCGACGCTCGCTGCAGCTGGATGTGTGCGTGGTGCGTTGAGGGAAACGGGGAGAAGCTAAAGCAGAACGCTGTCTGGGTGGAGCCGCTCCATCAGCCGAGATCACAATGGAGTTCTGCAGGAAACGACTCGTATCAAAACTAGAAGCAATAAACGAAATGCCAGTCGAGTAGAGAACGCGCACCGCGAGAAGGAAACAGCGAGAGCGTCTTCACAGTCGGATGAATCACACCAGAAGCCCTCTGCCATCGGAAACAATGGCGCCTGAGTCATTGGTTGACTAATTCTAAGATGATCGTTTATGCACCAACGAGGCCACCAATAGGCGGCGATGGTCACCGGCACGCCGAAGCGCAGCCCTCACCTTGAGTGTTCTGGAAGTAGTGGCGCCACAGCGGCCTGATTTTGTCCTGACCGCCCACGTCCCACACCGTGAAGCTGATGTTCTTGTATTCTACAGTTTCAACATTAAAACCTGGACAGAAGGAGAAAACACACGGATGAGTCACTAAATAACTTGGCAGTAGTATCGATATCCAAACCCATCCAGTTAAGCAGCTTTATTTATATGAATTCAATTGAAATAAAGTTCATTTAGACCTCTAGCTCAAAGTATTTCAAGATAAACAACATGGCTGGGTATGAATTATCATGTTTCAATAGTCATCCAATGACAGAATCCATTATCAGCTAGTTCTTGATTTATGTCATCATTTTGAAAGGATTTAATTTATGCAAGACTCTTGTACAAAAAAAATAACCTCTTTACATTTTTCATAGTACAGTCTAGTAAATAAGGAAGCCTTGGTATCAGTCCAAAACGTGAATATCATTTTGACAATAGTAAAACAATATTCAGAAGGTACCCAGACCGTAGACAACCATAATAAAAGATATGCGTACCAATGGTGGGAATGGTGGTGACTATCTCTCCGAGCTTCAGTTTATATAGGATGGTTGTTTTTCCAGCAGCGTCGAGCCCAACCATGAGAATCCTCATCTCCTTTTTGCCAAACAGGCCTTTGAATAAGCTGGTGAATATATTCCCCATGGTGAAGCTGTGGAGGAGAGAAGGAAAGGAGCATTCATAACCGCACCATCAAGACCAGTAACAGAGACCCAGTTCATGACGACGCCAATAAACAAGCAGAACAGGTTGACTATGTAAAGAAGTACATTCTTCCTGTAATGTAGTATTGGAGTATTTCCATTTACTGCAACTTTATACTTCTACTACGTTGAGGAGGGACATATTGTACTACATGTATTCATAACTTGAATTACCGGTTACTTTGTTGATTCAGATTATTAAAGCAAAAACAAATCAATGAATACAATAGGATAATCTATAAAACCAGCGCCAACATTAAAGTGGTGAACATCAATAAGTATAATCAAGTTACATTACTTATTTCAAATGGGTCATTTTGAGTACTTTTGGTATTTGAAGTAAATATATTCACACTAATACTTTTACATAAATGCAGGACTTGTAACTGAGTATTGTCAAACTGTAGTATTGTTATATTTACTAAAATATTAAAAACACTTCTTTCATCACTGCAGGTTGATGACAGCTGAATATTCGGTCGAGTAAAAGGACAATTTTAGTAGTATTCGTGTTTAGTTCATTCATAAAGCCGATATACAATGTGACTGAAAAGATATAGGCAGAAGCATAAAAAAAAATATATATATATATATCTTACATATTCCAATCACACTTGTAACCCTCAACAATGGCGTCATAAACAATCCCTTTGAAAGCAAAAAAAAACGAGTTAAAATATTCCTACGTGTATTTTAGCGTCGTCCCTTAATTTAACTCCTACAATGGAGGCGTTTTAATCAATTTTTAAAGCTTTTTTTTTGTACGATAAACGTACAAACGTGTGTCGGCTCCCTGGGTGAGAGAAGGGGACGCGATGACACAACGAATAAACGGATAAAACACGGTGGGAAGGACACGAACCGTCCGCTAACCCGGATCAAGCAGGCCGATAAGCGAAGGCCCGTTCCAGCTGGCGGACCGTCCGTGTGCGCGATAGCCGTCACGCGACCGCTACCAGGGCCCTCGCACCCCGGTAACGGTCGAGACCCTGCGGGTGAACCCGTTAACAGCCGTTGACAGGTCACCGGTACTACGGTTATTTAAAAAAAAAAGAGCGAAGCCGATTAACGTCACGAAGGGCGGATGCTTTTCGCCTCGTTAGCTCGCGAGCTAACGAGCGGCGACGCAGGACTTCCGCGGACGTTAACGAGGCGATAAAAAAAAGCACATTTAACGGCGACACGTTTAACGTCGACACGCTCGGTTCATTTCGAGTCCCGTCTTTTCGTTAAAGCACCTCTTTTTTTTCCTTGATCCGTCGGTGAACGGGAGATAACAGGACCTTATTTTAACGTTCGCCGCGGTCGTAGCTAAGCTAACTGCCGCGTCACAGTAACGGCAGAGAACACCGTGACGTCGGGCTTAACCGCCGGCGAACGCGAGCCGTTCGCACGCGGCGGCAGTCGGTCCACACGACGTGACGGGTTTTTAAGCCGAAAAACAGCGCGTTTGTGCGGGTTCTTACCTTTGTTTCAGAAAGACAGCTTCTCGATCTTTCCGTTATCTTTTCACTGTCACTCCAAAATGGCGTCTTGCGCAACCGGGGAGAAGCCGGCGTACGATGGGGCCACTTCCCACTATGGAACTTGCTCCAATCACAGCGCGGCTGACGCGCCTAATGACCCGCCCCCTGTTGTCCCGTGGGCCAATCACAGCGTCGGCTGAGCCCCTGCGCTCATTCATGGCGTGCTCATTGCACAAAATGTCGAGGAAGTGAACCGCACTCAAATATACTCAAGTTTCAGAGACAGTGCACAAAAACACACAACATCCAACAGCTTTTCATACGACTCCACTGACTGATGGAGTGTTTTTTTTCTTTCTTCTTCTTCTCACATGTGATCATAACTGCAGCCTGATAAAATGTCAGTGATGTATTGTTTCTCATGAATGCACCATCAGGCCTATGAGGGCCAAAGGTATGCAGCAGAGGTGTTGTTTCAGTGGCCGGGGCCCCAGAGTTCAACCACACAATGAATAGACACAGCGCCTCCAACCGTGTGGCAACAGACTGACAATGTTCTCCTGCACAAGAAGAAATGGTTTCCCAGTTCTTTACTGGAGTATTTCCATTGTATGCTACTGTATACTTCTACTACATCTCACTGAGATGTAGTAGAAGTATACATGTACACTATGTACCTCTGAGATGAGCTCAGAGGTACATATTGTACATTATACTGTACCACATCTCAGAGGTATAGTGTACTTTAGTCTGACAGCTTTAGTTTCTTCTCAGTGTTTATCTACTTCCTGTTCAGGTCAAACTTTGTATCTCCAGATGTGTTGATGTTGAATGTTTGTGATGAACTGAAGGATGAAGTTGTTCCTTTATGTGTTGAGAAAATCCTTCTACTTCTTCAGATAAATAAACTCTGTAAAAAGCCTCTTGGATCAACTGTAAAATGCATCGTCACACAGCTGACCAGCAGCAAGTTGACAATGTCAATGGTTTTGGACTCATTTATTCTTTCGGCCTTTATTCTTATAACATAAATAACTATCTATAACTTAGTTGTTCTCATTATGTTCTCATTCAGACGTAAAGGGCGATTGTGAAGCCCCTTGAGACACATTTCTGGTTCGTGATATTGTGATATTTCTATAATATTGGATATTTAATTATAATTAAAATGAACTTGACTCCAAACGTTTAATGCACAACTAGAATGCGTCCTTTCTTTGTTCTTGCTCGCTCAGCCGTCCATTCTGCTTTGTGTTGACACACTGCAAGAGCTGCTACTGGACACCTGCTGGAAGTCAACAAAGACGCCTTCAGACCAGCCAGGTGGCCTCCAGTCACACGACCAGTGGATTATGATTCCTGCTGGTTCTGATGTCTCAGGTCAGAAGGCTCATTAATAATCATGTTTTAGATTGGAGACGTGGTGATGTTGAGGCCAGAAAAGGGAAATAAGAGTAAAACTCTCGCTAACAGAAGGTGGGCCCTGTTTAAATATTAACTATAGGTGGAGCTACTTGACCTCCACATTCCTCAAAGATCATTTGAAAGGAGAGAAACAAGACAGATTGTTGAGTAATACTAAGAGTTGAGTCCAGTAAACATGTCGACCAGACACAAAAAACAAGTCCTCATTTAAAAAAATACATTTTAAATATTTTCAGCATTTTATTTCCCATGATGGTGTAAACTTTCCCCACAAAACTCAGACTAAAAACTCAAAACACAGCTTTATTTACATATCCAGGCCAAAGATAGTATAATTTAAATATATAGAGTAGAACAAAGGCCTCTAAATGTCTTTAACTGTTGAATATAAACACACTTCAGTGTCCTAACAAAACATATTCCAGACCTCAGTCCTCACAGGTGACTGAACATCTGTAATAATTCATAAATTTATCAATGAAAATCCACCACATGTGCCGACATAATGAGAATTTATCTGAAATGTGACCTGAAATGTGACCTGATCACGTGAAGGCGGTTCCCCATGTGATGCGGTCACATGAGCGTTCTTTGTGCTGCTTTCTTTATTATGTTGTAAATGCTTCTGGAGGTCGAGAGGCATTTTCATCCATGAATGACTAAAAACAAGCCTCAGAGTTTTCTTTAGTTTTTTTATTATTAAGATATAAAATGTCAGTAACGTTCAAGTATTAAAGTCTCGAGGGCTCGTGTATCATTACAGTTATTCGTTGTTTTTAAGCAGCTTCCCGCTGAACGGCATTTTGAAAAGGGCACCGAGAAACATGACACACTTTCCAGATTACAGAGGAAACAAAAAGGCGTTCTGAAAGTAACAGATCAAATAAAAACACAGAAATATCCCCTTTACAAAGAGAAAAACAGCTTTACAATCACATGGCACTGATTAAATCACCACTCACAAATTCCTTCCAAAAAGCACCAGCTGTCCTATATAATTATAAATAATAAACATTATTTATTTGAATATATATAATATTTTAAAATATATATAATTATTACATATATTTATACTTATATAAATAATAATGTATACATTAATTATTATTCATATAAATAATAATGAATATTATATATATATATATATATATATATATATACAAACTGTCTCCGGGAGGAGAGCTGAGATGGAAGCTAAGCTAACCCAGCTAAGACCCGAAGCTACTCCACTACCCAGCATGCTCCTGGGTGTCTGTAGGCAGCGGGAGGTCTGTGACCGTTGAGCGCCCAGATCTTCACAGAGACCTGGATCCACCGGGGTCCAGGACCAGGGACCCAGGTGGACTCTGTGTTTACATCATGATGCTGGTGCTCAAACACACGTTTCTAATATGACGATGTCGGCCATTTTATCTGCCCAGAGAATAGCTTTTCAGAAGATGCTCTTCAGGAATGTCCGTCATGTGTTTGTTGTGTTGCAAACGGGCTGCGTCTGAATTCCGTTGCGTGTCTTGGTGTTGCATTATGACAATAAATTATCCATAAATCATTGAATATTTATACACATATTTATACTTCCAGTCGTATCAGCAGCGTCCACGTGTCAATCAATGACTAAATTAGTGCAAAAAATGTTTTTTTTTCTCCTTATTCTCGAAGTTCCAGCTTGCCGTCGGTGACTCTCCACCTCCAGCGCTGACATCGGTCCGGAGCGGGAACGCAGCGCAGCCACAGACAGGACTCTCGGATCTCCTGCTCAAAGGACACCGTCTTCCGGTCCAGAGTCTCCAGCGTGAAGGCGTCTCCCGAGACCTGCCAACGAGAGACCAGATGTTGGGTTTCAAACTGAAAAGTGTTGAAAAGGGTCACATTCATAATCTTGTTTAAGACTTGAAACTAGAGATTGAGACATAAACTCATGTTTACAATGTTTACTGAGAGAATAAATCAAGAGAAGTAGAGTCATTCATATAGACTTCTATACAACCAGAGGAGTCGCCCCCTGGTGGTCAGGAGAGAGAATGCAGCTTTAACACATGAAGCATAGACTTCTATACAACCACATAAGTCGCCTCCTGGTGGTCAGGAGAGAGAATTAAGCATAGACTTCTACACAGCCAGAGGAGTCGCCCCCTGGTGGTCAGGAGAGAGACTGCAACTTTAACACATGAAGCATAGACTTCTATACAATCAGAGGGGTAATCCCCTGGTGGTCAGGAGAGAGAAAGCAGCTTTTAAGACATGAAGCATACATAGAGAGGTTAGATATGAAGGACTCGTGCTAAGCTAACGGAAACACCACGATTTTTTGTTTCAAGTGATTACACACGAATGAAAACATAGTTATAAATATATTATATTACATTTCTGCTAATAGTTTCCCTGAAATGCTACAAACTGCTCCTTGAAAGAGCTTTGAGGAAACTACATTCCCACTATTCAATTTAGTGGGATTTAGACAGAAGACAATCTCTACTAACATCATACAAAATAATCTTTAAACAATAATCTTCAGGCTCTAGCTGGATACCAAACCATCCGTGTCTCTTACCTGATCGCTAATCCCGATGGCAACGTGTCCCACTTTGACCTGCCGACGTTCACGGATCCTCAGACACTCGCCGCGGACGTTCTCAATCCAGATGTCCACACCTGGAGCGTCAGAGCAGTGAGCAACAATAAATAAAATATAACAACCGGATGCCGAGCGGCGTGTACCTGAGCGCTACAGTCCGGCCGTCTCACCTTCGAAGCAGTACGAGGCGTGCTGATTGGCCGAGGCCGACCACTCCAAGTGTCCGTCTGCCTGACTGTTGCTGGAGGAGAAGACGCCAGAGCTCAGGTCATCGGACGAGTGACCGGACTCCTGAAGGAGAATACGCAGGGAACGTTTAGCTTTTACAGGGTTAAGATTTTGTACAACACACCTGCATCGATGAACACACACACACACACACACACACACACACACACACACACACACACACACACACACACCTTATCTGAGGCGTCCATCTGGGACGAGTCCGAGCAGCTGAAGCAGGACGGCGGGTCGTCTCGGGGTTCGGGGGACGGGGTCTGGACCGCGGTGCCGATGGCCGCCTCTAGTGAGCGACAACACAGCAGCAGTTTAGTACCAGCGACATGCTTTCCATCCCATAAAGGCTGAAAGGATTCAGTGAGAAACTTCACCATGATCACTGGCATTGAAGCATCGATTTCCAGAACCGAAATCTGAACATTGGATGAAGTCAGGTTCAAAATTCTTGTTTTGTGTTTACATATTAGAGTCAAAAGAGGGAATTTTGGATATCTCTTTGTATCAGCTCTGTAGACCCCAAAACACTTAAAACCTGTGCAATAGAAATACACTGTGCAATAATAGCTATAATAGTTATTCTGTCACTATATATACTATTTCAGTTATGGTGGTATTTCTGTTTTTTTATTGCTTATTAATAATACAGGATCATCTTATCTTATACTGTCAACAGCCATGAAAATATATATATTTTCTCCATGTTTTTATTAATAAATGTTGTATAAATGAGGCTATGAATGTGTTGTGAACAAACCCCTCTGCATAAATGCTCAGAATATAAGTAGGAATGAAAGAGTAAAGTTTGGTGATGTAAGAGCTGCTGAAGTGGAGATTTCTGGATCAGAGTCTGAGAACAAACTCATGGAGAGAAAACGTCCTTTAAAGAGAAGTTTAGTGACATTACATCATGATGAAGACTCTACAGACCCACAACTTTTGATTCATTATAGATTTAAATAGTAAAGTGGGAGGAGTTCCCCTTTAGGACTGAGCCTGAAACAGCTCTGTAATCACTGGAAGACGCAGCATCCTAATAAAGCGTCGTCGCATTAGACAAAGTGATTCTGGAAGAGTCGGTCTGGCTCACCCTCTCGGAGGTTTTCCAGCTCTGGCTCGGATCCCCATGAACCGTCATTTGTCTGTTGGCCTTTTTGCAGCAGAGGGAAAATGCCTCGGAGGGCCCGGAGATACTCTGTAGACACGGACGAGTCCCACTCTTCCTCCTCCTCCTCCTCTTCCTCTCCTTCCTCTTCCCAGTCCCCCTCGTAGTCCCTGTCACTCTTCAGCCACTTTCCCTGAACTTGCTCCTCCTCTGCCATGTAAATATCCTCCTCTGAGTCGGAGCCGGTGTCCCAGTCCTCTCCGTTGACAGAGTAATCGTCCTGCAGAGGTTTAGGCCGGGACTCCCACTCCCCGATGAGGGAGTCCATCTCCGCCTCAGAATCTCGGTCCGAGTCGCCGTCTCTCCAGCTGGCGCTGTCCTCGTCCACCGCCGTCGTCCTCCAGGGGCTCACCCAGTACATCGTGGTCGATGGTTTCGTTGGCTTGATCCCGGGCGACAAAGAGCGGGGCGTGTTCTCATTCTGGCTCTCGCCATTCTGCAGCTTCTCACGGGCACTTTTCACGGACCAGGGGCTCAGACCTCCGACTGTGGAGCAAACATATAGACCTCAGTGATGCAGATAATGTGGGCGACAACATTAAAGTACTTGAGATGGAGAATGTTTGGTTGTCGCGCTGTTTTCATACTTAAAAAGAGATTATATTGACAATTGCGTCACAAAAAACAGGTTTTGGAGTGCCTCAAGGCACAATCCTGGGTCCTATCTTACTTTCCCTACACCCGTTTATTTACTGTCATCGTTTCTTCTTTATTTGTTTCGGTTGAAGACACCCATATATACCTTCCACACCAACCCACAGACCTCGGTATGCTTCACCTAAATGTCTGGTTCACGTCAAATATATGATTTACAATTTTACTGCTTACCTTTTCAGCTTTGTATGACCAGGCACCTTGATATTCCATAATATTCCATATAATACCATGAATATTGTTGGGATTATACGGCTGTGGTTTTCTGTTCTGGTTGTTGAGTCCTTTGTAATTTTTAGTTTTCTACGAAAAGCATTTTGTAATATTGTTCCAGTATTGCTTGATATTCCATATATTCCATATAATACCATGAATAGTGTTGGTACGTAAATCATTTTGTAATATTGTTCCAGTATTACTTGATATTCGTTCCCACACAAAGAGGTTTATATTTTGATGGTACGGTTTGTTTTTCTGGTCGTCTGCAGGATTATGCAAAAAACTACTTTTCACGTTTCAAGGAAAAAGGTAAAAAAGAATAAATAAATTACATCACAAGATGATTCTTGAACATGTAACACATCGATCGACCTGCTCTGAGGGCCTTCGTGGTCTTCATCCGGAGCTCCTTCGCCGGCGCCCGTCTGTCCGGATCCTTCTGGAGTCCGGCCCTGAACACTTTGGCCGTGAAGTTGTTGCAGTTGGACGGCACCTCCCACAGAGGAGGAGGCTCGTTGACGATCTGACAAACGCACACGTGTGGTGGCAAAACGTGAGAAAAACCTCGGTACACATCTCACGTTTCCGTTAAAAGGGGAAGAAGACTCTCACCTGGACGCACAGGGGATGGGAGTAGCAGCGTATCCACGGGTGGCATCCGTTGAGCATGTGCAGCAGCATGCAGCAGCTGCTCCACACGTCCGCCTTGGCACACGGCCGATCCCCTCGAGCCACCTCGGGGGCCATGTGGGTCTCGGTGCCGGGGAGGCCAGCTCCTGCGTCGACAAACACAGAGTCCATCATTCATTCACGTCTTGGTGATAATGCTGCACTTGTTTGTATAAACGCTGACGTGGCCTATACACCTTTCTGAGGCTGTATATACGTATAAACTATTTTGTAAAATAACTCTTGAAAGCCACCAATCTTTACCCCTTTCATTATCCTTGGGTTGATTTGAAGTTGATGACTTAAGCAAGTGTATGTAAAGAAAAAAAATACATTCTTTCTTTGACAAAAAATACATGAATTCATAAGAAACCAAACAGCTCAGTTCACTTCAATTAAATTCAGTTTATTTTGTTCAATACACTCAGTGGTTTTCCACCCTCCTTGGTCTGGTATGACCGATAGCTTACGGTGGCTAACACTGATTAGCAAACTTTAGGTTGATATTGCTGCATAAATAACATTATTGCTTTCTGTTACAGCTGCTTGTTTTTCTAAGTAAAAAATATAACTATAGTGAAATCTGATCAATGCTATATTTCTAAAACAGTGTAAATAGCTCTTTGTCTTCTTTTTATTATTATTCAAAAGGGCCAGTGGGCAGCATTTCGGGGGGCTCTATTAGCAGACATGGAATATAATATTCATATCTATGTTTTCATTAGTGTATTATCACCTTGTTGTGTCTTCGTTAGCTTTGAAAGAGCTCCTTATATCTACATGGAGCACCATGTTTCTACAGTAGCCCAGAACGGACAAACCAAACACTGCATCTAGACGCAGCCTTTAATGTGTTTGGGTTACCTGAAGTCATCCAACACACGTACAAAGGGAGGATTGAGCAGAGGTGACGCTAGATGCCACTAAATCCTCCACACTGGACCTTTCAAGTTAATTAATGTAACCAAGCCCAGTAGTGTGATCAATACACATCAATATTTAATGTGACGTTTATCGCTGACTCGTTAGATTTTACTCACCCCTGAATGCGTTGTTGCTCCAGCCATCGTTGTCTAAAGTCTCCGAGAGACCGAAGTCACAGAGGAAAGTGTCTCTGCAGTCTGCAGACAGCAGCACGTTGTCAACTGGAATACAATCAACACGTCGGATTTAATGGGACGGCTCGTTTTCACCGGTCGCTCGTCGTGAAACAGTCAAGTAAGAAATCAGGGATAAAGGAACATCGTCTTCTTCATGGACATCTGATTTGCGCAAGCCCCTTCCTCTTCAATCCTCTCAGTGGGGATTACTGAGGGTTCAGGGGTGAGGGGTCAGTTCAGGATTAGGTATCGACACTGGGGAAGTGGAACCAGCAGCTTTACTGGACCCCCTTCCACCACGGCTGATAATATATTAATAAATCCAACTAAACAAGCTGAATCCAAATGTATATCGACAATGAAGAAGCTCTTTAAAAAGACTGCATGGACACAGAAATCAGGAATTTAAGAAGTTTTCCGATCCTTTGAAAGTAAATGTACCACACTACAAGTAAAAGGCCTTAAAAGTAGAGAATATCACAGCAGTGTGTAAAAACTCTGTTGTCGCCACTAGTTAGGAGGGATGAGGTTATTCTTATACACCATTATCTGCAAAGTAGCTATAGCTGCCAACATATTTTCACCTAATAAAGTCAGCAAACCGTCACGGAGCAACATGCTGACAAATATATGTTCTATTGTCTCTCTCTTTTAGCTCTGTTTTTGGTCTCCACCACAGAAGTAGAATGGGAGCAATGGACCGGTACAAAAGAAAATGGCGATTGTTGTTAGTGGTGACACATGTTGGCCAAAACGTCTGTTTGTGGACGTTTAGTGGACATCCAGTGCCTTTCGTGAGAGATATTGCATATTGAGTATGTCTAAAAGGGTTGAAAAGGACCCCTCGATTGGATAGGGTTGAAAAGGACCCCTCGATTGGAAAGGGTTGAAAAGGACCCCTCGATTGGAAAGGGTTGAAAAGGACCCCTCGATTGGATAGGGTTGAAAAGGACCCCTCGATTGGATAGGGTTGAAAAGGACCCCTCGATTGGATAGGGTTGGAAAGGACCCCTCGATTGGAAAGGGTTGGAAAGGACCCCTCGATTGGAAAGGGTTGGAAAGGACCCCTCGATTGGAAAGGGTTGGAAAGGACCCCTCGATTGGAAAGGGTTGGAAAGGACCCCTCGATTAGCACACTACAAGTATTGAGTAACATACAATTAAAGTACACAAATACAGGTACCTCAGAAATTTCACTTTAAAAAAAGTATGTACAAAGTATCAAGAACATACCTTTGACATCCAGGTGGAGGATATTTCTGTGGTGCAGGTGCTCTAGTGCCCCCAGTGACTGATGGAGGTAGTGCAGGGCCAAATCCTCAGGAAGGGAGTTCATCTCCTTCAGAAGCTGGGCCAAACATGCTGCAGAAGAAGTTTTTGGACAATTCTTTCACTTTTAACCCTGCAATCCATTTGTTCTGAAAGTGGGCGATTGTACTGTCCACGACGTGCAGTGTTCATTGTTGAGTTTACCCGGCTTCAAGTCCATGAAGAGCAGCACGTTGAGGCCCTCCCTCACGGCCCCAAAGAGCTCCACGACCCGAGCGGAGTTGAGAGCGCTCCACGTGCTCACCTCCTCGCTGCTGAAGTGACTCAACGGGATCTGAGGTCAGCGGACAACAATGTGCTTCAGTCACTTTTAACTCAATCACCATGTCGGGCGTTGAGGAGCAGGGGACTTTGGGTGGGGCACATCTGGACTTTCTTTTTCAATGAATGACTCACTCTTTCTTGGCTTACCCTCTTGGCAGCACATTGGAATCCGGTCCTTTTGTCCCGGACACAGAAGACGTCGCCGTACGATCCGTTCTGTATGTGGTGGAGGACGCAGTACTCCTCTCCCTCCCGGTACCGACCGCCGCTGGGCTGAAGTTGCTGAAGGATAAGAGAGCAAACGAGGAAAAGATATGTAAATGACAGGAGGGTAGATCAACACACGACCACAAAAGCATTGCGCCACACCCCAACAGGTGTTTCCCGTCTGTCGTCAAAGGACAAATACCTGCTTTAAGTACAATGTAGACATACTTTTACTTAAATTAAAGCCGCTATAGTCAAACATGTATACCAACATATGATGTAATGTGAAAGAGGTTGTTCATGGAGACAAATCCAGAGCATTTTAACATATTTGAGAGCGTTGTTGTGGTTTTACGGCCTAAATACCTGTTTTGTTTCGGTGCACTGCCTTCTCAGCAGCAAAGAGCTGACAGACTCAGTTAGAGACTAGCTTGTGAACACCGTGGAGCATTTAGCAGCTAAAGAGAGGTGGTGGAGACCAAAAACAGAGCTAAAAGTGAGTAAAATCTGACAAAATGTGACCCTGTCTCCTAGAAAATACCTTTTTCTGAATGTTTTTCCCAAATATGTTGGGCTGACAAACGTAATCTGGTTGGATTATGTTCACATGGAACGTTCCTCAGTGAATAAAGCTCTAATTTGGTCTACCACACGGTAGTAAATGTGAGGTGGTATGGGCAACAAGACCAGGGTTGAATTTTGGGAAATGTAGGATGCAGCATTTTTGGAGCTTGCCCCATATTAGGGACTAAAAGGGACGACATCTTGGTCTCTGCTGTCTCCAGTTGCATGGTTGAAACTTTTACAGTGTTTGGTGTCCATAGATTATAATAGGATTAAGGCATATTATTATCATACAGTGCTACTAAAGTGGATGTAGGTGTCTCACATGATGAAATACGAGTCCTTCATTGACAGGCGTGCTGCTCTCCCAGTCGTCCGGAGTCTGTTTGATCAAATCTCTAAAGAAAGGTGAAACGAAGAGCTTGGGCAGGCGCGTCACTCGGCCTCTCAGGCCGCCCAAAACCGTGTCGATATCACTCGTGTCATCCACACCGAAGGCACACTGGGACACATTCACAGGGCTGTGGGCGGAGTTGGAGTCTGAAACTCCCAGCGGGCTTTGCACACACCCTGTCGAGTCTGAATCCCACTCCGCGTGAGAGGAGGAGGTAAAACCAGACACCTGCATCAGGTCAAAGGCTACATTTGACATTCTGGCTCCGACTCCAAAGCCGTCCGGCGCTCGTGTGCCGTCCTCTGCGGCGCAGGACGAGTCCGACTCGCTTTCGTGAGTGTAAACAGACCCGGAGTCCTGAATCAGGCTGCAATCGGAGTCTGAGCCTCCTCTGTCGTCCGTATGCACTGATCTGTAACAGTCCGCTGATGGTGACGCATCCTCCGCTCCTCTGACGCGGACGTCTTCGTGTACGCAGGAGTCTCCGTGGCTGCGGTCAGTAAACTGAGGAGGAGGCGGGATGATCTCAGCCGGCTTCAGCCAATCGAGCTCCTGCACCCACAGACCCTGGATGGTTGGAGGTCGCTCCCCGTCCCCTTGGCTCCGTCTTCCGGTCTTCCTGCGTTGTTTCCTCTGGAGGTGGTGGAGCGGGAGTTTGGCCGCCGCATCGAAGTCCTCCTCCTCCTCCTCCTCCTCCTCCGTGTCACTCAGGAGGGCAGTTTCCACGCTGAGAGACCTGCAACGTAGACAACATAGAAGGAAGAGGTTCAGGGTACGAACTATGGTGGTTAAAGGGAGGTCTGATGGGGTGATAGAATACATGGCAGGAAGCAAAACAAACTGGGAAGCATGGGAGCAATTAAATACAAAATAAAACAGGAAGTGAAGTTAACCAGAGTCCATACAGTCGTCACACTAATCAGATGGCAACCAGCCAAGTGAAGCCGATGCTTCCACAATTTGAGGGAATTGGCCTTTTGGAGTGTTAAAGCTGCATTATCTCTACTGACCACCAGGGGCGACACATCTGGTTGTATAGAAGTCTATGCTTCATGTCTTTCATTCTTAGTATGAATGGTATTTCAAATTCTACATATGTTCCAAAATGTTCTAACCGGTGTAGTATTTCTCTTGAGACAAGCTGATGGTACATCGTGAGGTACCTGTGCTTCTTCAGCAGCTGAGCTCTGGAGTAAGGGCTCTGTGTGTTGGTGGGGCTGAACTCCTGAAAGTCTTCTCCTGGAACAGAGGCATGTTTATTTGTAAAAAACCTGCATCCTACATGTCCCATAATGCACCTGAATAGCATCTATTCATGCCCACTTTCACTGACTTTGGTGTTTGTTTCAGTGCACTCAAGGTACACATGTGAGTGTTAGCTAGGGTGACCAGATTTGAGTTTGTGAAAAAGAGGACACTTCGTTCCGGGGGGGGGGGGGGGGGGGGGGGGGGGGGGGGGAGAGAGAGAGAGAGAGAGAGAGAGAGAGAGGAGGAGGAGGACACTTCGTCGCGGGGGGTAGCAGTAGTGTGTAGCATGCCGTGAACTTACATTTAAGTTCTCTCTACAGTCAGAGCTTGCGCAAGAAGGTGGAACGCGAGGGAGATACCATTTCTAAAACTTGTGAGGGGGTAATAACTATTTTCCCGGACGTAGCAAAATCCCGGACGTTTTTAGGTCTTGAAAAGAGGACATGTCCGGGAAAAAGAGGACGTCTGGTCACCCTATGTTAGCATCTCATGCTAAAAGTAGAAATACATCAAGTCAAGAAGACGTTGAAGTTTTTACTCAAATATCTCCTGCATACATATTTATTATAGATAATAAACATCTCCAATGATAAATCACAGACTCATTGAGGCCATGCAACATTCATTGATCCACGTACTCTCCGCCTGAGCCACGATGGAGACGCATTGGTTCTCCTCGGCCTCGTCCCGCCCCTCTGCGACCGCGTGATTGGCCGTGCCGCGCTGCATCACCCGACTCAGATGAGGGCCGATGGCCTGGACCAGCGAGTCCTTCTCCTCCTCGTGTCCCGGGCCGCTGTCCTCTTTGCCGAGAAAAGAGAGTTCGGATCCTCCGGTCACGATGACGAACGGCGTGTTGGAGTCGAACATCCGCGGTATGGCCATCTCTACGCCGTGAGAGCTGGAGGAGAGAGAAAGAACATCAGGACGTACAAACTGCACGGATAATGCAATGCTCAATAATACATCAACTGTGAAGACTGAGCCGATGAAGAACCCATACAATTTGAGGGAATTGGCCTTTTGGAGTGTTAAAGCTGCATTCTCTCTACTGACCACCAGGGGGCGACTCCTCTGGTTGTATAGAAGTGTATGCTTCATGTCTTAAAGCTGCATTCTCTCTACTGACCACCAGGGAGCGACTCCTCTGGTTGTATAGAAGTAAATGCTTCATGTGTTAAAGCTGCATTCTCTCTCGACCACCAGGCGGCGACTCCTCTGGTTGTATAGAAGTAAATGCTTCATGTGTTAAAGCTGCATTCTCTCTCCTGACCACCAGGGGGCGACTCCTCTGGTTGTATAGAAGTAAATGCTTCATGTGTTAAAGCTGCATTCTCTCTCCTGACCACCAGGGGGCGACTCCTCTGGTTGTATAGAAGTCTATACTTCATGTGTTAAAGCTGCATTCTCTCTCGACCACCAGGCGGCGACTCCTCTGGTTGTATAGAAGTCTATATAAATGACTCTACTTCTCTCTTGATGTATTCCCTCAGTAAACATTGTAAACATGAGTTTATGTCTCAATCTGCTTTAGGGGCGGGGCTACAAGGTGATTGACAGGTCTCCACCGTGGAGATATTATGTCGGTATGTTGTATTTAATTTGTTTATGTCATTGTCACTATGGCGATACTCCAGCTCTGCTTGTCCGTAGGTGTTAAGTGTCATTTCGATAATATTAGCGGCTCCTCTCCACCAATGGAAAAGCAGAAGCAGCAGATTTGTAATTGGCCTTTGCGGAGGCCGGGTGTGAATGAACGGACACCAGCGGAGGGTATAAATAGCGCGGGGCGCTGCGGCACGCGGGGCGTTCCTTCCACCAGCTGTCGGAGTCGCTCTTCCTCAAACGCTCGCCATGTTGACAGCGAATACCTGGAGGGGATCAAAACACACGCGTCCCACGCACAGCGG
>JBAMJR010000229.1:207500-365000 GCA_038501785.1 Myoxocephalus aenaeus | reverse complement strand
ACGAGACGGAGGGATTAATTTATTATTAAAAAAGGGCAATAACCAGAATACGTTAGTCAAGGATAATTTTTTTTAGCATAGTTGCTTGTAGCAGATTTAATAAATTAAATAAAAGGTTATTAACTCTAATTATGAATCAAACCCATAGATAAAAGTACTTCAATTATGTTATAAGACACCATTAGTTTAAATAACAGAATTTAAACCTAATTTTTTTTAAATCAACATTTGTCTTTTTTTCTCCATCAACTATAATTGTTAAAAAGGCTCAACGCCCACAAATATGGACTGAAGCCAAGTATCTTGTTCGATAAAAACACATTGTGAATTTCTTTTTAATATAAGAAATCAACGATCAAGAGAAATCCTGTTTGATAAAATTCTGATTTCTAAAAATCACAATTTACTGGAAATCTGATTACTGCAAAAAAAAGAAAACAAAAAAAAAAGAAAAAAGTTTTATAATGAAGTTAAATTGTAATAATTCATATATAAAAAAAAGCTAGAAATTAGAGTTTTTATTTATCCACAGCCAAGTCAAAATAAGATCAAGATAACTTCAACACTGATGATCACACTAAATTCTATTGATTAATAATACATTAACACAATGCTCTCCAAGAGTAATATTTAAATGTTCTACGCGGTCAAACCTGCTCAGCGACTCGTGTGACGTACCTGCGCGGCGGGGCAGCACGCCCACTGGGAGGCCGACACCCGGCAGCACGTGTCCCGCTCGGAGCAGCGGAACTCCCCCGTGACGCCACATGGTACGTCCTCTCCGGCGTCCTCCGAGTCGGGCCGTACCACTCTGATCAGCGGGACGGGGAGGTGGAGCGCGTCGGGGTTCGTCTTCTCGCAGGTGCCGGTCTGCATGTTGCAGGTGTAGCCCTGAGGGCAGCAGTGCTCACGGTCAGCGCAGCAAACCGCCTGCAGACGAGACGCCGTTATATATTATTCAAGATGACAACAAAAAAACTAAAAACAATATAAATGAGACGGGATTATTTTAAGAAGTCATCACGCAAAAAAAAGTTTGATCAAGTAAAAAAGGGATTTCATTAAATACGACCCTTCATTGCATTTGGATGTATTGAACATAATAAGTAATATACAAGTGAAATATATGGTTTGATCCATGCGAAAACTCAAATGCAAATTTTTTAGACCTCGTCTGAATGTTCTCTACTAAACCCTCTCTAACTTTGTTCTGCTTCACTTTATCAAAGTCAACCTTTGCAGAGAGAATGTTCACATATTGTGTTATGATTTGGGTTAGAGAATGTTCACATATTGTGTTATGATTTGGGTTAGAGAATGTTCACATATTGTCTATGATTTGGGTTAGAGAATGTTCACATATTGAGCTATGATTTGGGTTAGAGAATGTTCACATATTGAGCTATGATTTGGGTTAGAGAATGTTCACATATTGAGCTATGATTTGGGTTAGAGAATGTTCACATATTGAGCTATGATTTGGGTTAGAGAATGTTCACATATTGAGCTATGATTTGGGTTAGAGAATGTTCACATATTGAGCTATGATTTGGGTTACAGAATGTTCACATATTGTGTTGTGATTTGGGTTAGTGAATGTTCACATATTGAGCTATGATTTGGGTTAGTGAATGTTCACATATTGTGCTATGATTTGGGTTAGTGAATGTTCACATATTGTGCTATGATTTGGGTTAGTGAATGTTCACATATTGTGCTATGATTTGGGTTAGAGAATGTTCACATATTGTGCTATGATTTGGGTTAGTGAATGTTCACATATTGTGTTATGATTTGGGTTAGAGAATGTTCACATATTGTGCTATGATTTGGGTTAGAGAATGTTCACATATTGTGTTATGATTTGGGTTAGAGAATGTTCACATATTGTGCTATGATTTGGGTTAGAGAATGTTCACATATTGTGCTATGATTTGGGTTAGAGAATGTTCACATATTGTGCTATGATTTTTTATTTTTTTTTATAGGACTTTTCCTGTGTTTATCTTCATTTACTCTTAACCAGTAACATATAGACTGATATTTACACATCTGAACACAATCTCACATGTGTACCTTTTATTATAACACCAACATTATTCAAATAGCCCTAGTGGTTGCAGAGATACACCCTTTTTAGTTTGGGTATGACAGTCGAGGAAAGGGCCTAACAATAGGTTGGTTTTCTATTGGTTAATGCATTTAAAACACAGCGCCATGACTCCGGGTCTTACAGACCTTGACCAGCGGGCAGCAGCCCCACTCGCCCGTCTGCAGCTTGCAGCACGTCGTTCCCGACGCGCAGCTGCTCTTGTCGTCGCACTTGACGTCTGTGACGGCGGCCGGCTCGCTGCGGGCGCTCAGCTTGGAGAACCAGGGCACGACCACGCCGGGCCCCTGGGAGCAGGCGGAGCGGTGCGGCTCGCAGGCGTGGCCCCCGGGGCAGCAGTGGAGCCCGTCCTCACAGCACACCGCCTGAGGAACAGCGCACACACACGCTCAACTCGAGGAACCGCTGGCAGCTACCATAACTAGTGAGGTAACGAGTGACGCTACCATAACTAGTGAGGTAACGAGTGACGCTACCATAACTAGTGAGGTAACGAGTGACGCTACCATAACTAGTGAGGTAACGAGTGACGCTACCATAACTAGTGAGGTAACGAGTGACGCTACCATAACTAGTGAGGTAACGAGTGACGCTACCATAACTAGTGAGGTAACGAGTGAGGTAACGAGTGACGCTACTATAACTAGTGAGGCTACTATAACTAGTGACGCTACCATAACTAGTGAGGAAACGAGTGACGCTACCATAACTAGTGACGCTACCATAACTAGTGAGGTAACGAGTGACGCTACCATAACTAGTGAGGTAACGAGTGACGCTACCATAACTAGTGAGGTAACGAGTGACGCTACCATAACTAGTGACGCTACCATAACTAGTGAGGTAAACCAGCGAGGTAACTAGTGACGCTACTATAACTAGTGAGGTAACTAGTGACGCACCATAACTAGTGACGCTACCATAACTAGTGACGCTACTATAACTAGTGAGGTAACGAGTGGCGTACCCATAACAGTGAGGTAACCAGTGACGCTACTATAACTAGTGAGGTAAACCAGCGAGGTAAACCAGAGAGGTAAACCAGAGAGGTAAACCAGCGAGGTACCTGCGGCAGCGGGCAGCAGCCCCATTGGCGCGTCCCGGCCATGAAGCAGCAGGTGGTGTCTCGGGGGCAGCTGGTCTGGGCGTCGCACATGTTCCTGTCGGGCCGAGTCGGACCGGGGGCGGCCGGACCGGGCTCCCGCTGCAGGGCCGGGAGCTTCTGGAGCCAGGGCCGGCCGAGAGCACCGGACTTGACGCACGACCGTGCAGCCACGTTGCAGGCGTAGCCGCCGGGGCAGCAGTGCTCACGGTCCTCACAGCACACTGCCTGCAGGAGGAAAGGTTCAAACAGATCCTCAGACACAAAAGTCAAGGAGGACCGAAACATTCCTGCTCTTTAGTCCTAAAAAATAAAAGCCCCACATGTTGTGGTGATTCAGTTCTTACGTAGTCAAGTTCCTCAGAAACACAAGTCTCTGAGTTGTTTCACGATAAACAGGTTCAACATTAAGTTTAAGTTCCTACATAGTTTCCACTCAGTCTGATTGAAGGAGAACCGTGAGTCAGGCCTCTGACGGGCAGAAACAGGAAAATCAAACGCACAATATTCAGACTAGAAAACTACAGAGTGAAAACCTCCTTTTAAAAAGGTGTTTCTGGCCATCAGGCTGCTCTTCCTGAAGCCGTTATCTCTGCTCTTCAGAGACACCAGACTCCATTCACAAACTCTAATTCTACTTCACAGAACCAAAGGAAGCGGCTGGTCTTCTGCTGCCTCCATCATAGTTTGTGTTCTTGAGTGACTTTTATGTTCAGACTCACTTAAGTCACCCAATAAAACGACAACTAACCGATGGAGTCAACGGTAGACCAGCAACATCTTTATTCTGAGGGTTTTTTGTCAATGTGGTCTGGTGTCTGGTAAAGCTGGAGGACGTTCAGAACGCTTTATCGCTGCATTTATGTGCAAAACAATGGACGAATTCAGCGAAATTTGAAGCTGAACGTTTTATTGGTTTTCAGCTCGTTAGTGCACACAACGCAAATCTTTCTGTGATTTTCTAACTGAAAAGAACCTTTGGAGGCGTAATTTAACTTACTCTCCTTCAGGCTTCTTCTGCTACCTTTGACTTTACCACCAAGAACGAAAACAGTTTCACATCCAGGAAGTCTGATAACGCAACGAGGACAAACACTCAGAACTTTAACAGCAGCGTCTCCCTCAACGAGGGCTTAAAGTGTGGAGGAGGAGCCTCTGACCTGAGGAAAGGGGAGGAGCTAAGGATAGGAGGAGCCTCTAAACTGAGGAAAGGAGGAGGAGCTAAGGGGAGGCGGAGCCTCTGACCTGAGGTACGGGGCAGCAGGCCCACTGCCCCGAGCTTTTCTTACAGCAGGTGGTGCCGCCCGGACACGACGTCCGCTTGTCACACGTCTCCAAGGTCACAGTCGTGGTCACAGCCGGCGTCTTCTCCAGCCAGCGGACGGGCGGCCAGAAGCCCGCCGGGTCGTCGCAGGTCTCGGCCTGCAGGTTGCAGACGGTGGCGTGCGGGCAGCAGTGCTGGTGGTCGTCGCAGCACACGGCCTGTTGCAGGAAGACGAACACGTTAAGCAGCAGGAGATTTACTGGCTAGCACGCTTCTGTCAAATATGTATTTTACTTACGTTTTTAGTTTGATGGAAAACTGTTTTTAGTTGAGGCACAAAAAGTTAACAAAGCACATATTTAAAATACTGTACTTTTCGGGTTACAAGCCGCTACTACCTTCGGTCAGTGTCCCCGTTAGCTCCCTGCTGTAGCCAGCTGGGGCTCCTGCTAGCGCTCCGTCACTTCCCCGCTAACTTCCGCTAGCTCCCCGAAAACCACCGAAGGTAGCGGGACCAGGCTCGACACCCGACTTGGGCAGAGGGGACGCGGGCAGCAGCAGCGGGCGGTAGCAGCAGAAGCGCTAGCTAGCAGCGCTAGCTAGCTTGCTACAGTGGGGACACTGATCAGCCGTAGGAGCGGCTTGTAACCCGAAAAGTACGGTAGCTACTTTTAAAGTTATGAAGGATTGAGAGGTACAGTTTAAAATATAAGGGTATCTTTGGGAACTTAATTTACACAAAATATGCGCAGCAATTCCGTTGTTTAATTTACCTTTCTTTTAATGCATTTATTTTGTAATAGTTTTGGATTAGTTTGGGTACGAGTTTAAGTTTCATGTTTTAATCTAATGAGTTGAGGTCTACTGCTCACAACAAAAGATAAAATGCCTCAAATATAAACACAATACATCTCCGCCCACCTGCAGAAAATTGGATAAATTATGTTTAAGTTTAAACTAGATCTCCTCTTAATTGTCCCTCCGGGCTTCCTTACAGTCGAGACTGCAGCGAAGACAAGAACTGGTTTTATGAATCTTTCACGTCTACTCTGCTGTCGGTTCACCTGCGGCAGCGGGCAGCAGGCCCAGCCTCCGCTCTCCGTCCAGCAGGTGGACATCCCGGGACACGACGCGGACTCGTCGCACTTCCCGTTGCCGGCCGGCGACGGCACGGCGGGCACTTTGGCGCTCCACGGCACGGCGGGCACTTTGGCGCTCCACGGCACGGCGGGCACTTTGGCGCTCCACGGCACGGCGGGCACTTTGGCGCTCCACGGCACGGCGGGCACTTTGGCGCTCCACGGCACGGCGGGCACTTTGGCGCTCCACGGCACGGCGGGCACTTTGGCGCTCCACGGCACGGCGGGCACTTTGGCGCTCCACGGCACGGCGGCGCCCGAGGCGCCGTCGCAGGTGGAGGCCTCGAGGTTGCAGAAGGTGTTGTGCGGGCAGCAGTGCAGGTGATCCTTGCAACACACGGCCTGCGGGAGGAGACGAGCAGCTGAGCATCAACGTCATCTGGATGACTCGGTAAACGCGCGGCGGTACGCGTTACCTGCGGCAGCGCGCAGCAGGCCCAGGCGCCGGTGGGCAGCGTGCAGCACGTGGTCCCGTCGGCGCAGGAGACCGAGCCGTTGCAGGGAACCACGGCGACTGAGAGAGAGAGAGAGAGAGAACATTCGTGTCACAAACAAACCGTCAACACAAATAAATAAAGTGTAGCATTCCAGAGGTATCGTCTTTGTTTAATTTATTAAACAAAGAAGCGGCAGTGACAGAGGTCTCACTTCTTTCCAACTCCACACCTCCAGATTTGGAGAAACTAAAAGCTTTGATGAGACTTTACTCGCATATCCAGAGTTCCTCTTTTTAAATATATACACACACACACACACACACACACACGGGCAATATGAGGATTCATCATCGTTACGGCGCTGAAACCTTTATAAAACAAACACTCACATGCAAGTGTTTGGTGAACTTGTGATGCTCATCATTCTCTATTGTTTAGACATTTAAAAAGACAATAGCATAAATTAATAATGCATGATTGCTGCTGCCTGTGTTTCTTCATGTAAAATAACTCTTAAAAACTTTTATTATTTAAATAATTTCATTCTTTGCTTTTACTGATTTTTTTTTTAAATTGGATTTCATCTGTTCAAGTGGTCTTTATTTTAATCTCAATTATTTATTGCACTTAAAATGTTCGGGTTTTATGCAACAAGCTTTTAAAACAGAGCTACAACCATAAAAAAAATTAATAATTTAAGAAAGTCTTGGACCCGCTCTGACCATCGCGCCGACCTTCCTCCAGTGTCGCCACGGCGACGTGCAGCGTCATGGCCGTCTCTCCGCGGGGGGAAACGCAGGCGCCGTGGGCGACGTCACAGTCGGTGCCTTCAGGACAACAGTGGATGTAATCCGAACAGCAGACGGCCTGCAGGGAGAGAGGGAAGACTAAATATACACACACACACACACTTCCTGTTTTGATGCACAGAGCCCGCCTCCACTGGGCAGTTATTTGTCATTGAGAACTTTCAGCTTTCTTCTTGCATTTGAGGGTCATATTTTATTCACGTTACATTCCTTGGTTGTAAACTATTTCACTTTAAATCAACAGATGGAGCGATTCTTCTTAACCCGTGGAGCCGGTCGGTGTGAATCCTCCTGAACGCGGTACTCACGTGGGGCATCGGGCAGCAGGCGTACCCGTCGGTGGCTATCTTGCAGCAGGTCATCTGCTCGGGACAAAACGACTTCTTGTTGGGACACACGACTGGCGGGACGAGAGCACACGATCAACACGGGTTTGATCTCAAGTCCTCCGTCAGACCGCGTCTCCGTTCGGGTTCTTACCGTCGTGGGACGCGGCGCCGATGATCCTCTTCAGCGGCGCCGCGCTCGTCGCCTCGGACTTGCAGACGCCGTGCTCCAGGTCGCACTCAGTGTCGCTAGGGCAACAGTGGAGATGGTCGCTGCAGCAGATGGCCTGCACACGAGTCAGAAACATGATTCAAGTTACAGGTTTAGAAGGAAATTAAATTTTTTTTTCAAAGCCAAAGGACTTTGAAAAGGAGTCTTTGTTGGTCCACGAGCTTCAGTCTCACCAGAAACGTTCATTTCCTTCCAATAAAGCCGTCAAACCACAACATGTTGTTTACTAAAGCTGCAAGTTCATCACAAAGACATATTTCTAAAGTACAAAATATAACATTTCAAATAAACTCTTGCAGCAGTTTTTCGTCAAAGCTTTTTACTGTGTGGCTGGAATAAAAACAATTGATTTTGACTATACAGTAATTAACTAGCTATAATCTAGAGCACACAAATACAATAAATATTCTCTTTTAAACATTGTATTTACAACTAAATCATTTTCTCAATTAATCATGCCGCTTGTTGTCCGAAAATCTTGAAAACTTTCAACTGCACGATCCAAGATACCAAGGTGAGCTCTTCAAAATGCCACTTGAGCAAAACCTAAAAAGATGTTAAATCCACAACAGCTTGAAGTCCTCACATTTCAGAAGCTGAACCACTGTTGTGAACATATGGCACAACATAGATGAGCACTTCCTGTTGATCATCAAATAATAAATACATACAACGGAGTCATGCGTACCTGAGCGTAAGGGCAGCAGCCGTACGCTCCGCTGCTCAGGAGGCAACAGGTGTAACTGTCTGGGCAGCTGCTCTGTCCTCCAGGACACGACACCGAGCGCAAAGGAGGAGCTGCAGGTAAGACAAGGTCTTCAGTTATTAGTATTTCATCAGCATGTAAAGAAACATGTAGTTATTAGTAAAGCATCATCAGCATATAAAGAAACATGTAGTTATTAGTCTAGTATCATAAAGAAACATATTTAGTTATTAGTAAAGCATCATCAGCATATAAAGAAACATGTAGTTATTAGTCTAGTATCATAAAGAAACATTTAGTTATTAGTAAAGCATCATCAGCATATAAAGAAACATGTAGTTATTAGTCTAGTATCATAAAGAAACATATTTAGTTATTAGTAAAGCATCATCAGCATATAAAGAAACATGTAGTTATTAGTAAAGCATCATCAGCATATAAAGACACATATTTAGATATTAGTAAAGCATCATCAGCAATAAAGAAACATTTAGTTATTAGTAAAGCATCATCAGCATATAAAGACATATTTAGTTATTAGTAAAGCATCATCAGCATATAAAGATACATGTAGTTATTAGTAAAGCATCATCAGCATATAAAGACACATATTTAGTTATTAGTAAAGCATCATCAGCATATAAAGACACATTTAGTTATTAGTAAAGCATCATCAGCATATAAAGAAACATGTAGTTATTAGTAAAGCATCATCAGCATATAAAGAAACACGTAGTTATTAGTAAAGCATCATCAGCATATAAAGACACATTTAGTTAATAGTAAAGCATAATCAGCATATAAAGAAACATATTTAGTTATTAGTAAAGCATCATCAGCATATAAAGACACATATTTAGTTCCCTACCTGAGTAGTTGCCCCTCCTCCTGGCGGGCTCTTTCTCCAGCATGGGGAACGACTCCAGAGAGGCCGAAACACACTTTGAGTGTTCAAGGTCGCACCTCGTGCCCTCTGGGCAGCAGTGGAGTTTATCCTCACAGCACACCGCCTAGTGGAGAGGAGAGGAAACAACACGAGGGGATGAAATACACTCAACTGGAAGGAGTATAAGTGAAACAAGCATACCTACCATTTAGATGCCGAGTTACCAGATATTTAACTTTATTTTTGCGGATAAATAGGAATTAGACTTTTTTTTCCCCCACAAATGTTTTTAATAAGAAGCCATCACATTTGCTTCGTTTGGGGGTGCGCTCGTTTCATTCGACAGCGTTTCAGAGCGTCACCTTGGAGAACAGGCAGCAGCCCCACGAGCCGTCGGCCAGCTGGCAGCAGGTCGTGTCGTCGGGACACTCCGACTCTTGGTCGGGACAGACGACGGCTTTGAGCTTCTCCTGGAGCTGCAACACCACGGCACACGCATACCAACCAACCAACAAACCAACCAACCAGCACACACACACACACACACGTCAATGGTAGAACTGCACATGTACGGACTCTATATGCAAATATGAAAAGATACACTTTCATTACTTATGAAACAAAATGGCCATAAAGTCAGTTGACATTCTTCAAAGAGGATAAAGTAACGTTATTGTTTTAATATGCGCGTGTTCTTTATGTTTTGCGCCATCTTAAAGAGCAAATTTATCAGTATGTTGTTTTAGGTCTGCAACTAACTTGGTCTCAAACCAAAGAGTTCAGAAATTAAGAGCTTATTGTGCGTCAAATTTGTAGTTTGACCTGGAATCTTAAAATGGTCATGCCTCAAAGACTGAGAGGACGACAGACTTCCTACAAACCACCAGACAGTACAACAACAACAACAACGCGTCATCCTCCATCTCCCCGGCGTTACCGTAGCAGCCAGCGGCGCCCGCTGGGACGGGAGGCGTCTGGTCCAGGGAAGAGAAAGCGTCTTGTTCACGCAGCGGCCGTGCAGCAGGTCGCAGACCGTCCTCTCGTAGCAGCAGTGCAGGTGGTCCGAACAGCACTCCGCCTGCAGGGGAGCAGAGGAAGAGGACGTATGTCAGGAGACGTCTCGCTACCATTCATTCTAGTTCAACTCCACCAGGAGGCCGCGGCTCACGTTCGGCAGCCGGCAGCAGGCGTATTCTCCCGCGGGGTTCTTGCAGCAGGTGTTGTCGCTCTCACACGTGTCTCCATCCGGACACACCATCGCCGAGCTCAGACCCAGCAGAGCCGGGACCAGGACCAGGACCCACATCTGAGGCGGAGAACCGGGCCGTGAGGAGGGAACACCAGAACCGACAGAGAGCCTCAACAACTGAGAGACAAGTCCGTCTCATCTTTGGTTTCTGAGAAACTTAAATCATCGTGGAGACGATAACTAGATAAATGCAGCAGCGCTGCAGGATTCATTTCTGTCTTTTTGTTGCATTAATATCTTTAACATTTCATAACAACTGATACACAATGCCAAAAGTCACTATACAATATTTGGTTTACTGTTTTATTTGTTCCTCTAGCGCTCCATTTGTCGAGTTCAGCGCTGAAACTAATATTTGTTTTGGGTCAACTAAACTGCAAAATTGTTTAGTAAAGCAAATTAAAAAAAAAATTTAAAAAGTAAATTAAAATCTGCAATTACAATTTATTAGATAATTTCAACAGTCCAATGTAAAAGTTTATATATATATATTAAATATATATATATTAAATATATATATATTAAATACACACAGGTTCAATGTGTGTTTACTTGATATGTGTTAAACAATTAATTGATTACTAAATGAGTTGCTAAATGAGTAGCTCTAAAGTGTAGAGTCTGTAAAAGATGTTAAATAAGTTATATATAAAAACTGCTTATGGGTTTAAAAAATAAAAAAAAGTCTAAACAAAACAAAAATCACAATTCAGGAAAATAAAAAAGGTTATTTAGGATTAAAACAGTTAATTAAGATTTCTGCTCAGATCAGTTAACTTAAATATAAATGTGGCGGCTGATGTGGTGAAAAAACACCAATATATAAACTAAACGTCAGTTCTCAGGCTGCAGTCGGTAAATCAAAGAGTAAATATGTCAATGATGATCATTTTCCCGGTTTAGTGATTTGTTGTCGGATCTATAAAATGTCATAAACTAGCAAAAATAAAGAGCACAAAATAAAGTCTTTAAAACGGTCTTTAAATGTTATTATGCAGTAAAAAATACAATATTTTTCTCTGAAAAATAAAAGTATAAAAAGATACAGAAAATTAAAAATACTCCAGTTAAGTACAGTATTTAAGTAAATGCACTAAGTATCCGCCACCCCAGCTGATATAATAGTATTAAATATATTAGTACTAATTATATTGACCATAACTAGTAGGTGACAGGCAGCTGATATTCACGCGCAGCTCTGGTCAGCATCTCCTCTCAACAGAAACACGCTGTGCTGTGTTTAAATACATCAAACGGAGTACTTGTACAATGTTGCCACCAGATATTTCTCCCTAAAAGTACCTGAAAACCTCGAGCTAGCAACCGCCACCGGTTAGCATGCGGCTAACGACAGAGCTAACCGGTTTGAATGGCTTTCAGCCACCGGAGCAACCCGGAAGTGGTTTTTTTCTCTCACCTGGTAAATCTGGTGCAAGAGAAACAGGAAAAGTCCAAAATGTCGAACGTCTCAGCGGCTTCACAAACATTCAGAGCACAAAGGACCGAAGCTGCTCGCACTTAAAGGGTCACATGACACACGCACGCTCACGTGACTCTGCAGGTCTGGCGTTAAAGGGCCAGTACGCGGTGGCGCGTCACGTGGTCTGAATGTTTTCTGCTTTATCAGTAAATATTACCGCATCAAAGTTAAAGGAATACAACTAAGTACATTTACTCGAGTACTGGACTTTCAATGTACTTGTATTTTATTTTAGTATTTCCTTTTTTCTGATTATTTATACTATACTACTACATCTCAGAAGTAAACATTGCACTTTTTACTTCACATGTATGTGATAACTTTAGTTTATTTCCAGAAATTACACACAAATTAAACTTTATTGATCTCCAGGGGGGGAAGTATATAAAATAAATGGTAAAATCCCCCATAATTGATCCCATTAGTACCTCTCAGCTGTTGTGCTATTTTTGTATTTACATTTCTTTCAGATATCAAAATAAAACCACAAACGCAGACTGACCATGGGAACAAATTTATTTCTATTTAGTCTCATGTACAGAAAGAATCAATTTACAGTTTACAAACAGCTGACCAGGTTTATGAAGCAAACGATCTACTGCACAGGATGAAGGCCCACAGCTCCGCCCTCGCGTGTACTTGTACTATCAAAACTCCCGACAACGTGGTTTAATGTGTACACTCCGGGATTCAGTTCCGTCCGAAACACACAAGTTCACAAAAAAAACAAAAAAAAACAGGTTCTCTCATGTTAAACAGAAACAAAGCAGGGAAAGCCACAATTGCACAACTCATGATAATGATAATAATAATAATTCAATATCTGGTCCCCAAAAATAAAACGTACATTTACAGCAGTGGACGCGACAGTTCAGTAGGAATCGATTCTTCAGACTTTCACATCACATCTTCAGTTTGTCTGGTAGGATACAGGCAGCGACTTCTACACAGCCATCGCTTCAAAACCATCAAAACCATCAAAACCATAAAAACCAGATGATGCGGTGGTGTTCACAGTTCACAGTTGATGCGCATCAGGCAGTGGTGACGCTGGGAACCAGTGGTGACGCTGGGAACCAGTGGTGAGGAGCGTGTCGGTCAGCGTGATGTCGTTGTAAACATTTACGACCGGAAGTGAACTTCGTTAAGAGCTGGATTACGGGAAAATTCAGTGTATCTTCTTGGAACAGTTCATTTTGGCAACATGATTCAATGCGTCTGAGCAATCGCTTCTTCTTTTTTTGTGCCAAACATCCTGATCAACAATACAAAATAAAAATAAAAATCATTAAAAACACCCTATTCTACATGTTACATGCACATCTTTACACCGTAAAATCTCATATAGTTCATCGTACATTTACAAGTTTGAGTGAAAAAGAGGATAGATACAATAAAACGAAGATATTAAAGGACGTAACAATTTTTATTTTATTTTGGCAGGCCCAGAGAGACGCGCTGTTGTTATTGTTGTTGTTGTTGCCACAATGCAGTGTGTGCTTATTGGTGCCGGTGACGCCTGAAGATGGCCCTGCATGCCTCTCACTCGACCCCGTGTGAAAGAAGGCACTTACAGGAGGGACGTGGTCCAACAACCCCGTGGATCTCAGTAGAATATTAAACGGGGACGTCTTCAAGTCAAGTGGTGCTGTGGCTGTTTGGGCTTTCCCACGTTTTCTTGGCAATTAGAGGGCGTCGTCGTCTACGCAGGAGAACTGTGGGGGGGCCCTTGGGTGCCTTCTGTTTATTTCATACATTCATATGCATGCGAAAAAACCTTTCTAAACCCCAAAGAAATACAAATTATCCTTCAAAACCGTCTGGGAATCTATTTACACGACAGAAAATCGAGAAGAAAAAAGAAGGCAGAAAGTCCACGTTTTGGCAATTAATCAGTGACGGAGGAAAGACTCATGAAATCAAACCGTTACGATCCGATGACGTATCGTGAACACGGGAGGAAGTGCGTCCCTGAAGGATCGCATCGTCCGTTCACGAGGAAAAAAATACGACCGAGAGGTTCCCGACATATTCAAGCGTTTGGGAAAGAAAAATTCATCTAGTGGTGGTTTCAGGAGTCGAGGAAACACCAGAGCACGTTTTCTACCGTCTACGTGAGGCGGTGAGTTTGAAGTCCGGGAAAGGAAATCTAAGTCGCCCATCAATCCCATTAAAAAAACATAAAAGTCATCCACTTCCAAATGCTTGGTATCAATCAACTATCAAATGATCAGTAAGTGCTTCGCTCTTATATTGTAATATTATAAAATGGCTATTTCCACAGTCAGTGTGTATGCAATGGCTCAGACGATGGTTTCGGTGGTGTGATCGGATACGAAGGACAGCGACGCACGGTGAGACCACGACAGGAATCAGAAAGTGCAAAGAAGCACCTCGCCAGAAACACAAAAGGTCAAGACGACGACGACCACCTGAACGTGGACCGGTGACGCGTGGTTGTGCATATCGTGATCGCCCTCCGTGTGCGTCGTGGAAAGATCCCCCCCGCGTTGAGAAGATCGTGAAGAAGAGTTTCCAGCAGGTCTGGAGCGGCTCACTTCCTGGGGTGGAAGACCATGAGCGGCCGGTCTTCGATCTTCTGCCAGGGGCTCTTCTTGTTCTCGTCCTTGTCGTCGGGGTCGTCGTCGGGGCTGGTCATGGAGTCGCGGCGGTTGTCGCCGTTGCTGCTGCGGCTGCTGTTCACGCGGCTGCGTCCCCTCCGCGGGACGGTGGACCCCCGGGAGGACGGGCCCTCGTCCAGCAGAGGGGTGAGGGAGTTCTCCTCGGGGGAGACCGGGCGGCCCTCGCTGCCGCCGGGCTCGCTGTGGTCGGGGTACGCCAGTTTGGAGTAGCACTTCCCGCCGCCGAGGCCGCCGCTGCCGACGCCGAGGCCCTTCCGCCCGCCCGTCCCCCAGCGCTCGTCCTTTCCCTTCCGGTTAATTCCAGACTTGCGTTCCTGGCCCTCCAGAGGCGGCTCCAGGTTGACGTCTCGGCCAGCGCCGCTGGGGCCACCCAAGAATCCGCCGCCGCTGAGGTCATTCCCAGCATCGATGTAGGAGTGGCGCACGTGAGCGTTGTTGCGTCCATCCAGGGAGATGAACCACGCCCTCGGGTGCTGCTTGACGCCCAGCTCCAGGAGCTTCTTCTCCGTCAGCGCCTGCAGCTCCCCGCTCATCTGAGCCATGGTGGAGTCGTTGAAGAGCACTGGGATGGTCATGGGTCCGCCCGAGGAGTCAGACGCCCAGCTCGGGTCCTCGGAGTCGTCCCCTTGCTTCTGGGAGTGGTGGTGCTGGCCGCCGCCCATCTGGGCGCCGTCTTTATCTTGGTCCTTCTGGTCCTTGCCGTCTTTGGAGAACTCGGAGGGCAGGCGCATGTAGTGGGCCGGGATGACCAAGGTGGGCACCATGCTGCGGTACATGTTCTCCTTCATCTGGTCGATGGAGCTGCAGAAGATGATCTGACCCGCCTGGGTGTTGAGGGAGGTGGGTCTGGTCAGGCTGTCGGCGGCCGCGGCCGAATACTCGGGCGGTTTGTCCGCCTGGTTGGGCACGTAGCACTGGAAGCGCGGCGGGGACGGCGGGTCCGAGGCGTACCCCCGGTTGTCGTTGGCGTTGTTGTGGTGCCGGTGGTACTCTGACTCCTTGCCCTCCATGGGGCTGTAGCTCCGGCCGTAGTCCTCGTGCAGCAGCGGGTTGTCCAGGTTGTTGGTCTCCGTGGCCCGCGTCACCTTCATGGGGAAGCTCTCGCCGCGCTGAGGGCCCGACGCGTTCTTCCCCTTGGCGTGCCGCAGCATGTGAGCTGGGACGTGCTTGGTCAGGTCCTCCCGGGAGCTCTGGTAGTCCCGAGACGGGGACATGTCGGATTTCTCGTTGGAGGGGCCGGACTCGGAGTGGCCCCCGCAGATCAGGTTCAGGCGCGAGGTGGACGTGCCCTGGTCTCGCTTGGCCCCGTTCAGATTGGCCGTGTGGGGTTTCCCTTGCTGGCGACGAGGCTTTAAACACTTCCGCCTGAAAAATGTAAAACATTGAAGGTCAGAGAGGAAAGAAGCACCCGGAACCTGCTGGGGATTGTTAGAAGAATCACACGGTGTCATATCTTTTTGCTTGATTCATTAATAGAAACCTAAAGTGTGAGACCTGCGCCTACGCTCCCCACACCTGCAGTAGTAGAGCAGCACGCAGAGCAGGATCAGCACCAGCAGGGCCAGCGAGGCCAGGATGGAGAGCAGGAACAGGGTGTGGTAGGTGGTGATGTCCCGCAGGCCCGGATGAGACAGATCCAATCCTGCAACACAACGCAGAATCACTCGTTGTGTTCGTCCTTTCCTCAAACTAACAGGGATATGGGCCGTTTGTTTGGGGACTATTTCCAGCGGCGGATGAATCCACATTTGGTGCTCTAGTGGGAATCATTGAGCTCTGAGGCTCCGAGGAAAAGGATTTATTAGGCGTTGATTGAACCACAAAATATTAGAAAATCCCCAGCCTCAGTTGGATGGTTTTATTGTTTTGAGAATAAATTTCTTCGAGAGACAACATTTCCCATATGTGATGCTTTTTGAGAATAGAGTGATGCAAACATTTACATTTGTTCACTTCCTGTTGCCTCGTCTAGATGTTATGGTGTTTCTGTTTAGCTGTTTGAAATAATATGTTCAACACGAGCTGAAGAGATTCTAACGTTTAGTTGTCTGATATATAAAACGGGTCAGTGAACGCCCCTCTTAGAGAGTCTAAAGGAGACAACTAAGTGTCCTCACTAGGACTCTAGTCCTTCTTCAGCTTAGTGGAGGAGACGTGAAGTCATGTGACCGTGGTGGAGTTCCTTTATAGCTGCTAACGTTAGCTTTTTATAAAACCCGTAAGAATCCTGAACGTTAAGATCTTAAATTCTGCAATAATAAAAAATTCAATGAAAAAAACCCGCTTTCTGGGCTTTTCGTGGAAAGAACCAGTGTGACGCTAACTTCCTGTTGTCTACAAAATGGCGTCATCCTCGCAGCTCTCTTCATCACCAGATTAAAAACTTCCCAGTGTCAATGCTAACGGACTTCTCTAAACACGCAACACAGAACATTACAATCCTGTTTTCCTCCCGAGAGACCTTCAGGAGCATCTGCAGCACAGAGCAGCAGCACTGCAGGTGAAGAACGGGTGAGGATGAGTTTGGGTACCTGAAGACGACGGGAACGCAGCCAGCCAGTATCCCATCTGAGGAACCACGACGTTCCACACAAACTGCTGGCCGTCCTTCTTGATGTAGCCCGTCCCGCTGCGAACCCACAGCCCTGCACAAAGGCACATCGTTACCTCTGGTGTCCCACGAGCAGACAGAGGAACACACAGTGACATCACACAGTGACATCACACAGTGACATCACACAGTGACGTCACACAGTGACGCCACACTCACCCGTCTTAGGCTGATACAGCCAAGCAGGCACGCTGGTGGCCATCCGGTTGCGGGTGTCGGACGGCAGCGGCACGGAGACGTGGATCGTGTCGGAGACGGGGATCACGCCGCCGTCTTTGTCGAGGAGCTGAACGCTGAACACGGCCAGCGCCGTCAGGTCGGTCCAGCCGGTTTCTGCACCTGAGAGGAGAGGTGAACGTCCTTTACGTCTTCAGATGCGACTGGATGGTTCAGGGCGTTTGAGGCTACTACGCTGATTTTAATATTCATAAAACACAGTATTTTGCCTCTAAAGTCAGACGTAAAATGACATTTCTGACTGTAATGTTACATCAAATGTAAACTTAATGCACTAGGTAGTGGTGGATGATTTCAGACAGTCAGTATTAAAATATTTTAAAATGTGATTTTTTTTCATTTTATTTCTCTATGAATCCATTTTTGACAAGGATCCCTCACTTAACAGTTGAAAAATATTTTTAATACCAAAAATAAAATAAAAATATATATATATTTATAAACATGCAGCCTTTAAATATATATATATATAAATATATACAAATATATTAGTTTTTCTTAATTAAAAATATATATAAAAAATATATATGTATATGTTATATATCTTTTTAATTAGAAAAGAAATATATATATATATATATATATATATATATATATATTAAAAATATATAATTAAGAAAAAAAGAAAACATATATATATTTATATATAAATGCACCCTTTAAATATATATAAATATATATATGTAAAGAAGAAAAATTAAGAAAAAAGAAAACATATATATATATATATATTTTTTTTTTTCTTAATAAAAAATATGTATTAAAAAAGAAAAAGAAAAATATATCTAAAAAGAAAAAGTATTAAGATTTTTATATATATAAAAAAATATTTTCAATATATTTAAAGGATGAATTTATATATAAATGCATCCTTTAAATGTATTGAAAATAGTTTTTTAATAACAGACTATATTTTACACCTGCATCTAAAACACCCACCTTCATAAAGGTCATAAAGGTCATAATGAATGCGTTAAAACTGTTTCAGGGAGATGTTGATAGAAAGCTGGAGGCTCACTATTAATCTAAAATATCATCGCATACTAACGCATAAAGATTCTCCTTTAACAGAACTGCTCGCGCCCCACAGAGCGGGACGCCCCACAGAGCGGGACGCCCCACACCCACCCGAGCTGTTGGTCTCCTGGCCCAGCAGGAAGGGGAAGCCTCCGATCTCGTACTGCGTCCTCGCCGTGGTCAGCGTGGCCGACAGCGCCGTGCCGTTGGCGCCGGGCGGCAGCTGCAGCGACTTCCTCTGCAGCTGCACCAGCGGCTGGTTACGAGCTCCTGAGGAGGGAGAGAACCACCTGTCAAGCGACTCGTGTCCCTCAGAGCGCGTCATACGAGCTGGTGTTTGTGAAACGTTAATAAAGGAATAAATAAATACTCTGCTGCTGCAGTCGCCCTGGTGACAGCAGCAGCAAATAACACAGTCATCCAAATGTTATGCAGAGAAGTCTGGGGAGGGGGAGGGGAGGGGAGGGGTCCTAATTTAAGACGTGATGACAGGAGAACTGTCGACGGGTCAAAGCGGCTCGACCGAGACTCCAGGAATAGAACCAGCGTTACGACAGGCTCAAGAAAATGTTGTTTTTTAAACGCTGGACTCGTTGCACCAAGCGGATCATCGCTCATGAGCGCATGATTTATGATCAGATATGTTCTGTTTTTTCTTCAGAGTGTTTGTTTACCTGGAGAGCCGGACAGCACCTGCAGGACGTCATCGTACAGGATGAGGGTTCCTGGTCTCTGCACCAGCAGGTACAGGCTGACTGAGGCGTAAACTACAAGAGGAGAACGACCATTATTCACCATGAATCTATCTTTCATACCTTGGAGTTTTCTCAACTTAAATATGTGACTTAAATGAATAGATAATAAAGTGGAACATGTCGTTGAGTTGAACAGTTTAAAAAAAGATATCTTTGTTGGTTTTAGTTTGAAGGAAGTCAAATGTGTTAGAAAAGAAAATGTTAGAGGAACTTATTCCCGACATGATGAAATAAATTAATAAATGTATACATTAATAAAATAAAATGAGTAAAATAAGTAGAGTCGAATACAAATAATTTAAATAAATAAGTAAAGTCAAATAAAAATAATTGTAATATAAATAAAATAAATACTACTTCCCATCTGTATATTACAATAATCTCTGATGATATAATTAGTCAGATGGATGTGACCTAGACACGCAGCAGAAAACAATTTTAAAAATGCAGAATTAATTAAAAGTTTTGCAAGAATAAACTATGACAGTGTTTTCTAAACACAGAAGAGTTCAAATCAGAACACGACCGCCTCGCTCTGAGTTACAGCTGTATAACGTCTCTGCAGTCACAGATAGAAACATTTCATTTAAGACGCCTAAAGCCCTGCAGACGCTGTTTGATGAGAGACCATCGCTGCACTGTCGGCCAATGAGCTGACTGCATCCTGTTGTGAGGCAGATTTCATCAGAAGGAGACAAAACAAACATCTAGATAGAGAAAATGCTCTCAAATAAACGGCCAACGAGTGAAGGAACGTACGCGGGATGCGGCTGGAGTGCCAGGGGACGGAGTTGGTGACGTAGTCGGGCTTGGAGGCCGTGATGATGACCCAGCTGCCCGGGCGGTACAGGAAGCTGACCCGCAGGACGCCGTCGCCACCGGCCCGGCTGGACGCCAGCGCGCTTTGGTTCCCGTGGACTTCCACCTGAGCGTCCGCCAGCGGAGACAGGTCGCTGTTGTCGAACACCTGGATTTTAATTTGCACCTCTGGAGGAGAAAAATAACATAAAGACACGAGTGTTAAAGTTACATAGAGCTGAAGCAATGAGGGATGAACCAATCAGAGGAGCCGCGTCAATAAAACCCTTCTGAAACATTATTTTTCCCTATAAAACACGAAAATTAAAAATAAATTGTATTTTCTTTGGGTAAAATCTTTCGCAGTAAAACGAAAAGTTTGTTGTTATTGCATTTAATCAAAAAAGTGAGTGTAAAAAGACTTTGTGTAGTCAGATAATAAGGTCGTATTAAAGCAGTAATTACCCCAAACGAGGCTCAACAGATGGAGTCCCTCTTCGCTGTCTTAAAGGAACGCATTCATCACGCAGCGATTTAACTAAAGTGACCTGGAAACAGCCGGCAGCTGACAGAGGACACCAGGGACTCATATATATATATATACACAATATTTGATTATATATATATATATATATATATATATATATATATATATATATATATATATATATATATAATAAAATATTTGATTTTATATAAAAATATTGTGTTTTTTATATATATATATATATATATATATATATATATATATGTATAATAAAATAAAATATTGTATTATATATATAAAATATTTTATTATATATAAATATATATATATATATATATATATATATATATATAATAAAATATGTTATTATATATAATATATATAAAATATATATGTATAATAAAATTCTTAATATTCTTAAAGATGGACGTCAGAGAACATGACATCCTGACAAAGTGAAAGTCACACTGAATCTAAAAATATAGAAAACAACATCTGTGCTCAGACTCATGAGTCATGACTCGGGGGAACGGGCTGTGACTTTAGGAACCACAAGAAGTGACTTCCTGTTGGATCTTGAACCCATGATGACCTGCAGACTAATCCCTCAGTGGATTACCAGGACATTGATACCAGGAAGTGCTTCAGCCCCAGAACATTCTGTCTCCCGTCTTGGTGGACGAGCGGGGATGTGGGTCACCCCATGGGGGGGGGGGCGGGGTTTCCATGGATACAAGCTGACTCTCCAAAAAAAGCTGGCTCGGACTCTGAAGCGACGAGCGGCCATCTTAACCCTCAGGAATGGACTTGCATCATAAACAGCATCCGTGTGTGTGTGTGTGTGTGTGTATAAATGCTGTCCTCTATCACCATAATTGGGTCAATAAAGGCTCCCTTGTGAGTGTGTGGAGAGGATTTCCTCAATCTGGGCTTGAAGCCGCTCCATTGACAGAAACACTGAGCGTCACATCAAGAGACTCGAGTCACAGCGAGTCACAGAGAGACGAAGTTTAAACTCGCCCTCGGGCGAAGACGAGTCCCGGGAACTGAAGACCGGCGCCTCCGCCTCTCCGTCCACCGAGCGGGCGATTCATTTCAGCGTCTCTGGTGAACACGCCGCGTAAATGTGGTGTTTTTGTGTGAATCGTCGCTGTGAAGAAGAAGTGGACGAAGTCACCGTGACCCGTTAGTTTTTCAAGCCACGACTTTGGCATTTTGGCCCGTCGCCATCTTGTTTTTTTTGACAGAGAAGAGACACGAGAGGGCGGAGCTAACCGAACACTGCACAATTAACTTTCAGGAAGTGAAAACACACAAAGAGTTAAAGTTTAGATGAAAACACAACCAACGCCTTAACGACCTGTCAATCACCTTGTAGCCCCGCCCCTAAAGCGTCCCCTGCTTTATGGTCTGTTTGACTCTAAATGACCATAATTTACTAAATGAACATCATGCTGTATTGAAGAAGACTTGAAACTAGAGATTGAGACATAAACTCATGTTTACAATGTTTACTGAGGGAATACATCAAGAGAGAAGTAGAGTCATTTATATAGACTTCTATACAACCAGAGGAGTCAGGAGAGAGAATGCAGCTTCAACAAATGAAGCATATACTTCTATACAACCAGAGGAGTCGCCCCTGGTGGTCAGTAGAGAGAATGCAGCTTCAACACATGAAGCATATACTTCTATACAACCAGAGGAGTCGCCCCCTGGTGGTCAGGAGAGAGAATGCAGCTTTAACACATGAAGTATAGACTTCTATACAACCAGAGGAGTCGCCCCCTGGTGGTCAGGAGAGAGAATGCAGCTTTAACACATGAAGCATAGACTTCTATACAACCAGAGGAGTCGCCCCCTGGTGGTCAGGAGAGAGAATGCAGCTTTAACACATGAAGCATAGACTTCTATACAACCAGAGGAGTCGCCCCCTGGTGGTCAGGAGAGAGAATGCAGCTTTAACACATGAAGCATAGCTGCTTTTAAAGCTGCAGTTCTTCACATCTGACAAGATGTGAAGAACTGGATTTGTTATCCTCGCTTGTGAAAGAAAAAAAAAACGACTTAAATGATGGATTGATTATCAGAATAGATGCCGATTGATTTCTCTGCTGATTGACCGATCAATCATCAGACGCCGTGGAGCTGAAACTGCAGATTCCTTCGGGCGATAATTGCTTGGCGACGTCTTGGAGTCGCAGCAGAGATGAGCTGAGCTCCAGAAACACCTCCCAGGTTTCAATTAACGGACGACGTCATCAGCTGGGAGCAAAACGTCTCTAATGTCATCTAAATTAGATTCTAACAGGCAAACAAAGGACAGAAATACTGCGTTTACAGAAGAAGAGTAGTACTTTAACAGCTACATGTACTGTGAGCATCAACAATAAAAGCACGGACCTTTTTCTTTATTATTATTATTATGTGTCATTTATTAATAATGCTTTAGCAGCATGTGGATGTTGATAGTTAGGTTGTAGTTTCATCTTTAACAAAAGAAAAACACATTTTAAACGCTATTACAGATGCAGATCCTTTAAGGAATACTGCGATGTAAAGATACTCCGTTATGAGTACACAGTACAGTACATAACATCTGAACCGCTGTGCATCGTGCAGTATTTTGTGTTCATGAAATGTGGTGTAGTAGAAGTACACAGGTACAAGTACAAGTACAAGTACTGCGTTACAGTCCCTGTCTGTCAGCTCCAAATAGCTTGAAGCATGAATAATGAAAAGTAATTACGTAACGTCCTTCATGATGATAAACAACAGCTGCATCCACGCGCACGTGCATTTGTATTCATGCGAAATGGATTCATAAAAAGACACAAAACCTATCTGCAGGTTTGACACATCTTCATCATCTTCTTCTCTTTTTTGTGTGTGTGTGTGTGTGTGTGTGTGTTGCATCCATTGTTGTGCAGAGCCGGATCCGACACGCGGGCGTGCGCGTGAAGAGAAAAAGGCCCTTCACACACATTTGAGCCTAAAAAGCATTAACACGCGAATGTGTGACGTCACCTCATCGATACTAAAGAATCGACACATCTGAAATCCCCCCCCCCCCACACACACACACCCTCCTCTCTCGCGCTACATTGTGTCACATCGGCGCTGCAGAGGATTCGATAATATTTTGTGTCGACAAAAGCCGTTAAAAAAAATAAAGGAATGCAACCACTCCCATCTCCTTCATTGTGCTGCACTCCCTCCTCACCCCTATCGCTCTCCCCTCTCACTCCTCTCTCACTCCCTCCTCACCCCTCTCTCACTCCCTCCTCACCCCTCTCTCTCCCCGGACAGCTTACCGACGGCTCCCGGGTCTGGAAGAGATTTGGCGGAGCAGATCGAGACGAAGAGGAGCAAGCGAGAGATGTAGCTGGCCGGCATCCTTGCAAACTACATCTCTCGTGGCCGCTCGTCCATGCCCCCTCGCTTCCTTCCCTCGCTTCCTTCCTTCCTCCCGCAGCAGCAGCAGCAGCAGCCTCGCGGCCTTCACTCGAGAAAGAGACGCCGCCGCCTGTCTGTGAGGCTTCGCCTTGTTTGTGTTGTCTGAGGCTGGAGAGGAGGAAGAGGAGGAAGAGGACGAGGAGCGCGCGCCGGTTCCCTCTGCCGAGCGCCCGCGGAACAGCCCGACGTGACGTCACGACACGCGCAGAATACTGATTTATGAAACGTTTAATAACAGAAAAACTAAAAAAGGATAATAATAATAATAAAAAGAAATAGTCCTGCCTTCAAAACTTTACTTGAATAAAAAATTAAGTACAAAAGTATTAGCATCAAAATATATGTAAAGTACTAAAAGTAAAAGTACTCATAATGTATAATGTTATATTTCAGAACAATATGTATTATTGTATTATAATTATTGATGCATTAATGCATTCATCACTTAATATGGGGATGTCTAATTTTGATATTTCTCATTTATTTCTTATACTTCTTATTTTATTTCATATATATAAACATATATATATATATTATTATTATATATAGATCATGTTTATATATGTATACATTTATAAACATGATCTATCTATATATATCATATGTTGATTAAACATTTTGAGATTTTGCAGACACAAATAAACTTTTATGTAAAATGTACATTTCTAAACATTTTTGTTTTACTCCTTGGTCTTTAAACATTGATGAATTATTGTTAATATTGTTATTATTACAATGCTAATAATACAAATATAACTAAATAGTAATATTATTGCAATAATCATCTTTTCATCATTCTTCATGTCTTTGCGTCTAAATGTGCAAATAAAACAAATACTAATCTTATTTTATTTATGTTGCACTTTTAAAAGAACAAAGGAAACAAAGTAATATACAAAATTGAAATGGAAGACAAACAATGAAAACTAAATAAAAATGTAAGTTAAAAAGTTATACAACATTGAGCCAAGAAGCAACATATTAGAACAACTAATAAAAGTAAGATATGCCCATCAGGAGACGTGTCTTTACTTCCTTTTGACGAGTCCTTTACCTGCTTCAGGAGATGAGTCCTGAACTCCTTCATGAGACGAGTCCTTTACCTCCTTCAGGAGATGAGTCCTGAACTCCTTCATGAGACGAGTCCTTTACCTCCTTTCAGGAGACGAGTCCTGAACTCCTTCAGGAGACGAGTCCTGAACTCCTTCAGGAGACGAGTCCTTTACCTCCTTCGGGAGACGAGTCCTGAACTTCTTCAGGAGACGAGTCCTGAACTTCTTCAGGAGACGAGTCCTTTACCTTCTTCAGGAGAAGAGTCCTGAACTCCTTCAGGAGACGAGTCCTTTACCTCCTTCAGGAGACGAGTCCTGCACCTCCTTCAGGAGACGAGTCCTTTACCTCCTTCAGGAGACGAGTCCTGCACCTCCTTCAGGAGACGAGTCCTGGACCTCCTTTAGAAGAGTCCTGAACCTCCTTCAGGAGACGAGTCCTTTACCTCCTTCAGGAGACGAGTCCTGAACCTCCTTCAGGAGACGAGTCCTTTACCTCCTTCAGGAGACAAGTCCTGGACCTCCTTCAGGAGACGAGGAGTCCTGGACCTCCTTCAGGAGACGAGTCCTTTACCTCCTTCAGGAGATGAGTCCTGAACTCCTTCATGAGACGAGTCCTTTACCTCCTTTCAGGAGACGAGTCCTGAACTCCTTCAGGTGATGAGTCCTGAACTCCTTCAGGAGATGAGTCCTTTACCTCCTTCAGGAGACGAGTCCTGAACTCCTTCAGGAGATGAGTCCTGAACTCCTTCAGGAGACGAGTCCTTTACCTCCTTCAGGAGACGAGTCCTGAACTCCTTCAGGAGACGAGTCCTGAACTCCTTCAGGAGACGAGTCCTGAACCTTCTTTAGAAGAGTCCTGAACTCCTTCAGGAGACGAGTCCTTTACCTCCTTCAGGAGACGAGTCCTGCACCTCCTTCAGGAGACGAGTCCTGGACCTCCTTTAGAAGAGTCCTGAACCTCCTTCAGGAGACGAGTCCTGAACCTCCTTCAGGAGACTAGTCCTTTACCTCCTTCAGGAGACGAGTCCTTTACCTCCTTCAGGAGACAAGTCCTGGACCTCCTTCAGGAGACGAGGAGTCCTGGACCTCCTTCAGGAGACGAGTCCTTTACCTCCTTCAGGAGACGAGGAGTCCTGGACCTCCTTCAGGAGACGAGGAGTCCTGGACTTCCTTCAGGAGACGAGTCCTGGACCTCCTTCAGGAGACGAGTCCTGAACTCCTTCAGGAGACGAGTCCTGGACCTCCTTCAGGAGACGAGTCCTGAACGTCCTTTAGACAAGTCCTGGACCTCCTTCAGGAGATGAGTCCTGGACCTCCTTCAGGAGACGAGTCTTGAACCTCCTTCAGGGGACAAGTCCTTAACCTCCTTTAGACGAGTCCTGCACCTCCTTCAGGGGACAAGTCCTTAACCTCCTTTAGACGAGTCCTGCACCTCCTTCAGGAGATAAGTCCTGAACCTCCTTTAGACAAGTCCTGGACCTCCTTCAGGAGACGAGTCCTGAACCTCCTTCAGCGGACAAGTCCTTAACCTCCTTTAGACGAGTCCTGCACCTCCTTCAGGAGACGAGTCCTTTACCTCCTTCAGGAGACAAGTCCTGGACCTCCTTCAGGATACAAGTCCTGGACCTCCTTCAGGAGACGAGTCCTGAACTCCTTTAGGAGACGAGTCCTGGACCTCCTTCAGGAGACGAGTCCTGAACCTCCTTTAGACAAGTCCTGGACCTCCTTCAGGAGACGAGTCCTGAACTCCTTCAGGAGACGAGTCCTGGACCTCCTTCAGGAGACGAGTCCTGAACCTCCTTCAGGGGACAAGTCCTTAATCTCCTTTAGACGAGTCCTGCACCTCCTTCAGGAGACGAGTCCTTTACCTCCTTCAGGAGACGAGGAGTCCTGGACCTCCTTCAGGAGACGAGTCCTGGACCTCCTTTAGAAGAGTCCTTTACCTCCTTCAGGAGACGAGTCCTGAACCTCCTTCAGGAGACGAGTCCTGGACCTTTTTTAGACGAGTCCTGGACCTCTTTTAGAAGAGTCCTTTACCTCCGTCAGGAGACAAGTCCTGCACCTCCTTCAGGAGACGAGTCCTGGACCTCCTTCAGGAGGCGAGTCCTAAACTCCTTCAGGAGACGAGTCCTGGACCTCCTTCAGGAGACGAGTCCTGCAGGCTGCAGGTTTCAGCAGCTGGTCGTCATATTTACGATCGTTTAGCTTTTTAATTAAAAGTCATACTGCAGGTATTTCATTCCTGGCAATATGAAGAGGTGTTTGCAGATTTATCGTTCCTGGTATTTCATATTCATAACTGAAATCCTCTCCTGCTCCTCAGTTTGAGACCGAGTTGTTGAACTCAAACACAGAACTGAAGCACTTTAAACTCACCTTTTTAGCATTTATAAACGATCAATAATAGTTTTTTTCACATATTAATATGTGGCTTTTGTTAACATTTATATATAATGAGATATTTGTATACATGTGTATATATCTTTATATTTATATATTTTAAATATTGTTTATTTTCATTTTTTATTTTTTAAATAATCTTTTATATTTTGTTATATTTTGGTGTGCCTTGAAAAAATACTGTTCAATTATACATAAAATCAAAAATCCATTGGTGCATCCTTCCGTGAGCATTCAGTAATACATCGAGTGATTTGCCTCCAATCGTCTCAACGACCCTCTTCTTGTTCGTGTCTCTGGACCGGCGGCCATGTTGGATCTGGATCTCCTTCTTCCAGGAGACTCTCTCTCCTCTCGTCTTTCTCTGTGTGTCTCTCTCCTCTCATGTGGACGATGGCTTCAGTTGCTTCTGGTCCGTTTGTTGCAGCTCGTCCTGTTTCCAGGTCACATGATGGGAGGAGGTCATGTGGTCCAGGAAGTCCTGTGGTCCAGGAGGTCATGTGGTCCAGGCTCCATCTGGAAGCGGTTTGATGGGGATCCATCTTTTTCATACATGTTCACATTATGTTTACCATGTCTGTCAGTTGGGTTGTGTATATTGTCATAAAAAAAGTCTTTATTCTGTACACACGACATCTACAGTATATCTTTCCTCTGTTTCTCCATTTTTTCCCTGTTAAAGTTATTTTTGGGGAGTTAAAAAAATATCTGAATAGAGGCTGTAAAGTAAATTATAAATTAAAATAATAATAAAATAGTATAAATAAAATGAGCTTGACTTGAATGAGTTTATTGGGACAAAACAATGTAAAAACAAAATACCTTCTGTTACATTAATAAACATAAACAATGGGACCAGCAGTATTTAGAGAACACATTATCAGAGTTACAGTGGAATCAGAAACAACCTCTCACAATAGTGTTAGTGGCTTTGATGATATTAAACAGGTTTCCATAGAAATGCATGAAGATTAAACGCGTCATTAAAGTCTGTTCAGATCGGGACGAGCTTTTGGACATTAAGCCGCCGACCTCCCGGAGAGTGACGTTATTGCTTCATGTTGAAAATGAACTCATGTGATGCTCCACAAAATATCCTCATGTTGAGCAACAGACAGCAGAAATATGGGATTTATTAAAAACGGAGGTTAAATGTCATGTAAGGAAAGAAGCAACTCTGGAATGTTCACTGCTGTCATTAAACAGAAACACTCAGCTCATCAAAAGCAGGCGGTTGGTTCAGAGATGACGGACGAGGAGTTCATGGGAAGAGACATATGACAAAATAATTCACATTCACGTGAGCATCTAGATAATTAATGCTGACATTCAGATTCCACTAAAACGACTGAAATATGTTTACTATAAAAAACATCTGATTTTCATTTCGTTTGAAATGATCCTCATTGGAATTTTCAGAAAGTCTTTTCACTCTGACTTCATATATATATATATATATATATATATATATATATATATATATATCTTCTTTTTCTGGGGTTGACAAATTAAAATTGAATGGTTCAATATGGAAATAAAACTATACAAAATGATCCAATTTAAATCAAAAATTTCAGATTTTCAGAAAGTTCAAGTGAAGTCAAAACGATCCAATCGTTTTGAATTCTGACTCAAACCTTCTGTCCAATTAGATTTCTTCATTTCAGTCACATGATCCAAGACAGAAAAGAGGAAACTTTCATATTCTTTCATACGTTTTGCACTAAAACATTGTTTGAAAAGAACAATTCAAAAGAAGTTACTTTCAAACCAAAGTCAAGCGAACAAGATGATATTAGTGTTGTGATGAACAAAGGGGTTGAATATATATTAGAGTGATAAAGTTCATGATTTATTACCTTAAAACTGTACTCTTTAAGTTACACATCACACTTAGCTCCTCAGTTGCTCATAAAACTCAAATTATTTTGCTATTTCTCTGTTTCCATGTTGACCAACGTATCACTAATAATGTGCAATCATCTTCAGACTCCCAAGGGAAACAAATAGGAGCTAAAACGATGAATATGCAACATAGAAAATGTCACTAGAAAATACAAAAGTGAAATAAAACATTGAATCTTACTGTTAATACGAGTAAATATGGAGAAAAACAGTCTTGTGTATTCTTCTTGTCAAATTCATGTTACTTCGTCATGTGACAGGCGTGGTTTGTAGCTAATTTAAAATTAATAACAAACATTATTATTAGGTTGCCCTTTCGGCGTGCAGAGCGTCCTGGAATCCATTAGAAGATATTATTCATAATATGTTTTCATTAGTGTGCAATCACCAGAAACAAACCTGTAACCCAGTAGAGCAGTTATACTGTAAAGTACATCAAACTGTTTTACTCTTAAACATCTTTACAGTAAAGGTACTGTAAAGAAAAGGTATCTATATCTCTTTTTATATATATATATATATATATATATATATATATATATATATCTTTGCAAGTGTGTGTGTGTGCATGTTTCTTTATATAATATAAATATATAAAAAGATATATATATATATATATATATATATATCCTTTTAGTTTTAGTTTCTTGAGTTTCATGAGTTTGTTTCTTTATATAATATAATTATATAAAATGAGATATATTTATTATATGTATATATGAGTTTGTTTCTTTATATAATATAAACATATAAAAGAGATATATTTAATATATATGTATATATATGTGTGTTTATTTGTATAATATAAATATATAAAAATATATTTATTTATGATCTATCTAAATATATCTATATATATATAAATATAGTCCCAAAAACATCAGGTGGATGTAACTTGATTAATGAATGAATACAAACTGTTATAAAGTTAATACATTCCACTCATTCTAAACCACATGTATACTACTAAACACACACATACATATCCACACACACATACTGTATATATAACTATATTTGAAGTATATACATTTATTAAGTACTAGTTACGTGTAAATAAATTGGTGTTTTTGAAGGTTATGTTTCAACGTGTGGAGCTAAACTTCATGTTCACGGGTCTCAACACCTAAAAATATCATTTTAAACTTTTTCTTTCGCTCTTCTTTTTTGAGGGCGACCTCGGGTGTCAGCACAGAAATGAATGATCTCATTAAGGAGATTAATAACACAACATGTCGCTGGGCAGCTGGTGAGGCCGGGAGAGAAGCTCCTCCTCTTCTTCTTCTCCTCCTCCTCTTCTTCTCCTGTTTTTATTTAGTTTAAACATCTGAGGACATTATTGGAGCTGCTGCCGTGCAGGACTGCGATACCGTCCTCCACCAGCAGGGGGAGCAGCTGAGCCTCCTGATGCTGTGACCTCCTCTCAGGGCACCTGCCACTGTGTGTGTGTGTGTGTGTGTGTGTGTGTGTGTGTGTGTGTGTGTGTGTGTGTGTGTGTGGGATGTGACCAAGTTTATTTAATCATGTATTGTACTTAAATACAAGTTTGATGTACTTATACGTCCTACTTTTGTCTCTACTACATCTCAGAGGTACATATTGTACTTTTTATTGCACTATATCTCAGAGGTACATATTGTACTTTTTACTACATCTCAGAGGTACATATTGTACTTTTTACTGTACTACATCTCAGAGGTACATATTGTACTTTTTACTGTACTACATCTTAGAGGTACATATTGTACTTTTCATATAAGTACATTTCAATGCTAATACTTTTGTATATTTACTGTAAGTGAGATATTGAATGCAAGACTTTTCATTGAAACAGAGTACTTTTCTCTGTGTACTAGTACTACTGAAGCAACAGATCTGCGTTCCTCCACCATTCAAGATATTCGTTTTTTATTCACTTGTCATGCTTCTTCATCGTTTCTCTTGATTTTCTTTCCTCAGCCTTAAAGTTCAGGAACGTCAGCTGCTTCCCGATCAACAGATTTAAGAAAAACATTCAAGAATGCTCGTATGACTTGCTTAGGGGTGAATAATGAAAATGAAGAATAAGACATGTATTCATCTGTAGTGGTGGATGTCATGTGATCACATGAATCAGACATTGTTCATTCTTTCATTTACTGAGCAGTGATTTTTGTTTTCTTATTCATGTGAAATCCTGAATTCCAGCCGGAGTCACAAGGTGCTTCACAGAATACAACACATGTAGCCGCCATGACAGCGGATCATAAAGAACCCAAAGAAGTAAAGGACGTCACTCACAGAACATCCAATGAAAGCAGACGGTCAAACTGAGAGAGACGATGAGAAATGAGGTCAGGCTGGTAAAGTGAGACGCTGACTCAGCTGATCTGGTATTGAGGGGAGTCTGTTTCACTGCTGGAGCGGAGACAGTGAGACAGTGAGACAGAGAGACAGAGAGACAGAGAGACAATGAGACAATGAGACAGAGAGACAATGAGACAATGAGACAGAGAGACAATGAGACAGTGAGACAGAGAGACAATGAGACAATGAGACAATGAGACAGTGAGACAGTGAGACAATGAGACAGAGAGACAATGAGACAATGAGACAGAGAGACAGTGAGACAGTGAGACAGAGAGACAATGAGACAATGAGACAGAGAGACAGTGAGACAGAGAGACAATGAGACAGTGAGACAGTGAGACAGTGAGACAATGAGACAGAGAGACAATGAGACAGTGAGACAATGAGACAGTGAGACAATGAGACAGAGAGACAGAGAGACAATGAGACAGTGAGACAGTGAGACAATGAGACAGAGAGACAATGAGACAGTGAGACAATGAGACAGTGAGACAATGAGACAGAGAGACAGAGAGACAATGAGACAGTGAGACAATGAGACAGAGAGACAATGAGACAGTGAGACAATGAGACAGTGAGACAGAGAGACAGAGAGACAATGAGACAGTGAGACAGAGAGACAGTGAGACAGAGAGACAGTGAGACAGAGAGACAATGAGACAGTGAGACAGTGAGACAGAGAGACAATGAGACAGTGAGACAGTGAGACAGTGAGACAATGAGACAGAGAGACAATGAGACAGTGAGACAATGAGACAGTGAGACAATGAGACAGAGAGACAGAGAGACAATGAGACAGTGAGACAGTGAGACAATGAGACAGAGAGACAATGAGACAGTGAGACAATGAGACAGTGAGACAATGAGACAGAGAGACAGAGAGACAATGAGACAGTGAGACAATGAGACAGAGAGACAATGAGACAGTGAGACAATGAGACAGTGAGACAATGAGACAGAGAGACAGAGAGACAATGAGACAGTGAGACAGTGAGACAGAGAGACAATGAGACAATGAGACAATGAGACAGTGAGACAGTGAGACAGTGAGACAGTGAGACAATGAGACAGAGAGACAATGAGACAGTGAGACAGTGAGACAGTGAGACAATGAGACAGAGAGACAATGAGACAGTGAGACAGTGAGACAATGAGACAGTGAGACAATGAGACAGAGAGACAATGAGACAGTGAGACAATGAGACAGTGAGACAATGAGACAGAGAGACAGAGAGACAATGAGACAGTGAGACAGTGAGACAGAGAGACAATGAGACAGTGAGACAGTGAGACAGTGAGACAATGAGACAGAGAGACAATGAGACAGTGAGACAATGAGACAGTGAGACAATGAGACAGAGAGACAGAGAGACAATGAGACAATGAGACAGTGAGACAGTGAGACAATGAGACAGAGAGACAGAGAGACAGAGAGACAGAGAGACAGTGAGACAATGAGACAATGAGACAGTGAGACAGTGAGACAGTGAGACAATGAGACAGAGAGACAGAGAGACAGAGAGACAGAGAGACAATGAGACAGAGAGACAGAGAGACAGAGAGACAATGAGAGCTGCATCCTCTTTTGTTTTACGTCTGGACCGAAGAACCGTTAACCGTAACCTTTAACCTTTAACCTTTAACCTTTAATGTTTAACGTCACCTGCTCCTCTGATCTGAAGGATATCAATAAAAGGATGTTTTGACTTCAGGAATGTAAAGCAAAGCCAGACCGTGTAACAGCAACAAGACAGCAACAATACAGCAACAGCAACAATACAGCAACAAGACAGCAACAGCAACAATACAGCAACAAGACAGCAACAATACAGCAACAAGACAGCAACAATACAGCAACAAGACAGCAACAATACAGTAACAGCAACAATACAGCAACAATACAGCAACAAGACAGCAACAAGACAGCAACAATACAGTAACAGCAACAATACAGCAACAATACAGTAACAGCAACAATACAGCAACAAGACAGTAACAATACAGCAACAATACAGTAACAGCAACAATACAGCAACAATACAGCAACAAGACAGCAACAAGACAGCAACAATACAGTAACAGCAACAATACAGCAACAATACAGTAACAGCAACAATACAGCAACAATACAGTAACAATACAGCAACAATACAGTAACAGCAACAATACACTAAGAGCAACAATACAGTAACAATACAGTAACAATACAGCAACAATACAGTAACAGCAACAATACAGCAACAAGACAGTAACAATACAGCAACAATACAGTAACAGCAACAATACAGCAACAATACAGTAACAATACAGCAACAATACAGCAACAATACAGTAATGTGAACAAGACAGCAACAATACAGCAACAATACAGCAACAATACAGTAACAGCAACAAGACAGTAACAGCAACAATACAGTAATGTGAACAAGACAGCAACAATACAGTAACAGCAACAAGACAGTAACAGCAACAAAACAGTAACAGCAACAATACAGTAACAGCAACAATACAGTAATGTGAACAAGACAGCAACAAGACAGTAACAGCAACAAGACAGTAACAGCAACAATACAGTAACAGCAACAAGACAGTAACAGCAACAAGACAGTAACAAGACAGCAACAATACAGCAACAATACAGCAACAGCAACAAGACAGTAACAGCAACAAGACAGTAACAGCAACAATACAGTAACAGCAACAAGACAGCAACAGCAACAAGACAGTAACAGCAACAATACAGTAACAGCAACAAGACAGTAACAGCAACAAGACAGTAACAGCAACAATAAGTCTCATGCAGTTCTGCAGGACTTGTGTGTCCCCTTTAAGTCGAGGGTTGCTGCTGCATTCTGCAACAACTGTTGCAACAACTGCAGCAACAGCTGTAGCAACAACTGCTGCAAACACTGCTGCATTCTGCAACAACTGTAGCAACAACTGCAGCAACAGCTGCTGCATTCTGTTAGTCAATCCTGAAGACAGATTGCAGTCGTTCAGGTGAGACGAAGCGTCGACTAATAATAAGTAATATTTCTGGTTTGTAAAACAAAAGACTCTTTGTTCGCAGACGACTCCCACGTTTCTGTCTGAAAACTGAAACTGGAGCAGAAAGTACGTCAGCAGAAGAAGAAGAAGAAGAAGAAGAAGAAGAAGAAGAAGAAGAAGAAGAAGAAGAAGAAGAAGAAGAAGAAGAAGAAGAAGAAGAAGAAGAAGAAGAAGAAGAAGAAGATTTACCTCCAAGGTGACACAGTGGAGACAAAAAGAAAAGAAAAAAGAAACATGAATAGATGGAGATTGCAAACAAGGCTGAACTTTGTTCTTTGGATCACACACACACACACACACACACACACACACACACACACACACACACTGTGAACCTCCAGACCAGCGTTCCTCAGGTTTAAAAACAGAACACTAATAATTATCAAACCCGAGCCGTAAGCATTTCTCTGCAGGCGTAGCGGCACGAGCCCAACAGACCGGTATCTGGTGGAGCTCTACCGGTCCAGCCGCATGCCATGCAGGGGTGAACCAGGGCGCATGTACCTGCAGCCGCAGCTCAGTTACACAACATGTTGACTGCACATGTGAGCTCTGTCTGGACGGGCTGGCATCGTCTGGGTTTGTTCTAGTTTCCTGTTTTATTTTGAAGGCCTTGTTTCTTGTGTCCTCTGTGTCCCTGCAATTCCTGTCCCTGTGATTGTCTGCCCTGTCCCTGATTGTTTCCTGCTGTGTCCAATCACCTGCACCTTCCCCGTGGTTTAAACCCTGTGTGTGTGTATGTCCTCTGCTTTTTGATCCGGTCTCTTTGAAACCTTGCCTTGACTTGTAATTCGGTCCATGAGTAGTGATAATTTATCCGACATTATCTAATACGTATCGTTAGCATTATATTTATACCACCGTGTCACCTCAGAACTTCCTGTCTTTAAATGCTCCTCAGTTCCCAGTTTCTATTGTTTTGTTAATTTCTTTTTGCTGCTGATTGCAACACCTGGATATCTCTTTATTTTATCTTATGTCTTAACTTACAATGACATGTGTTTCCATTGTTACTTCATTTTTCCATATTTGTTTCTTTACTTACAATACGTGGCCCAATAATGCCACTATGAGACTTTAAATTACATTTTTGTAATAATAATAATATAAACGATCAATATATTTCTTATTCTCATAATTATCACCATAATAATAATAATAATAATACAAATAAAACATCAGCGTTACATTCAGAGACACCGCTGTCCAACTTCAAGGCGTCTAAAGTCGTCTTTTTTATTAACGTTTCACGTTGTTATAGATATGATACTGCAGAGCGCAGTAAAACAGGTAAAACGCTTCATGCATGAAAGGGCCTTTGTTCTCAGTAATGTTTACCATGAATATGTTTATGCAGATCAGCGGCGAGCCGCACAGATAATATTTAATGTGTGCAGTAAAAACAAAAGGTAAGATGAAACCTTTTAGCCGATACGTTTTACTTCCTGCTTCACACAAACAGAAGCTCCTCCTCTCCTGTTTTCTCCCAGCATGCATTCACACACATATCCTTATTATCCGAGGGCGTCTTGATTGACAGGGCTATAAATTACCTCCCGGCTTCCATTTGATGTCCCTGCGCTGCAAACGGAACGCCCTCGTGAAGCATGAGCATGCACCTTCATCACGAGGCCGTGATTCACACCTGAACACCGTGGGCTCGCTGCCCGGGGACCGGCGCCGGGTGCTTCTTGGCTCCGGCTCAGACTCCAGGTGCATTGCGACACATCCTTCAGCCGCTAACGGCTTCTTGAGCAGAAGAACCTGTCCGGCTGACATTTATGCAGACAACAACCAGTGTGTGTGTGCGTGTGATAATTAGAGCGCGTGCCCGGTCACATTTCCTTCAGTCTCCCGGTCCGGCGCCCGCTGGGGGAGTTTTATTTTTAGCTCGTTGGTCTTTGATTAAAATATGACTCTGATGTTGACCTTCACACCTGCAGCGGCTCTGCCAAGTCGGCGGCAACGCGAGCGCTTGATAAATAAAGAGCTGTCACCGGAACCGCTGACGAGGCGTAATCAATTCTCCACGAGCCGGGCCCTTCCTGTGGCGGGGCCCCGTGGCCTGCTGGGGGAGGAGGGGACCCACAATGCCCTGCAAGATGTTTCCCCGTGTTTACGTCACTGTCACTGGAGCGAGCGACGTGGCTCAATGTTGGTGGGTTCAGACTGGAAATACCTCAGAGGGGTTTGCTCAACATTTAGTAGAAAGGTTCATGGTCCCCAGAGGAGGAGGCAAGGCCCCGCCCCCGTCAGGTGGACCACGATGGGACGACGGCAAGAGACAACTACTGTTTGAATATGATGTTTGTCAGTTTAAAAGATAATTTTGTACGTCAAAAAAGTAACATTTGGACTTTTCTTCTGGTCTCGTGCCCCCAGCAGGTAACGGTTTCACTTGTTTTCATTGCGGGATTATGAGACTTTATCTCTTTGTAGTCGTTTAATGTCTCTTTGTAGCAACTTAATGTATCTTTGTAGTTGTATAATGTCTCTTTGGAGTTGTTTAATGTCTCTTTGTAGTCTTTTAATGTCTCTTTGTAGCAACTTAATGTCTCTTTGTGTCTCTTTGTAGTCTTTGATTGTCTCTTTGTAGTAGTTTAATGTCTCTTTGTAGCAACTTAATGTCTCTTTGTAGTTGTTTAATGTCTCTTTGTAGTAGTATAATGTCTCTTTGTAGAAACTGAATGTCTCTTTGTAGTAGTATAATGTCTCTTTGTAGTTGTTTAATGTCTCTTTGTAGCAACTTAATGTCTCTTTGTAGTAGTATAATGTCTCTTTGTAGCAACTTAATGTATCGTTGTAGTAGTATAATGTGTCTTTGTAGCAACTTAATGTCTCTTTGTAGTAGTATAATGTCTCTTTGTAGTAGTATAATGTGTCTTTGTAGCAACTTAATGTCTCTTTGTAGTAGTATAATGTCTCTTTGTAGTAGTATAATGTCTCTTTGTAGCAACTTAATGTCTCTTTGTAGTAGTATAATGTCTCTTTGTAGCAACTTAATGTCTCTTTGTAGTAGTATAATGTCTCTTTGTAGCAACTTAATGTCTCTTTGTAGTAGTATAATGTCTCTTTGTAGTAGTTTTCTGGTTCCTGGTGGTCATTTTAAGTCTCTGTGTTGTTTTTATGTACCGCAAGTCCTTCCTTCCCGCTGCTGTCAGGCTGCACAATAAGCTGGGCTCCCAGTAGACCACGAACACTTCGAACACTTTGAACACTGAACACTTTTGAACTTGGACACTTTAACCATTCAGCTGGTGCAATATCCAACACGTTTAAGTACTTTTATATATGCTTCTTTATTCAGTCTGTATATTTAATATTCTTCTTTACTGTTTTTTTTTACTGTTCTCTATTACTGTTTATTTATATTACTTGACTGTTTTTATCTTTTTATTTTATTTTATTCACTTGTGAGCAATGCTGCTGTAATCCTGTAATTTCCCCACTGCGGGACTAATAAAGGATTATCTTATCTTATTTTATCTTATTCATAGTTGCTATGAGTCTCTTTGTAGTTTTCTGGTTCCTGGTGGTCATTTTAAGTCTCTGTGTTGTTTTTATGTCGTCATGCATAGTTGCTATGAGTCTCTTTGTAGTCTGTTGATGTGTCTTTTTGTTTTTGTTTTATGTTCTTGTGGTCATTTATTACTCTCTGTGGTTGTTTTGCTTCTTCATGCCGTGACTGAGGGGGCTTTTTAAAGGCTCTGTTAAAAGCAGCCGGTCTGTTTCTCATTCCAAAGGAGTCCAATGCCGTCGCTTTATCTGTAAGAGACGCAGCGGGCGTTCGAGGAACGACCATGTGAACCCGTCCGTTATTCCCAGATGCTCAGGAGTGGGAGGCGAGCCGGACGGCTCCAACAAACACAGGACTTTCAAGCAGGAAGAAGGTGACTGTGTCCCAAAGTGTTGTTGAGTTATTTTAAAGTCACATGTTTTCCGTACTTATGTAAACTTGTTTATGTTTGACTTAGTAAAAGTACTTATTTTAAGCCCAATCATATTGTTCCAAGTGTTTTTGTTTGAATTCACAACGTTAACCACGTGATTGTGGAGCGCGATCATTTTGACAAGCTAAGCTACCCGGAGACAGGCGACCCGGCGGCTTGCAGCTTGCAGCTGCTATAGCTACCAGCGCTAACGGTGCTAACAATGCTAACAGTGCTACCAACAGGCCTAATGGCGATACGTGAGGGGAAAGTCATGACGTTCAAGAAACTGAACTAATCCTGCGTTTTGTCTGTCGGCCGGTTGGTTTCAGCACTACGGACAGCGCCGCACACAACCAACAGCTCAACGATGTCACGTGTCTCTATCATTTATTAAAAAAATTGTAGAGATACATGAAGCTTAAAAGAAGATGGACGCACACAACATGATGAACATGCACTGATTTGGCCAAGCCTTCAACGTACGGATGAAACAAACATCCAGTCTGAAAACTAAAGACATCCAGCGAGTCTAAATCACCGACGTCTACGAGTCAGCACTCAGGAGACAAATATCTTATCCACACAGAGACAGGCGGAGCCTTTATTCACCACGTAGACACTATATTTACACCAACCCACCTTCAAAACGTCCTCGACGTGCTCTGCTTTCTGCAAACTATCCCACAATGCAACGTTGTTGTGCGACTCAGAAACACAAAAGTAATTACACTGTTGATTAGTAATTGAGGGAAACTTCACCGTGAGCGGCACAGATTTCGTTTTCCAGCGGAAAAAAAACAGGAACGAGGCCGACGGGAGACGGACGAGGGGATGGAAATATTGATCGGCACAGATAGAAAGAGTAATTGGCAGATGATTGATGGGTGGAAAAATGGAGCAGATCTGCTAGGAAAAGGTTCAAGGAGACTGACCCGGCGCACCTCGCTGGCGGCTTCATTACCGTAATGGATGAACGTGTGACAGAAACACTCTGGATGTCCAGATGAATTAAAGCCGGAGTCACTTTAATTCCCAGCGGACACATTAGTCTTTCTGTGAGAGCGCGCTTTCTAGAGGTTTATTTATTTGTGTTTGTAGTGGAACTGTATCTTTAAGAGGTATTCATTCAAGATACTAAATACTTGTCTAGAAAAGCATGCAGGCATATTTTTGCTATTTGTATCTCATTTGTTTTTGTATTTATTTGTACTTTTTAGTCTTAGATGTTGTTCAATCCATTTTTACTTAGTTTATTTGTACTTTTTAATTGCATTGTACTTCATGTAATTTATTTTTCATTGGTTTCTCTATTTGTGTTTTTGATTACATTTTGTTGTTGTTGTATTTCACATTTATTTTCATCTTTATCTGACCTCATTCTCATCTGTTGCCTCCTGGTGAGAACCATAAATCTGCTGTCACGCGGACGCTGACGGCTCCAACGCAATAACATCTATTACCACAAACAGATTGCATTTCCACCCGCGTTGTTATCGTCTTACACAACAACCTCCTTCCCGGAGAATGTCACGAGTAGAGAACGATGATGTCGCAAAAAATTGAACAAACCACATGCCTTCCCCTCCTCCCTCCCAAATATGATTGCCAGGAAGTAATCCCGCTGAAGAGTATCGGAAATGAAAAGCTGGGCTGAAGTCCACTACACCTTGTTTTAAGTGATCAGAACGGAGCAGCGTTAATGTCAGGGCTGTTTTTTATGAGCACGAGAACAAAGCCGCGTTACAAATGAAGCTACTCGTGGTCTTTCAAAGGTCAACGGTGCGTTCAGGCACAATGGGGCCTTTGTGGCGCGACCTTATTAGCATGCGCGGAGCCGTGTCGCGTTGGAAGGTGTTACTACATCCAGCCGTCACAAAATCAATACGCCGTCTTCCGAAGGCTCCGCCGATAACTCATCTCGGCTTTCGTCACACAAACCCGGTTCAGGGAGGAAGACGAGGAGACGAGGGAGGAAGACGAGGAGACGCGGGAGGAAGACGAGGAGACGAGGGAGGAAGACGAGGAGACGCGGGAGGAAGACGAGGAGACGTGGGAGGAAGACGAGGAGACGAGGGAGGAAGACGAGGAGACGCGGGAGGAAGACGAGGAGACGCGGGAGGAAGACGAGGAGACGAGGGAGGAAGAAGAGGAGACGAGGGAGGAAGACGAGGAGACGTGGGAGGAAGACGAGGAGACGAGGGAGGAAGACGAGGAGACGCGGGAGGAAGACGAGGAGACGAGGGAGGAAGACGAGGAGACGAGGGAGGAAGACGAGGAGACGCGGGAGGAAGACGAGGAGACGCGGGAGGAAGACGAGGAGACGAGGGAGGAAGACGATGAGACGTGGGAGGAAGACGAGGAGACGAGGGAGGAAGACGAGGAGACGCGGGAGGAAGACGAGGAGACGAGGGAGGAAGACGAGGAGACGTGGGAGGAAGACGAGGAGACGCGGGAGGAAGACGAGGAGACACGGGAGGAAGACGAGGAGACGTGGGAGGAAGACGAGGAGACGTGAGAGGAATACAAGGAGACGCGGGAGGAAGACGAGGAGACGAGGGAGGAAGACGAGGAGACGAGGGAAGAAGACGAGGAGACGTGGGAGGAAGACGAGGAGACGTGGGAGGAAGACGAGGAGACGAGGGAGGAAGACGAGGAGACGAGGGAAGAAGACGAGGAGACGTGGGAGGAAGACGAGGAGACGAGGGAGGAAGACGAAGAGACGTGGGAGGAAGACGAGGAGACGTGGGAGGAAGACGAGGAGACGTGGGAGGAAGACGAGGAGACGAGGGAAGAAGACGAGGAGACGTGGGAGGAAGACGAGGAGACGAAGGAGGAAGACGAGGAGACGTGGGAGGAAGACGAGGAGACGAGGGAGGAAGACGAAGAGACGTGGGAGGAAGACGAGGAGACGTGGGAGGAAGACGAGGAGACGTGGGAGGAAGACGAGGAGACGTGGGAGGAAGACGAGGAGATGTGGGAGGAAGACGAGGAGACGTGGGAGGAAGACGAGGAGACGAGGGAGGAAGACGAGGAGACGTGGGAGGAAGACGAGGAGACGAGGGAGGAAGACAAGGAGACGAGGGAAGAAGACGAGGGAGGAAGACGAGGGAGGAAGACGAGGAGACGTGGGAGGAAGACGAGGAGACGTGGGAGGAAGACGAGGAGACGAGGGAGGAAGACGAGGAGACGCGGGAGGAAGACGAGGAGACGCGGGAGGAAGACGAGGAGACGCGGGAGGAAGACGAGGAGACGAGGGAGGAAGACGAGGAGACGCGGGAGGAAGACGAGGAGACGTGGGAGGAAGACGAGGAGATGTGGGAGGAAGACGAGGAGACGAGGGAGGAAGACGAGGGAGGAAGACGAGGAGACGAGGGAAGAAGACGAGGGAGGAAGACGAGGAGACGTGGGAGGAAGACGAGGAGACGAGGGAGGAAGACGAGGAGACGTGGGAGGAAGACGAGGAGACGTGGGAGGAAGACGAGGAGACGAGGGAGGAAGACGAGGAGACGCGGGAGGAAGACGAGGAGACGAGGGAGGAAGACGATGAGACGTGGGAGGAAGACGAGGAGACGTGGGAGGAAGACGAGGAGATGTGGGAGGAAGACGAGGAGATGTGGGAGGAAGACGAGGAGACGTGGGAGGAAGACGAGGAGACGTGGGAGGAAGACGAGGAGACGTGGGAGGAAGACGAGGAGACGTGGGAGGAAGACGAGGAGACGTGGGAGGAAGACGAGGAGACGTGGGAGGAAGACGAGGAGACGAGGGAGGAAGACGATGAGACGCGGGAGGAAGACGAGGAGACGTGGGAGGAAGACGAGGAGACGAGGGAGGAAGACGAGGAGACGTGGGAGGAAGACGAGGAGACGAGGGAGGAAGACAAGGAGACGAGGGAGGAAGACGAGGGAGGAAGACGAGGAGACGAGGGAAGAAGACGAGGGAGGAAGACGAGGAGACGAGGGAGGAAGACGAGGAGACGTGGGAGGAAGACGAGGAGACGAGGGAGGAAGACGAGGAGACGAGGGAGGAAGATGAGGAGACGCGGGAGGAAGACGAGGAGACGTGGGAGGAAGACGAGGAGACGAGGGAGGAAGACGAGGTGTAGCGTTTCGTAAACATGCACATCATAAACGTACGGCGTGTCGTTCCGCCTCAGTGCACAATTTCCCTTGTTCTCTCTGTGTGTGTGTGTGTGTGTGTGTGTGTGTGTGTGTGTGTGTGTGTGTGTGTGTGTGTGTGTGTGTGTGTGTGTGTGTGTGTGTGTGTGTTTCAGGACGCTCTGTGTTTGTTGTTGTTGGGCGAGCTCGTCAGGTGGCGCTCTGAGTGTGCCGGTTGTGCACAGATGTGGCAAAAAAACAAAACAAGTATCAGCATGAGCGCACATGCCTCACACACACACGCACACACACACACACACACACACACACACACACACACGCTTCGACATGAAGCCGATGCCGTTTTCTAGGTCAGCGTCTCTGAGTGACTTGACTTGAGTTTTTCCCATCTCAGAAAAAAAGACGTTTGAAGTTGGCTTCAGCAATTGGATGAATTACTTTATGATTACGCAACTTTTCTTGCTGACAATGTACGATGCATTTAGGAAAAGCTGCTTAAAACTGAGTGTTCACGCTTTCGACCGTATCGCATGGTCTTCCTCAGCTGATTGAGTTTGCTCTGTTGAGCATGGAGACGTTCAAACTACCTGAAGGACTTCCCATGACTTTCTCGTCTGTTTCAGTTTAAAATTCCTGGACTTTGGAAATAATTCAAACTCAAGATTCACTTACTCATTTATCTGGAGCTTTCTACCATTACACATGGTCTTCATCAGTCATTTGAATTGTCTCAGTTCTCATGTTCAAACAACCTGAAGGTCTTGTCGATGTCGACCTAAAAGTTCTTGACTTTGGAGACAATCTCAACTCTAGGTCCTCTTACTCGCTTTTCTTCTGGAGCTTTCAACTGTGTCAAACTGTCTTCACCTGCAAAGTTGAGTTTGCGCCGTTATCGCGGAAATGCAGACGTTCAAACTCTCCTTGATGTTCTTGTCCACGTTGGCTTTAAAGTTCTTGAACAACGTCAATGTCGGATCACTTCCTCGATGGTTCTGGAGCTTTTAACCATATCTAATGGTCTTCATCAACAGATTGACTTTACTCTGCTGATATCTAGACAATCAAAGTTGCACATCCAGTTTGTTCTGTTCTCGTAGACGTCACAATGATTTTCAACCAAAACGAACTCAATGGATTAAGTGATGATCCGACCATTGATCTTATTCTACCTCTAAGATCTGGTCTTATTCACCAAGATCTGGTCTTATTCTACCAAGATCTGGTCTTATTCTACCAAGATCTGGTCTTATTCACCAAGATCTGGTCTTATTCACCAAGACCTGGTCTTATTCACCAAGATCTAGTCTTATTCACCAAGATCTGGTCTTATTCTACCAAGATCTGGTCTTATTCTACCAAGACCTGGTCTTATTCACCAAGATCTGGTCTTATTCACCAAGACCTGGTCTTATTCTACCAAGATCTGGTCTTATTCACCAAGATCTGGTCTTATTCTACCAAGATCTGGTCTTATTCTACCAAGATCTGGTCTTATTCTACCAAGATCTGGTCTTATTCACCAAGATCTGGTCTTATTCACCAAGATCTGGTCTTATTCACCAAGACCTGGTCTTATTTACCAAGACCTGGTCTTATTCTACCAAGATCTGGTCTTATTCACCAAGATCTGGTCTTATTCTACCAAGATCTGGTCTTATTCTACCAAGATCTGGTCTTATTCTACCAAGATCTGGTCTTATTCACCAAGATCTGGTCTTATTCTACCAAGATCTGGTCTTATTCTACCAAGATCTGGTCTTATTCTACCAAGACCTGGTCTTATTCACCAAGATCTGGTCTTATTCTACCAAGACCTGGTCTTATTCACCAAGATCTGGTCTTATTCACCAAGACCTGGTCTTATTTACCAAGACCTGGTCTTATTCTACCAAGATCTGGTCTTATTCACCAAGATCTGGTCTTATTCACCAAGACCTGGTCTTATTCTACCAAGATCTGGTCTTATTCTACCAAGATCTGGTCTAATTCACCAAGATCTGGTCTTATTCTACCAAGATCTGGTCTTATTCTACCAAGACCTGGTCTTATTCTACCAAGATCTGGTCTTATTCTACCAAGATCTGGTCTTATTCACCAAGATCTGGTCTTATTCTACCAAGATCTGGTCTTATTCACCAAGATCTGGTCTTATTCACCAAGACCTGGTCTTATTTACCAAGACCTGGTCTTATTCTACCAAGATCTGGTCTTATTCACCAAGATCTGGTCTTATTCACCAATACCTGGTCTTATTCTACCAAGATCTGGTCTTATTCTACCAAGATCTGGTCTAATTCACCAAGATCTGGTCTTATTCTACCAAGATCTGGTCTTATTCTACCAAGATCTGGTCTTATTCTACCAAGACCTGGTCTTATTCTACCAAGATCTGGTCTTATTCTACCAAGACCTGGTCTTATTCTACCAAGATCTGGTCTTATTCTACCAAGACCTGGTCTTATTCACCAAGATCTGGTCTTATTCTACCAAGACCTGGTCTTATTTACCAAGACCTGGTCTTATTCTACCAAGATCTGGTCTTATTCACCAATATCTGGTCTTATTCACCAAGACCTGGTCTTATTCTACCAAGATCTGGTCTTATTCTACCAAGATCTGGTCTAATTCATCAAGATCTGGTCTTATTCTACCAAGATCTGGTCTTATTCTACCAAACCTGGTCTTATTCTACCAAGATCTGGTCTTATTCACCAAGATCTGGTCTTATTCTACCAAGATCTGGTCTTATTCTACCAAGATCTGGTCTTATTCTACCAAGACCTGGTCTTATTCACCAAGATCTGGTCTTATTCTACCAAGATCTGGTCTTATTCTACCAAGACCTGGTCTTATTCTACCAAGATCTGGTCTTATTCTACCAAGATCTGGTCTTATTCACCAAGATCTGGTCTTATTCTACCAAGATCTGGTCTTATTCACCAAGATCTGGTCTTATTCACCAAGACCTGGTCTTATTTACCAAGACCTGGTCTTATTCTACCAAGATCTGGTCTTATTCACCAAGATCTGGTCTTATTCACCAATACCTGGTCTTATTCTACCAAGATCTGGTCTTATTCTACCAAGATCTGGTCTAATTCACCAAGATCTGGTCTTATTCTACCAAGATCTGGTCTTATTCTACCAAGATCTGGTCTTATTCTACCAAGACCTGGTCTTATTCTACCAAGATCTGGTCTTATTCTACCAAGACCTGGTCTTATTCTACCAAGATCTGGTCTTATTCTACCAAGACCTGGTCTTATTCACCAAGATCTGGTCTTATTCTACCAAGACCTGGTCTTATTTACCAAGACCTGGTCTTATTCTACCAAGATCTGGTCTTATTCACCAATATCTGGTCTTATTCACCAAGACCTGGTCTTATTCTACCAAGATCTGGTCTTATTCTACCAAGATCTGGTCTAATTCATCAAGATCTGGTCTTATTCTACCAAGATCTGGTCTTATTCTACCAAACCTGGTCTTATTCTACCAAGATCTGGTCTTATTCACCAAGATCTGGTCTTATTCTACCAAGATCTGGTCTTATTCTACCAAGATCTGGTCTTATTCTACCAAGACCTGGTCTTATTCACCAAGATCTGGTCTTATTCTACCAAGACCTGGTCTTATTCACCAAGATCTGGTCTTATTCACCAAGACCTGGTCTTATTTACCAAGACCTGGTCTTATTCTACCAAGATCTGGTCTTATTCACCAAGATCTGGTCTTATTCACCAAGACCTGGTCTTATTCTACCAAGATCTGGTCTTATTCTACCAAGATCTGGTCTAATTCACCAAGATCTGGTCTTATTCTACCAAGATCTGGTCTTATTCTACCAAGACCTGGTCTTATTCTACCAAGATCTGGTCTTATTCTACCAAGATCTGGTCTTATTCACCAAGATCTGGTCTTATTCTACCAAGATCTGGTCTTATTCACCAAGATCTGGTCTTATTCACCAAGACCTGGTCTTATTTACCAAGACCTGGTCTTATTCTACCAAGATCTGGTCTTATTCACCAAGATCTGGTCTTATTCACCAATACCTGGTCTTATTCTACCAAGATCTGGTCTTATTCTACCAAGATCTGGTCTAATTCACCAAGATCTGGTCTTATTCTACCAAGATCTGGTCTTATTCTACCAAGATCTGGTCTTATTCTACCAAGACCTGGTCTTATTCTACCAAGATCTGGTCTTATTCTACCAAGACCTGGTCTTATTCTACCAAGATCTGGTCTTATTCTACCAAGACCTGGTCTTATTCACCAAGATCTGGTCTTATTCTACCAAGACCTGGTCTTATTTACCAAGACCTGGTCTTATTCTACCAAGATCTGGTCTTATTCACCAAGATCTGGTCTTATTCACCAAGACCTGGTCTTATTCTACCAAGATCTGGTCTTATTCTACCAAGATCTGGTCTAATTCACCAAGATCTGGTCTTATTCTACCAAGATCTGGTCTTATTCTACCAAACCTGGTCTTATTCTACCAAGATCTGGTCTTATTCTACCAAGACCTGGTCTTATTCTACCAAGATCTGGTCTTATTCTACCAAGACCTGGTCTTATTCACCAAGATCTGGTCTTATTCTACCAAAATCTGGTCTTTTTCTACCAAGATCTGGTCTTATTCTACCAAGATCTGGTCTTATTCTACCAAGACCTCGTCTTATTCTACCAAGACCTGGTCCTATATCACCAAGATCTGGTCTTATTCTACCAAGATCTGGTCTTATTCTACCAAGATCTGGTCTTATTCACCAAGACCTGGTATTATTCTACCAAGATCTGGCCTTATTCTACCAAGATCTGGTCTTATTCTACCAAGATCTGGTCTTATTCACCTAGATCTGGTCTTATTCTACCAAGATCTGGTCCTATTCACCAAGATCTGGTCTTATTCACCTAGATCTAGTCTTATTCACCAAGATCTGGTCTTATTCACCAAGATCTGGTCTTATTCACCTAGATCTAGTCTTATTCACCTAGATCTGGTCTTATTCTACCAAGATCTGGTCCTATTCACCAAGATCTGGTCTTATTCTACCAAGATCTGGTCTTATTCACCTAGATCTGGTCCTATTCCCCAAGATCTGGTCTTATTCACCAATATCTGGTCTAATTCACCTAGATCTGGTCTTATTCACCAAGATCTGGTCTAATTCACCTAGATCTGGTCCTATTCTACCAATATCTGGTCTGGTTCAACCCAGATCTTTCCCAGATTTCATGATATTCCCTTCAGATTCATCATGAGCTCCTCTTGTATGTTTTGAGGTCAAAGAGGTCAAAGAGCCCCTTCGGTTGTACGATTCAGTGAAAGTGTCTCCTGCGGTACTTCATGAGGTCACGTTACATCATTAATGGATGCTCATTCATCAGCTGGCGCTCGCAGCTGACCAGGATCATGAAATCATAATCATGAAGAGCAGACGCTTCTGGCTGCTCCTCCTCCTCCTCCTCCTGTGATCTATGTTTGGTATCAGAATATAAGATTTATACATTCACGTGTTTCTTTAAGGGCGGATTAGCTGATCCTTCTCTCTCATTCTACAACTATGCCTCTATAAGAAAAGGTCTCTGCTTGGTTTGTTACCTGCCGCTTCAAAGGGAAAGAAGGTTCTTTGTCTGTTTTTAAATGTTTGAGGATTGTTTTTCATGGTTTATTAATTCATTTGTCTTAAAAAGACAATAAATCACCCACCACGAGTTCAAACTGCAGCCCAACAGTAACATGTATAATAACAGCGTATGAAAGTGGGTTTTTCCTCCTCATGCGACCACAGAGTGGAACATTGGAACATGTTTTAGTTTGTGGATGAATTAAATGAGCCGACTCCTTATCTCTGTTTTCTACTGACGCGGAAAAATATCAGCAGCTGCAGAACCGCTTGTTGGGAAAAACACTTTTAAGGTTTTTCAGGGACATTTTAAATCTAAATTATTTTATGAACATGAAAGATTCAGAAAACTGGACCCTTTGAGCGATGGATGTATGTGTCTGATGGGATTTCTTCCTTTGATGTGAAATTATATATTTCTGTGTTGTTTTGAATTTGGTTTTCTGTGTTGTTTTTATAAGTTTGTGTTTTTACGGGTGAAACGTTGTCAACGTTGCATCTCAATGGGAGTATTTGGTTAAATTCAAGGTTAAAAAAATACATAAAAATAAACTTGAACCAAAGAAAAGCAGCAAATCCTCTCACATGAGAAACCAGAACCAGAAGATATTTCCTCTTTTTCTTGCTTTAGAAATTATATTTTATACATCATTATATCTTTTAAATGGTTGCAGGAAGAAAATGGACATTTTGTTCCTCGCTGTAAGAACCACCACTTAAAACAAAAACGTTCCTTTCTCTCCGACCCGTCAGAACCATCACCGGCCCGGACCTCACGGGGTCCGAGTGCAACACGGCTACAGCCCTGTCATCGACCGTGCATCTGGAATGGCCCTCAGCACACACACACACACACACACACACACACACACGTTCGACGCCGTGGAGAGCCGGGGATGTGACATGTCTAGATTGGAGATAAATTGAGTTTCGGATTAGATGGAAGAGGAGGAAGAGGAGGAGGAGGAAGAGGAGGAGGAGGAAGAGGAAGAGGAGGAAGGGGGTCATCGGCAGTCTGCTTCACTCCGCCAGCTGCAGGAAGAAAAAAGGGATTAGAAACCGGCCTCACAGAAAATCCACATGGAGACCAAAACAAATTCCACTAAAGCAGGCATGACACCGGTCAGCTTGATTAAAAGGATGCAGGCAGGTGTGTGTGTGTGTGTGTGTGTGTGTGTTTGTGTGTGTGTGTGTATGTCATACACACACACACACACACACACACACACACACACACACGTGTGCGTGCAGTAGTTCAGGAACACTGTGTCCTAAAGGAGCACTAATAAGCAGTTTGCATGGCCTCCTCCTTTTCGCCACTAGTGACACTTCACAAGACGGCACACTTGGGGGGGGGGGGGGGGGGGCTGTCATCTTGGATTAAAGCGTCTTGTGAACAATGCTGTTTGCACGTCACTGGGTCTAAAGAAAGCTTTAGCGCAGTGTGCAGAAAGCGTTCAGTGCACCGGGAGGCTCGCTGGTCTGAATAACAGGAAGTCCCCACGACGACGCGAACCCATCTGCAGCTGGAGGGGTGGACCGTAATGGGAAAAAGATATTCAAAAAACTGCAAATGTGTCGATCATAGATAGATCAACAGACCAAAGTCTAACGTTGTGCGTGTTGCTAGTGAAGAACCATAAAACAATATAATTCCTCTCCGCTCTACGGAGCGGTTTAGCGTCTTTCAGCTCGTTGTTTTGGTCGTGTTTCTCTCGTTGAGTCGTTTCCATCAGACAGACCGTCAGAGACGAGCCGTGAACCTCGTGGAGCTTCTAGCAGCTAAAGAGACAGATGTTCAGCACAAACACACCCTGTGATGTGCTGATAAGTGACTGTTTGCTGCATATCAACCGAAAAAGGTGACGATACGTCAGCGCTGTGCTTCAACTTGTTTCTGCTGCCCCCGTGTGGCCAAAAGAAAAGCAGTTATTGCTCATTTAAATAGTCCAAAGAAAAGAGAAAAGTCAATAATGAAACATGAATTTTTAAATACATCTTGATCTTTCTGACACCTTTAAGCATTTTATGAGCCATTAGATTTAATGATGGAGCCCAAGAGGATCCTCTGTCCATTGATTGATTGATTGATTGATTGATTACTGATCGGAACACATTTCTTCTAAAGAGCATGTTTCTGTAACTCATTTGCAGTGTGTGTCCCGGGGAGATAAACTCTGAGACCATCTGTCAGACACATCTGTTAACTCAGAGTCTGGCACCGACTCAATGAGACCGGGTCCGTGCTAAAGGGTCCTAGTCCTGGATCAGCTCCTCTCTTCAGTAATGCCTTTTTATTTTCCCGAAAATCTACTTTCCTCAAAGCACCGCCGTCTAGATTGCAGCGGGATTACAGATCAGGATCCGGGACAGCGGAGAGCTGTCGTTGCATAATTAACTCCGAGGTCTCCTCTCCGGGTTGAAGTGGCACAACGTGGGCGGCGCTGAACGCACCACGGCGGCTCCGCGCGGGATGAGGAGCGAGGAGGAGGAGGAGGAGGAAGAGGAGGAGGAGGAAGAGGAGGAGGAGGAGGAACACGGCGGTGTAACCTGCGGAGCAGCGCGTGCCAGCAAAGGGAGTTCTTCGTGTTGGTCCGGCTCCAGCACGGGGAGCGGTGCGGCAGAGCCCTGACGCTGCGCGCGGCGCTCCACGCTGGATCCTGTTTCCAGTCCGCGTAACGCAAACTGACGCAGCAGCGAGCTGCGCGCAGAGAGAAGCCCGGAGGAGAGGAGAGGACACACACCTGGAGGGATCCTCCTCACGCACCGGACTGTGATGACACCTCCGAGGGACACGCGCCTCATGCTCTGCTGACATTTAAGCATCTTCATCTTCTTCTTCTTCTGCTGCTTTTTTTTTGGACACCGTCAATAAACTGTGCGACTTTTTTCTTTATTTTTGAGTGAGTCTCTGTGGATAACCGGAGTCCCGAGAAGACGTGACCACTATGTGAAACATAAAAGGTGGAAATGCGTCGCAAAGGCTTCTGTCTGCTCGAGGTGAGTTCTCTTCTTTCTGTTTCTGGACCCTCGCATCCGGGTTTGGGCATTTAAATTAAAATATCTTTAAAAAACTCTCTTATTGAAGTGTAATGTTGACGCGAGGGGATGTGACACATGTCCTCATGCAGATGTCAGTTCTGGATATCGTCTCTATCTCACAGCTATTAAAAAAAAAAAAGAGAGAAAAAAAGATGATCCATTAAATGAAAACCTTTCTCTGGACTGAAAGCTCTGGCAGTGATCCAGACTTTCTTTCTTCCCAGTATTCTCTTTAACAACAATCTGCCTCATATTATCACGTTAGCGCCTCTGCGTGTTTACGCGCGCGCGCTGGAACACGAACCCGGGGTTCGGGTTCAGATGGCATGAGAAAGCGATCCCATGAGAAACGAACCCTCCCTGTTTCCCTTCATTGTGGGACTGGAGCTCAGATGCTGATGCTGAGAAGAAGAAAAAAACAAAAAAAACAAAAACAACTCGGATTTGGGACACTGGAGATTAAAAGTGTTAATGCACCCCTCTCACTTCCGGTTCTCAGTGTCCAAAAAGTCCAATTAACATTCTCAACTCTCGAAAGCTTCCCCGAGATGAGATGAGTCACGAGCTGCTGCTGATGCTTCTGGTGAATCACCCCGCAGGGATCTGAACCCTTAAAGAAAACCTGCTGCTGCTATTCGCGTCCTATTGTTGGTTCAGGACTCACAGAGTAACGGAGTACTTGTACTCGAGTACTTCTGAGGTACTTGTGGAAGTATTACACTAACATGAAACTCCCAGTTGATTGATGGCATTCAGACAATTATCTTGTTCAATCATGCAAACGAGTCGTTATTATTATTATTATTATAAATATGTGCTCAACAGTCATCGAGTCAAAGTTTTTAATGGAGAGAGTTTGTAATATCTGTTTGTTTCACTCCATGAATCAGAAAACACTGTCAACAGATCAATTTCCTCCATGTTTTTATTAATAAATGTGTATAAATGAGGCTCTGAATGCCGTGAGAACAAACATCTCTGTATAGAAAGCTTCAGCATATATTTATGAATGAAAGAGAAATGGAGAAACCTGCAGACGCAAAGAGGCAAAGTAGTAAAATAAACACCTAAATGTGCGTTTTGGATGTTTTCTCTGCACTCGTCTTAAAGAAGAAGAATAAACTGACCATGAAAAGTACAATGTGTTCATACTTCTCCTGAGTTTTTCAGGAGAACGAAGTACGCAGATCGTATACTCAAGCAACAAAGTGTGCAAATGCATTCAAATATTTACTATGGCATCAAAATAAACCTCATAACACTGAATCTGCAAGACATTTACTGTGGTATAAATACTGTGCAGCAAAATGAAATGTAGCTGAGTAGAAGTTTAAAGCAGCATAACATGGAAATACTCAAGTGAAGTATAAGAACCTTTAACACTATGTTTAAATAATGATTTAAAAGGTTCAGTGATATATATTGTATTTTTCCTTCACTGCATTTATCATGTTACATTTTCGCAGATTGCTTTTCATGCAAAACATGATCAGATTATAAATGGTGATAAATCGTTCGGTGAGATAAAATCAGAGACGTTTTAACGCTTTAACGAGAAGATAAAACATCTTCTTGCTTCCTGAGTGTTTGCTGTGACATTCTGTGGTGAACACACTCCTCAGGGCGGCTGCTGGTTGGCTGCGACAAATATTAAAAGGAACAATATGCAGCTTCATGTCTTTAAGCTGCTTCACTGGTTCTCAGCTCTGGGAGATGTGTCACGAAGGAGGAAAAGAAACGTGATCACGTCCATGGGTTTAAGTCTCACTGACGGGAACTGAACATCGTGGAGGAAACACAATTGATAATATTTGAAACGTACGACATTATGTTCTTCATAGTTGTGCATCACAAGGATCACATGACGCTTCAGAGGGTCCGCGGTCACGTTTGTGCTGATCCTGCTCGTCCTGAAGTCCAAACGCGATGCTTTTACTTTGTTATAGTCGTCTATTCGTCTATTCTGCTTAAAAATACACAGTTCAAATGATCATGAAACAATACATTAGTCGCTTAATTACGTATTAAAAGCCCCAGAGAGCTGGCAGGAGGAAGTTAAGTTACATAGAAATAGAAACAATAGACATTTCAAATCAACATTTCCATGTGAAGCGTTGGAGCGGGACGACTTCCACATGAGCTGCCCGGACCTGAGGGAAGTTTAACACTTTAACGTGTTACGTTTTAACGCTTTGACGCTTTAACGCTTTGACGCTTTAAAGCTTTAGCGCTTTAACGCTTTAGCGCTTTAACGCTTTAACGCGACCTTGCAACGTGTCATCCGGCTCATTTTCGGTCACCAGCAAATCATTAAAGCTTTCCGCCGCTCTGGAGAAGGACAAGCTAATGCTACCGAGCTAACTAGCTAAAGCTAACGAGCTAACTATCTATTGCTACCGAGCTAACTAGCTAATGCTTCCGAGCTAACTATCTAATGCTACCGAGCTAACGCTAACAAGCTAACTAGCTATTGCTACCGAGCTAACTAGCTAATGCTACCAAGCTAACTAGCCCTGGGACCCTTCGGACGATCCCCATTTTCTTGTGTACGACTAAACGACCGCGGACAACGGTTCAATGAGCGCTTTACTACGAGTCCATGTCCACGTTAGCTCCCCTCACGGTCTGCTGACCTCCAGAGCGCTTTCACTGAATATCGTCGGATAGCGATCAGCGTGGCGCTTTATTCCACACCAACACTATTAGTTCTGTAGCACGTTGTTCATGTAAAGATGCTAACGCAGAAGAAGATGCACATGAAAGAAATAAGATGTCATCAACATCTTTTGTTTACTACGACACATCAGAATGAAAGGATCTGTCACTCGTGGTCGTATTTAAATGGAGCGACGCCCCGCTGATTAAGTGCAGGCTGGTGTCCCCGCTGGCTGTCGGTCACGTTGTCGAGCTGTAATTACGGAGGAGGAGGAAGAGGAGGAGGAGGAGGAGGAAGAGGAGGACGGCCAGCAGGAGCACAGCAGGTGACGGACTCTGATACCTGGCCAAGACTCAGTGAGCATGAAGCAGCCAAGCAGCTCAAACATCTGCTCCAGGAACACACACACACACACACACACACACACACACACACACACACACACACACACACACACACACACACACACACACTGCTGTAGCCATCAGCTCCCAATGTGCTTTTAACACATTCAATGACACACATATACAAATATACAATAAAAAATGTTTAATATAATATTCATATTATTCCTTATTGTATAATAACCCGACACTAAGTGTTTTCATGAGCAGTTTAAATCTCCACAGTGTCGATATGACCTCACATTTATATCACAGTCATTTGAGAGTTTTCTTTTTGCGGTGATGTATTTAAAGGGATACTCCCCTCAAAACAGGACTCTAAATATCACTCTCTCATGTCAGAGAATGTATCTTAAGAAAGAAAAGAAAGTTCTCATTGTCTTAAAATACGATCGAACATGAGGGGAAGTCTGTGTGTTCTGCTCCTCTGATGGGATGGGATGCGTTCACATGCTGTTGTTTTTAGTTGTGGGTGAACCGGATCTCAGCAATAAGAATAGTTGGAAGATACAAAAAATCATTTACATGTTATGAAGAAATCGAGAGCTGACATAACCCTGTACGTCTTGTCCTCGTGTGTGCGTGTGCTAAAACCAAAACACGCGTGTCTTCGTCAACGTCCATGTTGTGCCCAAGCGTGACGAAACCGCCATGTTTCTACAGGAGCCCAGAGCGGACAAACCCAAACCCCCCGAGCCCGCAGGGAGCCACCCAGAAGGCCGCCGGAGCTCTCTGACCGGCTCGTGACACCCGAAAAAAGGGGGAGGAGTGAGGCGGTTGCTGTGGGTGACGGCAGCGACATGCGGGGTCAACGGGAGAAAGGCCAGGCGAAGAAACACAAACTAAAACGACGACCTTTCACCGTCTTCTCTGGCTCTCTATGAAACGACCGCTTAGAGACGCAGCCGTCAGCGGCGTCCGGCAACATGAACCGTGTCACGTGACACAAGCAGGTTCTCACCTCGTGTCGGTGGCGGCAGACGCTCCGTTACGGCAAAACACAAGCTGTCACTTATGTCACATGAGACACGTGCACATAACCCCTCCTGAATTATGAAACAATATTTAATGTCCAACCCAACCCTTTGCACACATGTGAAGTCTGCAGGCATGAGTTAAAGTGGCGTCAGCACTGCAGCCCCTCCAGGAAGGCAAATAACTGCTTAGCCTCAATGTTTTAATGCATCCTTGTATCTGTAAAGATGAAAGGGTGTTGACAGGAGGAGGGGCGCTCTACAAATTAGTGGAGAGGAGTTGTTAAATGCTTCATCACCGTCATCATCATCATCATCGGCTGCTCAAGGGCGCCGCGAGTCTTTCGGTTGGATTCCACGTTTGATCCGTGGTTCTCTTCTTCTCTTCCAGGTGTGGTTCATCGTCGGCCTCCTGCCTGCCGGCTCTCTGGCAGATCTGACGTGTGAAGCTCTGCTCATGCTGTCGGGAAATGTCTCACGTAAGTCTCTCCGGCCGTGAGGGAGTCGCTCTCTCCGAGCTTCTCCGTTTAACAAACACCAAAATGTTGAATCAACTCGGCCCCCGTGTTGACAAAATGTCTTTTCTTACTAGTGCGTCTCCATGTAGACCTCACAAGTACAGTAATAGCAGGTTATTAAACACCGCAGCATACACCCAGAGCGCACACACACACACACACACACACACACACACACACACACACACACACACACACACACACGCACAAACGCACAGGAATGATGTTCTTGTTATTTGCCTCCAGGGTTTAATACTGATAAAGATGAGGTCCTTGATAACAATGTGCTGTGTTATTAAGCTGTCACATTTCTCAGAGACGACTCGGCACGATGTTAAATGTTAAATGTCAAGTTGGGTTCCAGCTCATGCCAATGAAATGTCAAAGATCAAGATCATAAAAACAAAAAGGCCCAGAACCCCTGGAAAATATTATGAAAATATTCTGTTTGCAATAATAAAATAAAACAGAGAAAACGTTGCTCCCCGTTGCTGTGTCTACGGAGTGTAGAGCAAAAAAAAGCTCTATAAAAAGCGTCAGCTAAATGAAAAAAGAAAAGAAAAAGAAAGCAACAACTTCTCACAGAGGAGTTGTTCAGCTGTGAAGAAGCCGATAAATGAACTCAGTCAACAGAAACGTTTCTGCAAACCATAGGATACGCTGGATGTCGACGTTTCGGAATTTGTAAGTCTCATAGGTACTTTTTTTAATTAGCCTGGTATCACACTAAATTAGCCTCACACTTGCACTTGCAGTAACGCACACGTCACAATGCCACATGGTTAACGTCGTGGAACGGGTTCGGCTACAAAACTACTGTTAAAAACAAGGTTAATGTTAAAGTTATAATGTAACAACGTAACAACGTCACATGACAACTCAACAATGCAACGTAACAACACAACGTAACAATACAACGTAACAACACAACGTAACAATACAACGTAACAATACAACGTAACAACACAATGTAACAACTAGTGCTGTCATATTAGCGCGTTATTAGCGCGATATTAGCGCGTTATTAGCGCGTTATTAGCGCGTTATTAGCGCATTATTAGCACGTTATTAGCGCGTTATTAGCGCGTTATTAACGGCGTTAACGCAAACCAATTTTAACGCCGTCAATTTTATTAACGGCGTTAACGCATTTTAATTTTTCAATTTCTTTTTTTTCACGAGCACCACGCCGGATGTAGCTCAACCGGAAGCAAAACAATAGGCACGCCGTTTGGGCTTGGAAGCTAGGCTAACGTTACGGTTTGAAATGAATGAATGGTGAGCGCGATACGGCAAAATGAATGATATTCAGTGAACTGAGAACAGGTGCGCGTGCCAGAAGGGAGCGCGAGTGAACACATTGAACACAGCAGGAGAGAACGCAACGTTAGCCAGCTAGCTAAAGCTCCGGTGGGAAATTATTAGCTTAAGCCGTGTTCACACCATCGCGCCGCGTCCGGTGTGAACACGGCATAACGCTACCGTTTTTGAGGATGTAGATTTTGAGGAGAGGGGACTGACAAGGCAGAAGGTAAAGTGGTCCACCGTTCTATCAATAAGCAGACCTGCCAACCTGTACGCAATTTGCGTAGCGGATACGCATTTTGACGTCAAAGTACGCTGGTAAAAATTAGTCTAAAATTAATTTTAGACTAATTGACCAGCACACATTATATGCAATGCAATATAATGCATGACGAGTATTTAATGACTTATCAATATATAGGTTATATATCAAGGTTGGCAGGTCTGAATAAGGCTAAACTAGAAGTTAACACCAATACAAACATTATTTTTGCAGAATGAGTGTGTTAGGGGAGAAGGATGCAGCCATTGTTAAACAGCTGGATTGAAATGCAGCTGGAACTGGTCGTGGCTAAAACTGGAAGGCAAGGTCTCAATAAAAGGGCAAGAGGTGTCCTTTCATCTAGGAGATGTATTCTCCAAAATCAACAGGCAGGGATTCACCAGATGCATTCTCTGCATCAAAGATATAAATGATGCTAACAAAGGCAGCCATGCTCTCCCTTACCACATTGTGCCTCATATACTGTAAATGTTAGACCCAGTGACAGGCTGGCATGAAATGGCTTGCATAATACTTAGTAAGGAGGCCATAATCATGTTTGACTCATGGCTGAAGTTAAGTTTCTCCAGCTCTCCCCAGGTTGGCAAAAAAAGCATCTCAAAATGCATCAGATTGATGCTTTAAAATATAGAATATTTGCATGCCCCTGAACCCTCCTAGAGGGGTAATATCCTTCTCACCTTTTTCACCCCTGACCCGTTTTCATGCCTGGTGCACTCTATAATTTTATTAGTGATTTTATTTTGTACCGCCCTGTTTGGCAGTTGTTTTTCAATAAAATAAAGCAAGCCAATCCACTTTTTCATGTTGATAAGAGCATTAAAATGCAAAAAAATATATATTGCGATTAATTGCGATTAATCGCGAGTTAACTATGACATAAATGCGATTAATCGCGATTAAATATTTTAATCGCTTGACAGCACTAGTAACAACACAATGCAACAATACAACGTCACAACGTAACAATACAACATAACACCACATCGTAACAATACAACATCACAACACAACGTAACAACGCAACGTAACAACACATCATAACAATACAATGTAACAATGTAACAATACAACATAAAAATGAGGTTCACAACAGACAAAGTCTTTTGTCAATAAAACTGAAATATTCGTTGATTTACAAGCATTTTCCTTGTGAGGACCATTTATTTTTCTTTAATTTTTTCTTTTTCTCACAACAAAAAAACCTTGGTTTAAGCAAATCTGTTAGACTGAAGTGTCAACTTTGCCCTTGCAGAACATCCTTATTCCTGGATCTTTAAAAAAATTATCTAAATCTTCTTGAGTTATTGCAGAAACAATAGCCTTACCCTCGGGCGCGTCTGCATTCATATTTGCTGCGAGCGTCCCATTATTGCCGGAGGAAAGGTCTGTCGCCAGTGTTTACCGTTGCCCTTTGACGCGCACCCTTTGTAGCCGTTAAGCTGAATGTAATGAGATTTCCATAGCCCATCTTCTGCAGTGTGCAAACACAGATTGAGGTTATTGACGGATGTCTTTCCCTCTGGATTTGCAGTACAGTCGCTGGCCTCCTCCTGGAACCAAACCCTGAGCAACGCCACGGGCCAGTGGAGCGGTGAGTCCAACAATGTGTGAAACCGATTCAATGCAAAAACTACAAAGCAGAGCTTCTCGTGGGATACCCCGGGAGAGAACCCAGTGAGATCTGAACTCAGATTATAGACGGCAAACATCAAAGACAATGCTGGAAATAGATTCGGAGACAACGCTCAGGAGTGATCATTAACTCCCGTGCTCCAAGACGCATTGTTCCAACCGCACACGTTATTGCCAGCGCCGTTGGAGCGTTGTCAGAATTGTTGTCCTGACTCGCTGTCCTTCTCGCCGCAGGCTCGGGACTCTACTGCGACACCTCCGTCGACGGCATCGGCACCTGCTGGCCCAGGAGCAGCACCGGCCAGATGGTGTCGCGGCCCTGTCCGGAGATGTTCTACGGCGTCAGATACAACACCACCAGTAAGTCCCTGTCAAGCTCCTGCAAGCTGAACAAGAAACAATAGAATAAAAAAAGACAGATAACTTGATTTCACCCTCCATCCCTCCCTCCCCTTGCTCGTCTTCCCCCTGGGCAAAATCCTGTTTATGTAATTGCGTACACACAAATAAATTAGCATGAGCATACAAATTAGCGAGAGAAAAGTGTAGAAAAGACAACGCGAGTACACAAAGTGGGACTGCTGCAGAGAATACGAAGAAAGGAGCGCCCGCTGTGAGGAGTGTTGTGTCGGGGCTTAAATGGGAAGAGGAAGATGGGATGATGTTACAAAATGAGGTGTAAAATCAGTTCAAACAATCGAAGTGGGACATGTACTGATGTTTCACTACCAGTCAGTACTTGTAATACTTGATCTGAGCCAAAGAGACAAACCATGGGACCCGTTTCGACATGCCGAGTTTCTGTCGAAGTTTCAGAGTTCAGATATTTGGTGGTGGAAGTGGTTTATATTTCTGCTCTGGTGTCAAACTCTCTCTGAACTCCTCTGCGCCACAGTTTCTGAACTCTTTAAAGTACAACTGGAAGTTAATTGCTGCAGCGAACAGATCTGCTCGGTGAATTACTGGCGTTCTCTCCTGAGGAGAAATATGTTCTCCAATGTTTTCTTCTTTGTTTCCCCTCATCTCAACGGCTGTTGAGCATGGATTGTCCTGACATTTTGTTCAGACAATCATGGTCCCCAGAGGATGAATCCTACCGACTTTGGGGATCAAATTACTTTTCATTTAGTTCCATGATCACATTTCAATTTGGTTTACGACAAAATACAGGCGGCAAACCTCCGGTTCTGAGTGAAGCCGAAGCAGAAATGTTTTAAACATGTATTCTCTCTAATGTCCATCAGGGGGTGACTCTTCTGGTTGTATAGAAGTATATGCTTCATGTGTTAAAGCTGCATTCTCTCTAATGACCACCAGGGGATGACTCCTTTGGTTGTATAGAAGTATATGCTGCATGTGTTAAAGCTGCATTCTCCCTACTGACCACCAGGGGGTGACTCCTTTGGTTGTATAGAAGTATATGCTTCATGTGTTAAAGCTGCATTCTCTCTCCTGACCACCAGGGGGTGACTCCTTTGGTTGTATAGAAGTATATGCTTCATGTGTTAAAGCTGCATTCTCTATACTGACCACCAGGGGCAGCTCCTCTGGTTGTATAGAAGTATATGCTTCATGTGTTAAAGCTGCATTCTCCCTACTGACCACCAGGGGGCGACTCCTCTGGTTGTATAGAAGTCTATGCTGCATGTGTTAAAGCTGCATTCTCTCTCCTGACCGCCAGGGGCTACTCCTCTGGTTGTATAGAAGTCTATGCTTCATGTGTTAAAGCTGCATTCTCTCTGTAAATATGTAAATATGTAAATATAACGACATCGTTAACAGCCTCAGCTGTGGTTTGTGTTTCCTCTTCACACAGTGAGGCATAAAGATTATTCCTCAAACAATGGTATCAGATTAATAAACCCAGGTACAAGATAAGATAAAAACATGATAAAACAAACACAGTAAACAGAATTCAGTACATTTAGGAGATGAACGCTCACATGTTTCTTAGTCATTTAAAGGGTGAAACCCCCACAGGACCCTGAGGGGAGAGAGAGAGAGAGAGAGAGAGAGAGAGAGAGAGAGAGAGAGAGAGAGAGAGAGAGAGAGAGAGAGACAGGGATATAATTCAGCTCACCAGTAATTTGACACTGCAAGGTTCATTTCACCTTCAGGATTAACGTAATCTCCATTCAAGCGCAGCCTAAAAGCTTAAAAAAGACCTCCCATCAGCTGACTCCAGCAGGTCAACACTGGAGAGAAAAGGTGTTTACGTTATGGAGATTTAGGCCCGAACCCCTTCCTGAGCGCTGGAATCCCCCATGATATCATCCCCGAAGACACCCAAATGAAGCTTTGACTCGAAGCTGTATTTTTATTCAGCGTTTATTATTCATCCTTATTGAATATTTCATATTTTCACCGATGAGGTCAGAGGAGCGCTTAATGAAGCTGTTTGCTGTGGCTTCAGTCGCTAAGAGCCACATTGTCAAAGGTATAAAAACACGGTGAGCTCACTGAGTTCTCTTCAGGGTTTTTTTATTCACCTCTTTGAGCTGAAAGCAGCCGCTTGTTCGCATTAAGTTACGTTGGGGACAAAGCTGCTCACAATAATAACGATAAACGCCACAAATGAGTCGGCTGGAGCTCGGTGGAGGAGCTGATGGGTGGCAACACGCGTGTTTTTATGTACCATTTAAAATATGTTCATTAACTACAGCTGTAGTGCAGTAAAATGTGCAATACTTTACTTTGAAATATAGAATAAAGTGGTATAGTATACCTGAAAATCACAGTACTTAAACGTAAACGTACGTTCCTCGACGTTCTCTTTAACCAGCAGCACATGTTGGATATTATCCGTCTTTATAGGAAAACCTTTTTCAGGTTTTTTATTACGGTTTAGAGGTTGCATGTCTCACGGAGGTGTTGAAACGCCTGTAAAATTCCCAAAAAATTGCTTCACAAGACAAAACAGTGCAGCCACAGAAAGTGCAGATGCAGAGCGAGCGGTTAGTCTGCGCTCCATCTCACCGGTGACTTATTCTCCGCCACCAGAAGACGAGGTTGCCATCAATTCCCCGTGTTCCTGCACGCTGCCGGTGTAAACAGCTGATCCACTTCATCTAGCTTCAAGCTTTGTTTTATTATTACATAAACCCTCTTTTATTAGACGACACCGCTCCGAAAGACCACAGTCAATACATTCGAATGAAAAGGAAGGCCATATATATATATTAAATGGAACGAGAATATGGAAAGACAAAAAAGGGCACAGTGTAACGTATAGGTAGACAGAGGAGGCAGCAGTAGTAGTATTAGTAGCAGTAGTAGTAAGACAAGGCAAGCGTATAGCACATTTCAACAACAAGGCGATTCAAAGTGCTTCACATAAAAGCATCAAAACATAATGCAGAAAAAAACAAGATTTAAAAACAATTAAGAACATTCATTAAAACATTAAAAACAGTCAAAAAATAGAATAAAAGGCAGTAGTGAGATGCAGAAAGTAATTAATATCCTTGAATCTGGTTCAATTAAAGGCAACAGCAAACAGAAAAGTCTTCATTCTGGATCTATTTAAGGAGCTGAGGAGGTCTCAGCAGACCTGCAGCTTTCGGGAACCTTGTTCCAGATATGTGGAGCAGAAAAGCTGAACGCTGCTTCTCCGTGTTTAGTTCTGACTCTTGGAACAGAAAGTAGACCCGTCCCAGACGACCTTAAGGGTCATAAAGTAGCAGTAGCTCACAAACATACTTAGGCCCTAAACCATTCAGTGCTTTATAAACCAGCAGCAGGATTTTAAAGTCAATTCTTTGTTGGACAGGAAGCCAGTGCAAAGACCTCAGAACTGGAGTGATGTGCTCCACTTTCCTGGTCTTAGTGAGGACTCAAGCTTTTTACAGAGGCCTGTGAACACACCGTTACAGTAGTCCAGTCTACTGAAGATAAATGCATGGACAAGTTTCTCCAAATCCTGTTGAGACATAAGTCCTCTAACCCTTGATATATTCTTCAGGTGATAGTAGGCTGATTATGTAATTGTCTTGATATGGCTGTTCAGGTTGAGGTCTGAATCCATAACTACACCTAGATTTCTGGCTTGGTTTGAGGTTTTTAACGTCAGTGATTGAAGCTGAGCGCTGACTTTCAATCGTTCATCCTTTGGAACCCAAAAAAATGACTTCTGTTTTATCTTTATTTAATTGAAGAAAAGTCTGTCACATCCAGTTATTGATTTCTTCAATGCATTTAGCCAGCCCTTGTATGGGACTATAGTCCCCTGGTGATATAGTTATGTAGATGTGTATGTCCTCTGCATAATTATGACATACTTTGTTGTTTTTCATAATCTGAGCCAGTGGAAGCATGTAGATGTTGAACAGAAGAGGCCCCAGTATTGAGCCTTGGGGAACACCACATGTCATCCTAGTCAGCTCTGATGTGTAATTAGCTACCGACACAAAGTATTGTCGGTCCTTCAAGTAGGATTCAAACCAGTTAAGTGCTGCGCCAGAGAGTCCTACCCAGACCTTCAGTCTGTCTAGTAGTATGTCATGATCGACCGAGTCGAATGCAGCACTGAGATCCAGTAATACTAAGACTGAAGTTCTGCCACTGTCTGTGTTTAAGTGGATGTCGTTGAAAACCTTAACAAGAGCAGTTTCAGTACTGTGGTGCTGACGAGAGCTGGACTGGAAGACATCGAAACAGGTATTTTCAGCCAAGAAGTTGTTCAGCTTTTCCATTATTTTACTTAAAATGGGAGGTTTGATATTGGCCTATAATTTTTTCGGGGTCTAAACTAGCCTTCTTTAGGAGTGGTTTAATAACTGCAGTTTTTAGTAGCAGAAGTAGTAGCAGTAGTAGCAGTAGTAGTAGTAGTAGTAGCAGTAGCAGTATTAGTAGTAGCAGTAGTAGCAGTAGCAGTATTAGTAGTAGTAGAAGTATTAGTAGTAGTAGCAGTAGTAGCAGTACAGCAGCAGTAGTAGTAGTAGTAGCAGTAGTAGTAGCAGTAGCAGTAGTAGTAGTAGTAGTAGTAGTAGTAGTAGTAGTAGTAGTTTAAGTGGTATTAGAACAGTAATACGTGCTTTAGAGGAAGGCGAGGCCGTAGCGGGTCGTCCTCAGTGGATGAAGCGTCTCCTCGGGTCCAGAGGGAGATTAGAGCAGAGCTCACGTCCACGAGGGCAAAGGTCAGATTCCCTTTTCGGTTTGAGTTGTTGGAGCAGAATAAAGATCTGAGACGTGTTTCAGCTGCAGATCAACTCTGAACCCAAAAGAGTAATGCATGAGGAGGTTTATAGAGAAGTACTACCAATTACAGTGAAGGAGAAGAAGAAGAAGAACTCAAAACCCAGAAATGTTGAACCTCGTCTGCAGAACTATATTCAGCTGATCGTAAATAGCAGATTAATAAAGAATAAAACTGGACCAGCTGCACGGAAATGTTCCTCCATTGTACATTAACATAATTACCATGATTACTAAACATTAACATACTTACATTATTACTAAAACATTAACATTATTACTAATACATTACTATTATTATATTATTACTAATACATTAACAGTATTACTAATACATTTACATTATTAACATTATTAAAAGAAAAAGCAGAACATCTAGAACCATTAAATGTTTTTAAATACAAATGTCATATTATCAAAATTCTTGCCTTTACATTTTCGATCAATATATTAATTTTTCAATCATTTCAGCTGTACTTGTATAATTCGGGAGTATAATGTTAACAAAACGTATTTTATAAACAAACAAAAAATGTTTTGTGTGCAGACATCTTAATTTATAACGCAACTAAAGCTTTTTTTTTATGTATTTAATAGGGACCAAGCACGTTAATGAACATCAGTATACAATACTAGATGTAAACTCACATTACAGGAGACAACAGATACAAATATAGTACGACAAGTCACGTTGATCACAGTAGAAAGTCCTGGAATGAGTACATGAGTAAATACTTAGTTTAATTCCAGCGCTGCAGCTTTGAGCCTCAGTCTTTGTGACTGATAAAGTTACAGCCAACATGTCCTCTTAAAACACAAGCTGCTGCTAACCACGCTGAGCAGGAGTGAAGCTGGCTCCATTGTGTGTGTGTGGTGTGTTCGTGTCCCTGCATTGTGTGTGTGGTGTGTTTGTGTCCCTGCATTGTGTGTGTGTGGTGTGTTCGTGTCCCTGCATTGTGTGTGTGGTGTGTTCGTGTCCCTGCATTGTGTGTGTGTGTGTGGTTGTGTCGCTGCCCTGAATAGCAGTACTATGAAACAGCCCTTCCATGAATCAGGTTAGTAGGTAGCCAACCGGGCTGGACTTCCAGAATTAGATCGAGGACAAATCCTGGATTTAAAGGGACAGTAACGTAGTACTCGGTCTGGCATCGAGCAGCGCGGTTAAAGATCACACACTGAATGCCTCTCCGCTCACTCCTCCACTTCACAAGACTGAGGTAACGTGAGCCGCGAGTGTCAAACTGTCAATCAATCCCATAATAAACATAGATATGTACGTAATAGCACAACTTTAGGAACAACGGAAGTCAGACGGTTCGACCTCCAGGTAACGTAAAAACATGAGAGCCAGAGTTTGGTTTGTCCTTTCTGGGCTACTGTAGAAACATGACTTCAAATAACTTCTAATGGCTAGTGACTTCCTGACAGAAGTCAGGAGAGATGGACCTCTCTCTCTCTACGGGTTTCACAAGTCATTCCCTATTAGCGCTTAAAACCAAGCTACACCTCTTGTTGTTGAAGGGACCTGAGGTTCTCCTCCAGCCTGAAGGTTTATAGCAAACTCACCGCTGTACAGCATCATTGTTCAGGTCACTGTATATCTTAACCTTTAGTAAATCATTGTTTAAGACTTTTACCTGGCTGCAGGCCAATGTCCTCACAACAACGTAACCAAACAATGCAAAGTAACAATGCAACGTAGCAACTTGTAATGTAACAACATAACAACGTAACAATGTAATAACGTAATGAAACAACGCTAACGTAACAATGCAAAACAGTAACAATGCAAAGTAAAAATGAAACGTAGCAACTTGTAATGTAACAACATAACAATGTAACAATCTAACAACATAACAATGTAATAACGTAACAACATAACAACGTAACAATGTAATAACATAACCAAACAATGCAAAGTAACAATGCAAAACAGTAACAATGCAAAGTAAAAATGAAACGTAGCAACTTGTAATGTAACAACATAACAACGTAACAATGTAATAACGTAACAACATAACAACGTAACAACGTAACAACATAACAACGTAACAACGTAACAATGTAACAACATAACAACATAACAACGTAACAATGTAATAACGTAACAACATAACAACGTAACAATGTAATAACATAACGAAACAATGCAAAAGTAACAATGCAAAACAGTAACAATGCAAAACAGTAACTTGTAATGTAACAACATAATAGCGTAACAATGTAATAATGTAACGAAACAATGCAAAACAGTAACAATGCAAAAGAACACAACTTAATGTGAAATAGCAATGCAACAACGTAACAGCGTAACAATGGAACAACGCAACAATGGAACAACATGACAATGGAACAACAGAACAACGTAACAGTGGAACAATGCAACAATGTAACAATGTAACAATGCAACAGAAGATAAAACATAAGCCAACAGAACAGTCAAGAGATAATGTTGTTAACCCAAAGTTAAGATATTACTAGTTGTTTTTTTCTATTACTGTTTCCTTTCTTTGTTAATTTCTTTTATTGAATTCACGAACTTGACCGATCTGAAATATTACTAGTTTTTTGATGGATTTTTAAAGGCATATTAGTCCGTCTGCAGTGTTAAATACATCTTTCTTCTCCTGCATGTGACCGGTGTGTGCTTCAGAGGAGCCAATGGCCTCGCAGCGCGTTGTCAATCATATACTCTCTTTTTGATCTTAACTGTCATGACAGTCAAAGATATCTCACTCCGTCTCTCATTAACATTTCTACATGGGAGGAGAGAGAAAAGAGAAAAGAGTTGATCTTCTTGCTGGGACTAGCTGTCTGGACCGAAGCCCACTTGCAGCGCTGGACTTGACTAATCGCGCTAATCACGCTAATCACAGCTAGCTCCTCCACGCCTCCGACGCCCTCTGAGACGATGGCAGCATGCTGCCGAGCATATGCACGGAGGGATGACAGGCGTCCGGGGGGCCGATGTCCAGACCGATCAGCCGCTGAGTCGTGACGGGCGCCCCACAACGCCCCGCGGCGCCGCACGCCCTCCTCTGGGTTCGTGACGCCCCGAAACCCCTCCGCCATTTGTTGCCGAGCTTGACTTTCCCCTAATGGTCCCCAGAGGGGAGGCCAGTGGATTGTGCGTGTGTGTGTGTGTGTGTGTGTGTGTGTGTGTGTGTGTGTGTGTGTGTGTGTGTGTGTGTGTGTGTGTGTGTGCGCATGTCACTGACTAGCTGTGAGTCGGCTGGTCTTGAGCCAGTCAGAGTGGATACATAGAGGATGGATGAGGTGGGGGTGTACTTTTTATTTGGAGTAGTGCTCGCGGTCAGCGGGGTGGCAACACCCTCACCCCGTCTCACCCTCACCCCGTCTCACCCTCCTGCTCACTACTCACAAGCAATGCGACGCATCTCTTTTTGTTGAATGAGCTCGAGCATTCGTGGAATATTAATTTGCGAGCGCCGCAAGAAACATCAAAGCCGGAGGAGACAAAGAGGGAAAGATGTAAAGCACGGTGCGAGGAGCTGGTGTGTGTGTGTGTGTGTGTGTGTGTGTGTGTGTGTGTGTGTGTGTGTGTGTGTGTGTGTGTGTGTGTGTGAGTCGGACAATGAAAGTAGATTATCCTCCTCTCCTCAGACCTCCGGCCCTGGAGGCGTCTCGTGCCGCTCTGAGCCAGAACACACACTCAGCGTGAAACCTGGCGTCCTCTTCCCTCCTCGGAGGCTCAAGCGCTGCTCCAGTTTCCAGTTGTTTTTTGATGAATTTAACAAGTTTCGCTTATTAAATGAAAATGAGGTGGCGGAAAAAGTTTTTCCCATGTTTTCGGAGCGCAGGTACGACTCCTCACCTGGAGCTGGCGTTGCTCCCCGCGTGGACGTGTCGGGGAGACGTGGAACGTTTCCATAACGCGCCGGCCGTCTGGATCGCCTCAGAAACACTCGCCGTGTTGTCGGGTCGTTGTGAATGCGTTTGTGTGTGAGACGTCAGGATCAACACCTGTAGTGAAGTATTACCGTGTGTTTTCCCATCGGACATGTACCACACTGGGAAAAACAAACTCTGAAGTAACACCTTCACAGTGTTTGTTCTGTCCAACCGACAGTCCTCAACATTGTTAAAAAATAAATGATTTATAGTAATATATATTTGATTGATGAACACGTTTTTTGTCTTGTACTTGTATAAACGGAGTACCGTAAAAGTCGGGCTACTACCTTCGGTCAGTGTCCCCGTTTGCTCCCCGCTGTAGCCAGCTGGCGCTCATGCTAGTTCCCCGCTAACTTCCGCTAGCTCTCCGCTAGCTCCCCGACAACCACCGAAGGTAGCGGGACCAGCCCCGGCTCGACACCCGACTTGGGCAGAGGGGACGCGGGCAGTAGCAGCGGGGAGCTAGCAGCAGCGCTAGCTAGCGCTGCTCCTAGCTAGCGCTGCTCCTAGCTAGCGCTGCTCCTAGCTTGCTACAGCGGGACACTGACCGGAGGTAGGAGCGGCTTGTAACCCGACTTTTTTACGGTAGTACTACAAAAGCTGTCAAATAACTGCGGTGGAGTAAAAAATATAGACATGTAAAATGCACTCAAAATACTCAAAGTAGAAGTATCTCAAGTTTGTATTTGGGGACAATACTTGAGTAAACTTATTTAATACCACTTTATGAAGTATAAAGTATAGTATTGTACTGGTCGGTGGTGTAGTGGCTCACAGAAAGAGGGACTCAGGTTCGGATCCCGGTCTGGCCGGTCCCTCGGTCTGGAGTTTGCACGTTCTCCCCGTGTCAGCGTGGGTTCCCTCCGGGTTCTCCGGCTTCCTCCCACAGTCCAAAGACATGCAGCTCCGGTTATTTGGAGGCTGTAAATTGTCCGTAGGTGTGACCGTGAATGGTTGTCTGTCTATATATGTGAGCCCTGAGATAGTCAGCTGGGATTCTAAATAGAATAAGCGGTTCGGATAACGGAATGGATGCTGTTTGCAACGCGGCGGTTAAACTAAATTAAAATGGCAGCACATGCAAAATGAAGAGGAAAACAATTACGGATGCAAATGTTTATGACTTGAGACTCGTCACTTCTGCACGGGAACCTTAAATTAAAATCCTGCCACTCTGACACTCTTTAGAGTAAATGGAACCAAACAAACAATCAAAGGCAACAATAATCACCTGCAAACATCGCACTAGTTTGAACATGCAATGTGTTCTGTAAGGTGTGTAATGAAGGATATTAAAACATTGGATCATAGAACGCGTCCATCACTGGCGCTGCATCTCAGAGGGAGACGTTCCCGTTTCACGTGACTCTCACGTTACGTGAGAACCAAACGTGTTCTGTCTCAACGTTCACGGAACATGTGCTACCGACGGGGCTCCCTGTACAATTTTTATGAAGTGAGTGAGAAAAATATTTTTCCAAGAAGCATTCAGGATCTGGCCTCCGTCCCGACCGCACGAGCGCTCACTCAGAAGCGTCCAAAGAGCGTTAAAGGAGCAGTTGCGAGGAGCTGGAGTCCGGAGGTGGTTAGCCTAGCTTAGCATAAAGACTGGCAGCAGTGGGGACAGCTAGCCTGGCTCCCAACGACAGCTCTCGTTTGTTTATTACGTTATTATTACTTATTATTTTCGATTTGTGCAGAAAAAGCGATGGAAATGAGAATGAAAAAGGGATGTAAAGCGCGTGTGGAGCGATGAGGAGGCTGTGACCTTCATCTCCGCTTAGCTTTAAAACCGGCTCTGTACGTTCTGTACCGAAGGAACAAACAGACACAAATATAATTAAAGCAAGTATTGCATCATAAAGGTGAGCGTTGCTGCAGGAAACGCATCGTGCTCCTTCTCAGGTATTCAGTCTGTTCTGCAGAAGAAGAAAAAACTAATTTAGTGCAAATAATATGTTTTTCTCTCCGCTTGCCGGTCCTGGTTTTAATTAGACTTGTGCTCAGAAGGCACAGAGGAGGAGGAGGAGGAGGAGGAGGAGGAGGAGGAGGATGATGCTTCTGAGCTGCAGCCATTGATCCGTTGTCTTGCAGCACTAAGTAAGTGTGACTAAATCTGGGTCAGCGTATTTGCTTGAGCAGGGCCTAACATTGCAGCAGCGTTTCTGCTGTGCTCTACGCTTTTTTTTTTTTGTGGTTTTGTTTTTTGCCACAGAGTGGACCCTCTGATCTGTGTGTGTTTGGACAGGGCCGGCTCTAGCACTTTGGTTGCCCTAGGCGAGATTGAGTTTTGCGCCCCCCCCCCATATATTAACTTAACTGCTTTACTTTGCATAGCAGTTTTTCACCCACTTATAATTCTACTATTCTACATTGTAGTTCAACAATAAATGGTGCATGGACAACAAACACCAGAATAGTTTCAGAATATTTTCTTTTTTAGTATTTTAAATAATTTATTACACACTCAAAGTTAGGATTAAATTAACTCCATAAACTGTGACAAAAACACTCTTTTGTTCAAATATGTTTATTGAACAAACCTCAAAACATGGTACAAGCTGTATAGGGAATGACTATGGTTAACAAGGTTTGACAGGTTTGACAGGTTTTTTTCCCTTACACACAAACACAGAGGGCTGGCCAGTTAGCAGGATCTATAGGTTCTCCCTGGATATCAGGAATTGCGGAGGGTGAGGTGTCTGCAGGCGGCAGTGTAGTTTCACTGGTGCCCTGAGTGCTTGATGTGGTCCTGGATGTCCCTTCACCTTCACCTGTATTCAAGCAAATTGTATAGCCAGACAAGCGGTGTTTAATATAATAGGTGAAATGATCATGAATGTGGTTGAACTTCTTTAAGAAAACAAGCTATTGTATTTAATACATGCTAACATGTTTCTATTGTACTTTAAAGTATGGATGTGGCTTGAATAAATACTATTAAATAGACTCACCTGATGCAGGTTGTGTGTTCCTGGCCCCTTGAGTACTACTGGATGTCCCTTCTCCTGCAGCTGTATTTAAACACAGAGTTCATCCATGCTGTTCGTTACACAATTGCATTTGGTTATTTCTATCATCCTACCACATAGTTGCATTGTACAAATACATTTTATCTGACCATGTAACTTGTAGTAGATAAATTACAATTACTGCCACCACTGCTACAAGGCTAAATAATGCTACTGATTACAATTAGTAGTATTAATGTGATGTGATTATGAAAGTAATAATTGATAATAATAATAATAATAATAATAATAATAATAATAATAATAATAATAATAATAACAATAAAACAAACAGCAACAATAGTACTAGTTGTGTAGGCTACTTACAAAGTTCAGAGGGAGGCGAATCAGGGGTCCTTTCTCCAGCAGGTGCCGGCCTCTGAAAACATTGCCTGAGTGCATCTGGCCAATTTAAAACAAAAATAAAAAATAAAAACAAAAATAAAAACACATATACATTTTAGTATATTCCTGGGGAGGAACTGTACAGAAGGGTGAACACCACCACTATCCCCAAATGGTTACTGTGTGTGTATGCACCTGCTAGTTGTGAATTCACTAAACAGAACTTATGCCATTTATAATGAATGTAGACAGCAACTGTACTTTTCATAACTAGCATACGTTATCCAGATACTGGTCTTTTGATATGTACATCCATGTAGGTTATCAGTGAAGTTACGTTTGCTAGTAATAGCCTACGTAGCAAATTAGCAAAGTAACAGTTGCTAGCTAGCTATAGCTAGCCTAAGTGACAGCAATGAAACGTCCAATATTAGGTGATGCACAATACTAAATGTATTTCGTTTGACACCTTAATGGCTGAGATGAGAAGACTTACCTCTATACTTGACTTTCTTTCCTCTTCTTCCTTGTTTCGTTTTCGTCCCTGTGCTCCAGATGGTTTAGACCAGTCAAAGTGGCCGCGCAATAGATTTTTCAGATCGCGCACATTTTTCAGACCGCACAAACGATTTTCTTTTTTGGAGTGAGCCATCTTTGCAATAGAACATCTTTGATGTGACGTGTCTTGGCCAATCAGCGTTAAGATGTTTACAGCGCCCGTTTCTCAATATGCGTGTCTCTCTGTACTTGATGAGAAAACTCACAGCTGAATCGCCCCCCGGTCGCGTGGTCGCGAATTGCTCACAGTGCTGAAATGTGCGCTGTGAGGGCGCCCCCAACCCATTTGTCGCCCTAGGCAGTCGCCTAGTTCGCCTATAGCAATCGCCGGCCCTGTGTTTGGAGATGAAACCAGAAGAGGATCCTTCTTGGCCGCCGGCGCTGCGTCCACATGCGCCTCCAGCTCCGGTTTCCTCGGGGAGGATTTAGCACCTGGCTCCGGCTGCTTTTAACACCTCAGAGACAACAATGGCCGGTCACCGGGCAGAGCATGAAACCCGTATGTCACGACAATGAAATCCTCCTAAAGATGCTCCACGGACAAAACATTTAATGTAGAACTGCCGGCCAATCGGCAGCTTGTGAAATCAGCCGGGTATATTTTAGGGACCTTGAGATTGTGACCGATGTAAATGCTGTTTTACGATTGCTGCCAGAGGCTCGTTCCCAACCTGCAAGAAGACTGCAGGAGAATGTTAATAAAGTAACGCTGCAGTCTGAGGGAGATGCTCCTGCATATATATATATATATATATATATATATATATATATATATATATATATATATGACCCTCGCATTATCCGTACATGTTCTACTCAGAGGGCGCCTTGTACGTTTTAATAAAGTGAGAGAGAAAGACAATTTTCCAAGAAACATTCAGGAACTGGCCTCAATCCCCACTGAACCGCACTCACACACACTGAACTGCACACACACACTGAACCACACACACACACACACACACACACACACACACACACACACACACACACACACACACACACACACACACACTGAACCACACACACACACTGGCCGCCCGTGCGCATCTTGTTTTTGTGAACTCAGGGCAATCATTAAAGGAACAGTTCCACATTTATATAAATACGGTTATTGTTTTTGTTCTTCCTCTCCCAGAATAAGATGAGAAGATCGATATCAGGAGTCAGGCGGGGGTTAGCCTAGCTTAGCATAAAGACTGGTAGCAGGGGGAAACAGCTAGCTCGGAGGGAAAAAGATCCACTATGCCGTCACCGCTGAAGCTCACCGATCACACGTCGTAAACATTCATGTGAAATGTATATTGTTTTCAATTTGTGCAAAAAATTCGAAAGAAAAATGTGACTTCCTCTGAAAGGAGCTGAAAACATCCGAGCGATGAGGAGGCCGGGACCTTCCTCACATTGTTACGTGAAGGAAACACAAACGTCATTATATCTGCTTCATGTTTTCCACGTTGGGTTTCATCTCTTTCAATGTCCTCTCACCGCAGCTTCTTCTTCTTCTTCTTCTTCTTCTTCTTCTTCTTCTTCTTCTTCTTCTTCTTCTTCTTCTTCTTCTTCTGCAGTCATTTAATGACGCGTGGCTGAGGAAGCATCAATAATCATTTTCTGCAGCCGATTTCCTGGAAATTTGCGTAAAATTCCCCCTAAAGTTTTGACGGATACTTGGATGGATGTTGGTGTCTGCAGGACTTCACAAAGACGTGCACAGTAGTCACTCAGCTGTTAGCCAAGACGCCGACCACAAACTGTTACCAGCCACGACCGCGTGAGGCTGGAAGGTTTTATTTTACCTTGTGAGGCTGAATCTGCATCACGAGGTCCAGAGACACCAGAGTCACAACACATGCAATGCTTACGACATAAATGATTCACGTAATGAGAGTTACGCCTGCTATTAATAACAGCAGCGGTGGATATAATGGAATAATCACGATAATAAAAGCAATAATGCTTTCAGTCTTAACAATAGAAATGTGACTAATAAGGCGTAGCTGGGAGACATACAGTGACTCCTCCCCCTTAGTTCGCTCTGGCCACGCCCACATTCCGCCTCCGCCTCCATCTTGATCTCACTGACTGAACTCAGAACAGGTTTATTGGCATCTAGCAGCGATGCCAATAAACCTGACAGACAGAAATGTAAAGAGCTGACAAAGTCCTCCTCTGTGGTACTTCCTGTACAGTGATGACTCACACACACACACACACACACACACACACACACACACAAGACCAGCGTCGCCGTCACAGCTGCTAAACATTTGCCGCTCACATGCCAGAAGAAAATAAGGCACAACAATATGACAACTGTAAGTTTTGGAAATGAGCGTCGACCAGTTCACCCGTTGGGGTTACAGGAACATTTGGACACAAGATAATAAGATAACATCCTCAGTGCGCCTCGCATAACAGATGTCACTGAAGAACATTAGGAAACAAAAGGTTGGATCAATTCCTGTAATTCCTCACATATTTGTGTGTTCTCCGCCTGCAGTCCTAACTCGACTATACGACGAGTGTCGAAGCGTCGGGGAATTAAAACTGAATTTACTTCGGCTGTAAAACTCCTCTCACCTCATCTCGGGCAAACAATGCACCCAAAGAAATAATGAATTAAAAAGCACAAAGGTGCTCAGGACCAGGCTGCTTCATTTGGTTATTGCATAAAGAATTGTGACATTTAGTCTTTGCTATAAAGTGTGTGATATATATGGTCTTTTTTCTGTATCATAAAGAGCTTCAGCAGCCATAAATCAGTGTGTGGTCCGGTGCCAGAAAGCATTTATTTCAAGGTCATCCTGCTGGATTTGAAGGCTTTATATTATATTAAATATATATTTACTCCTTAAAGCTCTGCAGCCGGTTCGGGGTCTTTCGGGCGGCTTTTCACGGATTTCTTTAAACATTTGCTCTGCACTTTGGTTTTTAAATGTTGGCGCTCGCTAAATGAAGTCACTTTATTGCTTTGACAGTAATCCATTTTTAAATGTTCGCGGTACACTCGAACCCCCGGAGCAAAGTCGCCCGGTCATGCCGTGTCACGTAAACTCGATTGGAATAAACGGAGAGAATTAACGGGAGCGCTCTCTTCTTCTTCTTCTTCTTCTTCTTTTTTTTTGCCAGTGCACGTTAAATTCAGTCACACACAAAGTCTGATGGTGGAAAATAGGTTTTTATTTTTTCTCAAGAATAATAAATCAGTTTAAAAACCGCTGATAGCGAAACCGCCGTCCACGGACTCCGAACTGAAAAATGGATTCTTTAATCTTCTCCTTTTGTGAATGCAAATAATTTAACGAGGCGACAGAACTTTTGACTTTGACGTAGTTCTCCTCAGACAGATTGTAAAGCTCTCTAGGATATTGCGTCTGGGATTTAGGGAATATCTCGCGCGAGGTAATCTTGATTGGGGGTGACGGCACCGCACTCGTCAACGAGCTATTTTTACCCTCCGCTGCCCGCAGGCAACCCACCTCCTCATCTCCTACCTCCTCATCTCCTACCTCCTCAAAACGCCTCATCATTAAAACATTCATCTAAGATTAACAGCCTCTCTCTCTCTTTTTGAGCTAAACAGAGCTCATCTCAAATCTGAATTATAAATGTCTGACATGTGAGACTCTTTACCTGCTTTCACGCTCGATTATTATCTCCAGAATAAGCTGTTGGCTTTAGAATCATTGTAAAAATCAATTTTCTTTTAATTTTATTGGGTTGTGAAATATTGCATAAACAGTTGTGGCTTTTCGCCAACACTGCAGTAAATCTTTACGAGCTTTTTTTTTTGGCAGTAATTATTATTCCGTGTGAACGCTGGAAGATGATTCATTCAAACGTCAGAACGTCGAGATCATTTCGCGGTTTTTGACCGTAAACGATCCAAATGCGTCGCGCTTCACTTCCTGTTGCAGCGGTTTGCGTGTGAACGGCGTCAGCTGACAGGAAGTGGAACGTGGAGCCCGAGCTGTTCGCGATGCCGTTGAAGAGCTCTACGTTTATTATTCATGTCCGTCCATGTTTGCAGAAATATTCCGTAGTTTTCCAATAAAAAAATGCAAACAATTGGACGCACAGATTGTTCGGTTTTGAAACATTTCCACAACTTTGAATGCATTTCCAACTCTTTCCAACTTTTTTTTAAAGCTTATTCTTCTTTGACGCTGACTGAAAAGTACCTTCTTGTGTGTATAGGAGTAGTTAACAACACTCTCAGAGGTGATAACAGATGGGAAATCTTATTAAATCTTCCATAAAATGTTCACTCTTCAAACATCATTTTAGCTTCAATTTCCGTCTCAAACGTCTGGACCCAGGGGAGCAGAGTGTACACAATCCAGCACCTCATTTCCCTAAATGATGCTGACAGTGTTTTGCAGCTTTGGCAAACTTTTCTTTATCCGCCCGGTTCTGTAAACTGTCAAAAGGTTTCTGACGACCCGAGTCGACCCGACTCCAGATCGGTGTCCAAAGAACTCCGTGAGAAACGTTCGTCTACGAGACGAGAGACACTTTGAGACCAGCTCTCTGCTGATTGTCTCTCTGGAGATGAAGCATCCGCTCTCATGCGCTATTCATGTTTCTTTCATCCGCTATTGTACCGGACTAACTCATTAACTCAACCTGCCGATGAAAAAAAAAAAAAAAAGAATATCTTTTACAATATTTCTGACATCTCCCCTTTCATCTTTAAATTGCCTTATTTGCAGCATTTCAAACCCACCGTGTCCAGTTTGATGATTTCATTTCCTTCATCTTTAAGGAATAATAAATGTGAAATGACAAATGTGAAATTTGTTGCAGATTATTTCGCTCCCATCCTGTGAAATGTGAGCGGTGATGGAGCGAGACCCCGCGTGGAGGGGGGGAAATAATAATTTGACTCATCATTTGTCAGAGCCTTCATGCCCACTGGGGCGGCATTATCCAGCAAAAGGGTGTTTTTTTTACAGAAAATAATCACCGGTCCGTTGCCTGGGCTTCAGTCTGAGTCTCTCTTTTGATTTAAGGAGGCAATGGAGATCGGGATTTCACAAATTTGCCTTTTTAATTGTGTCACAGCTTGACGTGAAGCTGTCGAGGATTTCCCATAAATGTGAATTACTCACTGACCCGCCGCACTTAGAAATACTTTACCCGATGCAGTAATTGGCTCGTCCTCATACAACCCCTTTTGGTTGGAACTTTATACAAAAAGGTTCCACTTGCTCAGAACCATATGTGAAAGGTTTCAATCAGAACCCCCCAATGAGAGGTTCTTTAGGGAACCCTCTTATGTTGTAAAGATTCCACCCAGAACCCTGGAGGTTCTATCAGTCTGCCATTTGGTGCTGGGCAGGGTTAGGGTTAGGGCTTTTAGAACCCTAAAAACAGCTGCCTGCTGTCACAGAGAAGGGTTTCATCTAGAACTCACCCAAGAGGTTCTACCAAGAACCCTTTTATATTCCAAGGGTTTCATCTAGAACCCACCCAAGAGGTTCTACCAAGAACCCTTTTATATTCCAAGTGTTTCATCTAGAACCCACCCAAGGGTTTCTATCAAGAAGCCTTTTATATTCCAAGGGGTTTCATCTAGAACCCACCCAAAGGGTTCTACCAAGGACTATTCTATATCCCAAGTGTTTCATCTAGAACCCACCCAAAGGTTTCCACCAAGGACCATTTTATATTCCAAGTGTTTCATCTAGAACCCACCCAAGGGATTCTACCGAGAACCCTTTTATATTCCAAGTGTTTCATCTAGAACCCACCCAATGGGTTCTACCGAGAACCCTTTTATATTCCAAGTGTTTAATCTAGAATCCACCCAAGGGGTTCTACCGAGAACCCTTTTATATTCCAAGGGGTTTCATCTAGAACCCACCCAAGGGGTTCTACCGAGAACCCTTTTATATTCCAAGTGTTTCATCTAGAATCCACCCAAAGGTTTCCACCAAGGACCCTTTTATATTCCAAGGGTTTCATCTAGAACCCACCCAATGGGTTCTACCGAGAACCCTTTTATATTCCAAGTGTTTCATCTAGAACCCACCCAAGGGGTTCTACCGAGAACCCTTTTATATGCTAAGGGTTTCATCTAGAACCCACCCAATGGGTTCTACCGAGAACCCTTTTATATTCCAAGTGTTTCATCTAGAACCCACCCAAGGGGTTCTACCGAGAACCCTTTTATATGCTAAGGGTTTCATCTAGAACCCACCCAAGGGGTTCTACCGAGAACCCTTTTATATTCCAAGGGTTTCATCGTGAGATTCCCTTAAGAACCTGTAGTCTTACAAAGAACCCTTTCTTCAAAAACAAATCTTCAGAAGCAAATAGTTCCAGGCAGAACCTCTGCCCTTCCGTTTTTTTAAACCCTTATTTATGAGAGTGAGCGTCTTCTGTGGAAAGCATGGCACCACGAGAATGTGGGTCAACGTGTTTTATTGGAAAAGAAATGAAATGAACACAAGCTGAACGCAGCTCACTGGAGGTTATAAGCGTCTGAACGTAAAGAACGAGGAAGAGGAAGAGGAAGAGGGTGGTAGACGGCCCTGACAGCCAACGTGTGAAACCTCACAGCTTGTAGGCCTACCTCTAATGATATCGCTCCCTATTAGCCTCAAAAGCAGAAAAGGTCGCAGTGCCACTACCAATCGAGCAGGAAGTCACATCTTTTACATTTCAAAGGATACCAGCTAAAACAAAAACTGAATTATCTCTTAAAAAGTGAAGAACGAATGAGACAAATCTTGTTATTTTTACTTGTAACAACTGCTTTTTGTCCTTTTTTTTCTTCTCTTTCTCTCCATGCAGATAATGTGTATAGGAAGTGTCTAGCTAACGGGACGTGGGCGCTGAAGGGGAACTACTCCATGTGTAAGGCCATCCTGCACGAGGAGGTAAGGCTTCACTGTGGCTCCATGCGTCCTGATTAATGAGGCTCTTCACAGAGTCCTTCCAAGCATGAAACATAATCAAAAAACCAACAACAAGAGCGAGGTGGCGGCGGGAGATGAGCGAGACAGAAAGTGTATTTATAGTAAATATGGACTCAGGGTTTGTTTCCCTCAGAGCCCGAAAGCCATAAAACGACACTACAGACAAAAGAAAGTACTGTGAATGTGCTCTGAAATGCACCGGCGGCACAATGGATGCAGCCGCAGCAGCTTCACTGTCGTCTTTGGTTTTACACGGAGGTGGGAGCCTGAAATATGCTCATCAACCTGCAGCTATTTCTCTTTTGCATGCACGAAAAAATTGTTAATTCCTCAAAAGAAACGGCAGCCGCGACATGATTTCTCTAAACGTCACGTTGTCCTCTGGCGATGAGCGAGAACACAACACAGCCGGCTGAAAGCAACAGGACGCTGCTGTTAAGGTCCTGCTGTGCTCCACTTTTTCATCCAGTCACATGCTGCTGTTTGGTTATTTTTGTTACACTTTTTTTTTTAAAATTGTGCATGCTCTCAGCCACCACCTGGACGCTGTATCGTGATGTGCAGATGTGATGCTGATGAGCACTCATTTTAATTAGGATTGGCAAAAGCTCTCAGACGGGACGCGCTGACCTAAATAAGGCCGTGACGAGCGGACAGTTGAAGTATCGCACGTGAAATATGTAATTACACGAGAGAACGATGCGACAGGTTTGTTTTTGAGCTGACCATCTGCTGAGACTGAAACTGAATATTGAGACGCTTTACTTTCCATAAACATCGTCGCTCGATGTTCAATTAGCTTAGTTGTGTTTTCTTTTGCCCCGTTTAAAAAAAACAAAGCTATCGATTTCCCTCAACTGCATTTAAAGGATGAAGCGCACGTTTTTTCTATATTATTCTTATTGTCAACAGATCCCACGAAAAAGACCAAAACTCAGCTCTCAGTTACTGAAGATCTAGAACATCGTTTTTGGTGAAAGAAAAAATACTCAGCTGGTCACTGTAGTTTTTATAAAACATTGCAAGACTAAGGTTAAGAAATGGTACGGTCCACTTTAGAGGTGTCTGCAGCCGTATCCCGAGGTGGCAGGAGACGTATAACTGTGACCATCAGATCACTCTATAGATGGTCGTGTATATGAACAGTTGTATTCTTCTTGAAAAGATCAAATTCAGTGGTGGAAAAAGGGAGCAACACCTTTCTGAAAATGGAAGGACCTCATCTAAAGTAGCCGGACCCCAGAAGGCCATTTCAAAAGATGTAACCGTGTGTTAGTGCAGAGTGTCTTTGGGTTTCACTCGGTGGTTGAGCTTTAGGTTTATTTTAGAAGATTTTTTTATGTTTCCCAGTGTTTAGTTATTAGATATAAAAAGCTGAAAATAAAGTATATATATATATATATATATATATATATATATATATATATATATATATATATATATATATATATATATATATATATATTGTAATAGGACAAAAGAATATATAAATGCTTTGACTCCCTCGACCTGTTGCTTTTTCCTCTTTATTGGGATTTGAACCCAATTGCATTGACCAGGCTTTGGATACACACACTTGTTTGTTGGATCAATTCCACGCTGATGTTGGTCTTTTTTCTGTGTTTTATTAACAATAGGAAAAATGTAAGTAAATCATTTCCGTCTCACCTGGTAAGGCCCAGCTTACCTGCCAGTGATGCAGCAGACTTACCGCATGGATCCGTGAGCATGTTGCGGAATGAGACTCTTCATTTATGGGTTTTATATTTTTTCCGGGAGTCTCTCTGAGTCTGACGTGTGATCGATCCCCCAGAAGACGGATATAGACCGTCCGACCTTTTGAAAAGTGTTTGATTTTCTTTCCATTTTTTTTACGGCCGTGAAATATAAATCACCAGGTGGCAGTGGCAGTGGCGGTGGCGTGATTGATATCGAGGAAAAAAATCAAAAAAGGTGGAGGAGGAGGGGGAGTTGAAGTGGCTTCCATTTGAAAGTTCAGCCTGTATTGAACCGGATATGCAGCGGTCCCGCGGTGTGGATCAAAGGCTTATTGGAACGTTTGTTTGAGGGGGAAAAAGAATCCTCTTTTCCTTTTGGGACTTGCTGGAGGTTGTATTCTGAAATAAACGATAAGTGTCTTTGTGGTTTCTTAGTGAGGACAGTGAGTCGGGTTTGGGCCCACACAATCTCACAGACACCTGAGGCGAGTGGTGGGCGGGTCTTATATTATCCTCTCTGAGCGCCGCTGTCCACTTTAAAACCTCCTGTTTGCTTGATTTATGTCCAGTGTTGGACCGCTCGCCCTGCAGTGTCTGTTGAAGCACTGATTCACCTCTTTTTCCTCACATCTATATTACTGCACTCATATATGCATTGAGAGAGTAATCGTTCAATGTGTCGCCACTAATCATTGTAATCATCCGTCCTGTCATGCTACCCTTGGAATGATCCTTTTATGGCGTGTCTCCTATGTAAAAGACGGAGGGTGAAATCTACATTCCTTATTTGATGAAAAAAAGCATTATACTGCTGCAAATGTCTTAGTAGTTATATTTAGTTTTGTACAATACACAATGGTAAAACAATATGCAACTCCCGGGACGAGGAAAGAAGCACACATGATTTGTCTAAGTCAGACAGCTGAAGCCTCTATTAGCTCTGCAGAATGTGAACCGTGCTTCAGTGAGCTTTAAACAAACCACACGGTTGGGTTTGGTTTGGTTTCTGCACCTGATTTATTATTTCCCCCAGATAATAATACATTGTGTATACAATACAAATATTTGTTTAAATCAGCAGGAAGAGAGCTAGTTAGCTGTTAGCGTTAGCCGTGAGCTGTTGGCTGTTGGCTGTTGGCTGTTAGCTGTTAGCTGTTAGCTGTGAGCTGTGAGCTGTGAGGAGCTGTTAGCTGTTAGCTGTTAGCTGTGGTCTGTGGGCTGTGGGCTGTTAGCTGTTGGCTGTTGGCTGTTGGCTGTGAGCTGTTAGCTGTTAGCTGTTGGCTGTTGGCTGTTAGCTGTGAGCACTGTTAGCTGTTAGCTGTTAGCTGTTGGCTGTTGGCTGTTGGCTGTTGGCTGTGAGCTGTTAGCTGTTAGCTGTTGGCTGTTGGCTGTTGGCTGTGAGCTGTTAGCTGTTAGCTGTTGGCTGTTGGCTGTTAGCTGTGAGCACTGTTAGCTGTTAGCTGTTAGCTGTTGGCTGTTGGCTGTTGGCTGTTGGCTGTGAGCTGTTAGCTGTTAACTGTAGGCTGTTGGCTGTTGGCTGTGAGCTGTTAGCTGTTGGCTGTTGGCTGTTAGCTGTGAGCACTGTTAGCTGTGAGCTGTTAGCTGTTGGCTGTTGGCTGTTGGCTGTTGGCTGTTGGCTGTGAGCTGTTAGCTGTTGGCTGTTGGCTGTTGGCTGTGAGCTGTTAGCTGTTGGCTGTTGGCTGTTGGCTGTGAGCTGTTAGCTGTGAGCTGTTAGCTGTTGGCTGTTGGCTGTGAGCTGTGAGCTATTGGCTGTTAGCTGTTGGCTGTTGGCTGTTAGCTGTGAGCACTGTTAGCTGATAGCTGTGAGCTGTTAGCCGGTGGGCCGTACAGTCCTGCTGGGCGAAAGAACGAAGGTTGCAAGGTTGTTTCAAGGAGATGTTTTCACAGCTAAATTAAATGCATACATGTGTGTCTGTATATATGTGCATATATATACTATATATATATATATATATATATATATATATATATATATATATATATATATATATATATATAAATGTGTGTGCATATAAAGGCATTATTATAATATGCCCATATTAGGGCCGCTGTGGAATTATTTTTATAAATAAGTAATAATATGGGGAAAAAATCCAATTGACTCGAATAAAATAATGAGTTCTGTATGTGAACATAGATATGAAAAATAATTGGACATTACACTAGTTTCTAGACCGGCACAGTCTGTGTGTGTTGTGTGTGTGTGTGTGTGTGTGTGTGTGTGTGTGTGTGTGTGTGTGTGTGTGTGTGTGTGTGTGTGTGTGTGTGTGTGTGTGTCTCCTGGATGGATGAATGGGTTGAGGTCCTGATAGTCTTCACCTCTCTGTGAGGTATTGCAGTTTCCAACCAGGTAGAGATGCAACTCGTCATTACACTTTCTATGGTGTCACCCTACGATGGGTATACATGTATATATATATATATATATATATATATATATATATATATATATATACATATATATGTATGTGTATATATATATAACCATATATGTATATGTATATATATATATATATATATATATATATATATATATATATATATAAATACATTTTTCAAATCACACAAATGTCCGTGTATATATTGACAAAGCCTCCTAAAGACATTATTGTACATTCTTGCATCAGAAGTGAATTTTTTAGAGCAATTTGTCCACCGTAGACTTTAAAAAGAGTTAAAGATTTGAGCTGCTGCACCAAAATAAAGTGAAAGGGATGACGTCTTTCAGGGTGGGAGAGGCAGGGATTAAACATGTCCACATTTAATCTGGGCGTAGACACCAGCAGGTTACATAAATCCACTTACAGCATAGATTACTGTCGGTAGTGTGGGGGAAATCCGATCACAATGGATATGAGTCAGACAAAGGTCTCAGGCTGCGATTGGGAGGAAGATGTGTGTGTTCTATGTAAACCCAGCAGAAAGCCTCATGTGGAGAGTCTGTATGTGGACCAGCCTCCAAGTATGTCTCTAAACCAAGGGGGGATCTGATTGGCACCCAGAGTGATGGGCAGGGCGGTAGGTAGGTGGCTCATTAGCATCAGGAAGGGGACCTAACAGATAGAAAACAACCATAAAGAGACAAAACTCAACCAAAAAGAGACTAAAGATGACCATAAAGAGACGCAAAACGACTATGAAGACATACAAGATGACTACGAAGAGACAAAAATAAACACAGAGGCAAAAAACTATTGCAAAGAGACAGAAAAACAACTGCAAAGAGACAAAAAAATAACCAAAAAGAGACTAAAGATAAGCACAAAGAGAAAACAAAACAACCACAAAGAGACAACACATAACCACAGAGACACAAAACAACCACAAAGAGACACAAAACAACCACAAAGAGACAACACATAACCACAGAGACACAAAACAACCACAAAGAGACACAAAACAACCACAAAGAGACAACACATAACCACAGAGACACAAGACAACCACAAAGAGACACAAAACAACCACAAAGAGACAACACATAACCACAGAGACACAAGACAACCACAAAGAGACACAAAACAACCACAAAGAGACACAGAACAGCGAGGCTGCCCTCTGGAAGTCAATGAGTCAAATCGTCCCTCAGTGGACTTGTAGTTCCTCAAAGGAATATTTGCTTGAGATGTTGCGCTCTAGTAAACAACGTAATCATAAACACGTTGGTTCTCGTCCTCCGGCAGGAAGAGAGGACCCGAGTGTTCTGTTCATGAAACCGCTCTGTGGTTGAAACATCGCTGAGTCGGCTAATAGACTTTGGGGTTGCCGTGTAGTCTCAACAACAAGAAGGAACAAATAGTTGTATATTAATTTTCGCTTACTGGGCCAATTGTATTTTAACCGTCCGTGGCTGTGTTGTTTTTTAAATAGCAGCTATTTATTGATACTATTTCATATTAGAATATTGCACTGTATAATTATAAAAGTTGCTCTGAATAAACAAGCTATTAATTATGTAATGGGGATTAAAAACCAGAGCTTCAAACAAAAGTCTCGGCACATTTTTACTCTTTTTTTTTTCTTTTTTCTTTAAAAAAGTTTCTAAACATCTGTTCAAAACCACAGCAGGAGACTGTAGAGAGAGAGAGAGAGAGAGAGAGAGAGAAATAGACCAAATCTTCACTCTTTGAAGTCTCTTTTCTTATCCTGAGAATATTGTTCCTGTAAATCTGAATAAAACCCAGAAGACTGATCCGATGTTTCTTCCTCTCCCTGCAGAAGAAAGGCAAGATGCACTACCAGATCGCCCTCATCATCACCTTCCTCGGCCACGGCATCTCCATGGTGGCGCTGCTGGTGGCCTTCTTCCTCTTCCTGGGTCTGAGGTGAGCGTCTCCAAGCGCCTCGCGTTCTTCTTCCAAACCCGTTTGGTCATGGGATGAAATCCCCCCCCTATCTCCATCCCGCAGATGAAAAGGGGTTTAGACCACCCCTCCCCCAACAAATGGGAATAATAAACCCAAACGGTCTTGCAGGAGGAGGTCTGCTGGGATGCGGAGCGAGAGTCTCTCTGACGAACCGAAATAAACCGAGCGTTAACGACAGGAAAGGTCTTAGCGCCCCGCTATCGATCCCAGAAACACCCCCCCCTCCCCCGCGGGGTGGGTGAGAAAAGCTTGAAAGGCCAGAGAGAGAGATAATAAATAGAAAGCTCTGCAGGACGGCGTTCATGCACAACACATGTTTGGCTAAAATGCTCAAAATGTCATCGGGGCAGTGAAGGGGTTTAGGCTTTTATTACTCACCTTCTTCACTTCTTTAATGAGATCCAGAAGCATTTAAGGAAGGTTGAGTCTGCCAGCGATGGAGGGAAAGGCTGACACTCTGCTCGGCGTTGTGGAACTGGGAGGAGGGAGTGGAAGGCATGACAGAATATAAATATAAATCCTCACCGAGAGTTCCAGTGGTGTCAAGGTTTTTCTCCTAATGACGTCTGCGACATGGAAACACACGTAGTGTAGGTTTATGTTCTTCAAAAAATATTAATTTATATGGAAATGAACTGCATTTATATTGGGTTTTATCCCAAATGCACGATAATGAGATTTTAAAAAATTGTATTAAATAGGTTTTTTTTTACGTACAATGGACTGGCCTCGGTGCTTCGGTTGCGTAATAATAAACACTGCAGGAGGAGATGAGAGATAAACGATCAAAGCGTGGGACGGTTGAAGGGAACGAGCTTCGTGTGGATGCAGAAATGCAAAACGTTGACATGCGAAGACACTTTGACGCGAGCCGTCAGGGATCGAACCCTCAACCCTGAGATTAGCCAACAACCCGTCACCTCATCCACCGCCCCAGATCCGTCTCTAAATACTGTGAATTATGTCATCAAATTCATCCCAAAACTGATCCAGAAGTTGAAAGCGATCTCTTTTAAACTGCACATCAGGTTTCACTTGTTGGTATTTTAAAGGGACATTCGGCTATTTTTCATCCGTTCTATATTTAGTGACAAATGGGGATGTTTTATATAAATTGGTCACGTTTGGAGGAAGAAACGCTGTCATCTCCGTTTAAGGAGCTCGTTGTTGCCTCCGACCGGCTCAGATTATTATTATAAATGTCTTCCAGCATTATAGAAGGAACCCTGCAGAGAGATAAAACCTTTTCCTTCGTTCTTTTACTGTTCCTTATTGTGTCTTTCTCTGAGAAGTCTCGTTGGGAAATCCCTCGTCTCGTATAAATAAATCAGCTAAATATGCAATCTTTTTTAGATTACACAAAGCTAAAATAAATAAACTCCGACAACGCTGGCGCTCCTCTCTCCAACTTTCACTCACTTTCCAGATGTCAGAGCGAGACTTCTTAAACGAGACTTCTTAAACGAGACTTCCTGAGCGACACCTGGAGAAGAAAAAGGTTTAATTTCTGTCTAGGTTCTTCCTTTCATGTTATTTATAAAAACATAATAGCGTAAAAGTCGGGTTATAAGCCGCTACTACCTTCGGTCAGTGTCCCCGTTAGCTCCACGCTGTAGCCAGTAAGCGCTCCAGCTAACGGTCCGCTAGCTCCTGACAACCACCAAAGGTAGCAGGACCAGCCCCGGCTCGACACCCGACTCGGGCAGAGGGGACGCAGGCAGTAGCAGCAGCAGGGAGCTAGCAGCAGCGCTAGCAGCAGCAGCGGGGAGCTAGCAGCAGCAGCGCTAGCAGCAGCAGCGCTAGCAGCAGCAGCGCTAGGAGCAGCAGCGGGGAGCTAGCAGCAGCAGCGCTAGCAGCAGCAGCGCTAGCAGCAGCAGCGCTAGCAGCAGCAGCGCTAGCAGCAGCAGCGGGGAGCTAGCAGCAGCAGCGCTAGCAGCAGCAGCGCTAGCAGCAGCAGCGCTAGCAGCAGCAGCGGGGAGCTAGCAGCAGCAGCGCTAGCAGCAGCAGCGCTAGCAGCAGCAGCGGGGAGCTAGCAGCAGCAGCGGGGAGCTAGCAGCAGCGCTAGGAGGTAGAAGCGGCTTGTAACCCGACTTTTACGGTACTCATAATAACATCGACGGTGAGGAGTTGCCTGATAGAATGACAAGAGATTCTTCACCCCTGAGACACAAAAACTGACGATACGAGTTTAAGAAAAACAACCAAACTGTTGGAAACAAACCAGATGTCTTCTAATGTCTTAGTTTTGTGTCGTTTTAATCCGACTGTCACTCAGCTCCGCCTCAACGTGCATGAAGATAAACGGGACTTTATTCTAATCTTTCCCGCTGGAAGCTGCATGCATCTCCTCTCTCGCGTCTCCGTCTGCCGTCGGAGGAATAACTTCAAAGGGGAAATTGATGAAATTGTTCGGGGATCTGATTGCTGTTCACCTCCACCTGCACCTCCTGCAGGAAGAGGAAGGCATTAATAAATTAGACCACAGCCCACCTCCATTAGGAATGTAAACACAGGTTTTTTTTTCTTCTTCTTTCTTCTGCCAACGGATACTCAAACTCACACCTCTGACCCGCGATATCGCTGCAGCAGCTCCAGCCACACTCAAGCAAATGAGGACACATTTCTACGATGAGGGCGTTGCAGGCGGAGAACATTCTGACATGCATGTGATTTATGAACCACAAAACTTTATCGACGCCTGAGCGGAAATTCACACATTCACGCGAACTAGTTGAACTAAATAAATACAATTTATGGACAGACAGAGAGGTGCACACTCACTCACTCACGGACACATCGCATGATCCCTGTGGTGAAGATAACTACACAATATAGACATTAAAATACCTTGAACTATGTATATATTTATTTTTCCCCAGTCATGTGTGAACTATATGTAATTTATAGCTATAAAGTACCAATTTTAAGGAATAATTGTGCTTTTGCGATATCATTCTCTTCTATTTAATAGTATTTTATCCTTCTTGTAAAGTATATTGCATATGCTGCACACTTAAATATAATATTACATACTTTACTATGTTATTATGTTTATCGCACTTAAACCTATGAACATGCATGTAGTTCACACATCGTGTGCACGACCGGGCTTCTTCTGCACAAATACTTTCACTTATTTTAATATATTTCATATATAGTATTGAGTTTTTTTTTGTTTTTTTATGTCACTTCTCTTTAACTTCTTTAATGTCTGATTTTGTGTTTTCTTCATTTCATTTAGATTCTTTATCTGCTTTCCGAGTTCCACCTCGGGGATAAATATGGTCTCTTCGTATAATAATAATAAGAACATACATAATAGTGTGCACACACACACACACACACACACACACACACACACACACACACACACACACACACACACACACACACACACACACACACACACACTGTAGTAGTATAGAACCACCGTCATTTGGCGACATAATTAAGAACAAATGTTTTATTAATGATTTATTTCTCTGAGTCTTTGACACAGATTTGTCTGCAGGAGTGTTTCCTCTTAATTAATACCCATCATGCCGAGCTGACCCCGCCGGCAGGAAGTGAGGTCACGCGGCGTAATGAATACGACTGTTTGAAAAAAATGAAAACGCTTCTGGCGTGACATTCGCTGCCTTTGTAGCTCTGATGGCTCCAGTCAAACCGCGACATAGTGGGAGGAAATTAGCGGCTTATTTGTGGGACACCACTATTTATAAAAACTTTATATACTCTTTAAACCCTTAAGGCTGCTTTTCTTTCACTCCTGTGTGACAATACTATAATTATTCAAAGCTGCAGCAGCATTTTTATGCATTCTATTGTATTAAATTAGGCCGCTTTTTTTTTTTAATAGGGCACAACCATACAAAAACCACTGGAGAAATGTTGTGCAAGTGACACCTATTAAGAAATGATTCACGCTGAGAAAAAAATAAAAGGATCCCTTGATTCACGGCTAACAACGGCGTCAGCTGGTGACGGCGAGCGGCTGTGACCGAGGTTGGCTCGCTCCGTCCGCTCGCTCGTGTTGTTGCTTCTATTTTCAAACGCTCACTCTGAGGCGGATTTTCTTAATTGTGTCCTGAGGTTGATTTATTTGCGGCATGAAAAAAAGAAAACACACAACATCAGACGTTCGGGGCATGACACAAACAAGAGAGCAGAAAGTGGGACTGAAACGTTCCTTCATGTTACGTTAAGAGGAGAGACGGGAAATGTTACTTTGAGGCTACATCTCCTCATTATTCATATTCATGAACGCCGCTTGCTGTTTTGTTTTTTAGATTACTTTAAGGGTTTTATCGGAGTGGAGGAAGAGTTAACGACTCTGAGCTTGATGTCTTTGTTTTAAGTAAGAAGAGATATTTAATTCATGTATTTGCCACCAGTTTGCCTCTGAGTATATGAAGCTAGAGCCAGGAGACGGTTAGCTTAGCTTAGCTTAGCTTGGTTTAGCTCAGCCTGGCTCTGTGCAAAGTTAAACAACATACAAACACCTCTAAATCTCATTAATAAACATATATGTTGGTTTAATCTGCACATAAGCAGATATGTAAAAGGGACAACATGTGGTTTTATGTGCCAGGCTAGCTGTTTCCCTCTGCTTCCAGGTTTTATGCTAAGCTAAGCTAATCACCATATGGCTCGAGCTGAATTGTTTGCGCATGAGACGTGATTAACTATTTATATTTCCCCCCGAAATGTTGAATGATTTATTGAACTGCAGTCAGTGTGGGTTCATTTAAATGTGAGTTTCTTTAAAATGCACGAGGACTCGTGAAGATGTGTCTCACGGAGATTATTCCCCCGTGTTCGTCTCACAGGAGCATCCGCTGCCTGAGGAACATCATCCACTGGAACCTCATCACCGCCTTCATCCTGAGGAACGCCACCTGGTTCATCGTGCAGATGACCATGAGCCCCGAGGTGCACGAAAGTAACGTGGTGCGTATACCGCTTTATCTGACGAGCTTTTGTTATATTTGTTCATATTTAACCCTTTAACTTACACTATTTCATGTTAGATTCCGATTTAGCTTTAACATTTAGTTTTTTAACCCTAGATTGTTCTCTCCGTTTACTTTTTATTTGTAATCAAGAACAAAGAACTTGAATTTTGACAAGAAGCAATGTAGAAAACTTTATTTTTTGGTTACATACGGACTTAAGCACCAAAAATAGTCCTGAACAAATGCACTATTCCCTCCTGTTTTAGGAGATTACTGCCCTTTTTTTAAAGGTTAATAAATAAAACACAAGATTTATTGGCAATAAGAAAACATAGAATGTCAGCAATCCTTTAAATAGTTTGTGAAACCTAACTGGCTAAAAATGATCATCCTTTAATGAAAGAACTGTTTCCTCTTTCCACAAAATATATTCTCACTTCAACTAGTCTGTCTCTGTTAATAATATAATGATAAGTATTCGTTGGTGGTGTGTTCAAGGACGGTCCGGAGTTTCAACACACGGCCTCAGATAATAAGGTGTTGAATTAAAGCAATGAAAGGTGTCGTAATGTTTATCTAGTGAGGCTCCAGTCTGAAGTCTGTTAAATCAATCGGACGGAACCTGAATGCACCAGATGTGTTCAGTTCCTTTAAGTTATCGCTCGTATGTTGTGCTCATGAAGAAGAGCGTGTTTATTCCTTTGACATAACCGTGAACAACGTCCTGATGAAACGATGAAAATACAGCTTTAAAAGAACATGATATGTCATATCTTTGATATTAAATTAAACGCTTAACAGAAGGATTAATCTCGTAGGTTTGGTGCCGCCTCGTCACCGCCTCCTTCAACTATTTCCACTCCACCAACTTCTTCTGGATGTTCGGCGAGGGCTGCTACCTCCACACGGCCATCGTCCTCACCTACTCCACCGACAAGCTGCGCAAGTGGATGTTCATCTGCATCGGCTGGTGTGAGTAAACCCACCGCCGAACGCTTAGCGTCAGTTCAGCTGGACGAAAGCCGGAGAACAGTGAGGCATTTTGGGAAATTAATCGAGAAGATTGACGACAGAAAACGTGGGCAAAATGGCCAACTTTGTTCTTTTTAAAGTAAAAGAAAAATACACCTGCCAACACCTCTAAAGATAAATAATTACCACATATTGTATTTGTTTAATCTGTACACAAACACAAATGTAAAAGGGAAATTTTTTGTTGTTATGCTAAGCTAAGCTAACTGCCGCTGGCTTTAGCTCAGTTCGTAGCTTCCAGACATGTGATCGAGATCAATTTCCCAATCGAACCCTCAGCAAGTTCAGTGTGTTTCCCAAAAAAAATCTAATATTGATATCACTGTCATGGCTGTAAGTATGAAGCTGGAGGCGGGAGGCGGTGAGCTTAGCTTAGCATAAAGACTCGAGGCCAGGGAAAATAGCTAGCTTCTCTCCATTCAAAGCCAACGGCTCTAAAACCTGTAAATTTTGTTTGATCTTTACTCAAACCAAAATATAAAAGGGACTAACGTAAAGTTACGTGCTATGCTAGCTGTTTCCCCCTGTTTCCAGTATCCATGCTAAGCTAAGCTAACCACTGCTGGCTCTAGCTCAGCATGTAGCGTGCTGACATTACAGTGTGATACATTTTTCTCATCATACTCTCAAGATAAGTGCATTTCCCAAAATGTCTAGCATTCAATACGTTTGTTTTGCTAAATTCAGTCTCAACTTGATTTGAATCAACAAATTAAAAAAACATGCTCAATAGAATGAAATGAAGGTACAAATTTAGCCTACATTTGGAGGATTTGATTTGATGAAAATATATCTATTGCTCTCTCACGTCTGTTAATGCTAGAGGCAGGAGGAAGCTGGATTAGCTTAGCATAAAGACATAACAACAGCTAACCTGGCTCTAAACACCTGTAAAGCTCAATAATAAGCATGATGTGTGTTGTTGTAATAATCATCAGTAAACACAAACAGACATGTAAAAAGATCAAAATGTTGTTTTTATCGGCTACTTCCTGTCTTTATGCTAAGTTACGCTAAGTACATAGCATGCAGGCATGAGAGCCATATCGATTTCATCATCAAACTCTCAGCAAGAAAAGCAAGAATTTCATTTCCCCTAAAATGTTGAACTTTGTCGTTTAACTCCAGTCACTTTGGGGGAATTTCATTTCATTACATAAAAAGAAACTGCAGCTCAGACTCGAACCCATCCAACAATGAGCAGTGGACCTGATGCAGAAACCAGGATCCATCGTGGCAGCTGGGAAACGTATCGGTGTGGCGTTCACTGACACCCCGTCAAACACTGTCAAACTGAACTATGTGCGGCTGAGATTAGGTGCATTGTGCCATCTGGATTACATTTCCCCCGAGGCCGCGTGAAGCCTCCGTGTCAGGAGGGGCGACGGCCGTGAAAACATAAATAAGATAAAATTCTATTTGCTTGGCTTCACTTTAGCTCACGTTGAAGCAGAGGGGTGCGGACGGGAGAGGAAAACAACAAGACAAATGACATTCTCAAGTAATCGGGGGTTTGGGTGGAAGGGAAAGTAGATTCTTCCTGAGGCTCGACGTTACGCCGATGACAGCGCGCTGTTAATGAAGTGGAACGTTTCCAGAGATGTCTGACGTGGCGGCCGGCGAGGTCTTCATGGTCAAGTCCCAACTTCTGCTCGTTTATACCTCCTATCCATTCATTTACAGAGAGAAACGCTCAGGCGGCGACACGTCTCGGGCTCCAATCTGCGGCTCGCGGCTCACAAACAACAATAGCTTCTGACAGAGCTTGGCAGGCAAAAAAAGAAAGAGAAAAGACAAGGACTCTCCATACTGCAGGCGTGAAATCCCCGCAGGGCTATTTCATGATCTGAAAAGCAGGAGAAAGATGAGAGAATAATCTGTCATTTGTGTGTGTGTGTGTGTTTTTGCCTCACAGGTATACCATTCCCTATCATTGTGGCGTGGGCGATTGGGAAGCTGTACTACGACAATGAGAAGTAAGCTTTTCAGAGAAACGGAACCCCGGTGACCCAAAAAAAAAACACACACAAGGGAATACAGTCAAACTGTGTTGCATTAGGGAGATGAATCTCTATTAATAACCTCCGGTAATCACATTTGCATTGCGCAATATTCTTAATTACAGGTTGCCCCTGTGGGCCTTGATGCTTAGCGCCTGATTGATGGAGTGGTGAGGCAGACAGGTGATAATGGATTCAGCATTACATTAATGTGCACTGAAGAAACATCTTATTGTAAGTGCTTAAAGGGAGAGTTTGGCTCGTTGAAGGTGAGGTTGTGTGAGGTGCTTCTGCATCGTCGGTGTATTACGACAGTATATGGAGGAAGGGACGCTAGCGAAGCAAAGTGGACGTGTTTTAGTACGCATCAGTACACTATATTTATATATTTAGAGTGTGTTCACCTCTTCACTCTCTTATTTTTATTTGAAATGGTCTGATTCCATTTGTTTTATGAAAAATAAGTTTTTTTTTTACTCAAAATAATCCTCTATATTTGATATTTTGGGTGAATTACAGACTGGGTAGAAGTATTATCCCAAATAACATTTCTCTCTTTTTTTTGTACTTTCCAGTGCAGCAACCTAAAGTATTTGTTTTCTTCTCAAACATTATTAAAACAGTATAATTTTTATTTGAAATGGTCTCATAAAGCTAACAGATTCAATTTGTTTTTGTAGAATAAGGTTTTTATGATTCAAAATAATCCTCTATATTTGATATTTTGGGTGAATTACAGATTGGAAAACATGTGTTTATTTCATATTTCACCAAGTATTATCTAAAATATAAAATTTCTAATTTTTTTCTGTTTAACAGTATCATTTTTATTTGAAATTGTCTCATAAAGCTAACAGATTCAATTTGTTTTGGGAAAATAATCTCTGCATTTCATATTTCACCAAGTATTATCTAAAATAAACGTTATTTTCTTTGTCACGTATGTATATATGTACGATGAGAGCAACGTGAAACCGGAGTCTAATTTCACGTATGTGCAAACACACATGGCCAATAAAGCTGATTCTGATTCTGCTTCAAAAGCCACAGGTCTCCTTTGACAAAAACAGTCATTTTACCCCACAGAACACAGGAGTTTTATTTGCATTATTTGGTGATTTTGTTGAAGCTTAACTAACCCTTTGAAGCACCAAAGTCACTCAATGACACGAACAAGCTCTCCGACGGCGGCGGCAGAAGTGACTCCTGTGTTCCTAGGAGGTGAAATTGCTGCTTCAATCAATGGAGTCCTGTGTCTCTGCAGAGAGAGCAGATAGCGGCTTCAGTTCCCCGTCAGGACGGTAGAAGAGGGGGAAATATTCTAAATATAGAGTTCACTTCAGCTGGTATTGATTCTCTAAGGTGTCTCCAATGCAGCACATTGCTTTGCTGTGTGAACTCCATCTGAGCCACAGAGCTGCTTTACCAACAAGAGGAGTGTTGCTCCTCCATCAGTTGTTCTGACTCAATACTCAATAAAGCACAGCATGTGGATTAATCTGCCGCTGAAAATAGTCCCCAACAAATGCACTATTTCCTGTTTGATTCAAATCTACAGTGAGCAGCTGTTTTAGGAAATTACTTTTTTTTAAATGGAACTAGATTTTTGTGACCCCATTTTTGAAGACGCTTGTCGCTTCAGGCTGACGTCAGGAAGTGTTGAGAGACGGCTCTTGGTCTTTTCATGGAATTTGATGAAAATAAGAAAAGCAATACAGAACATCAGCCGTAACCTCTTTTTTTTTTTTTTTTACTTCCAAGTGAATTTTTTTCTTCTAGAAAAATATTAAAACAGGAAAAAATGTGTTTTAATTTTATTATTCAATTTGTTTTATGAAAAACAATGTTTTTACAACTCAAAATAATCTCTATATTTTATATTTTGGGTGAATTACTGACTGGAAAACATGTTTTTAGCTCATTTCATATTTCACCAAGTATTATCTAAAAAATACAATTTCTCTTCTTTTTTTTACTTTCCAGTGCAGCAACCTAAAGTATTTTTTTTTTTTCTTCTCAAACATTATTAAAACAGTATCATTTGTATTTGAAATTGTCTCATAAAGCGAAAATAATCTCTATATTTCACCAAGTATTATCTATAATAAACTTCTTTTTTTGTCACTTTTCAGTGCAGCAATCTACCTTATTCTTTTTATTTTTCTCAAAAATTATTAAAACGGTATTATTTTTATTTGACATAGTTTCATAAAACTGACAGATTCTATTTGTTTAATGAAAAATAAGGTTTTTATGACTCAAAATAATCCTCTATATTTTCATAGTTCACCAAGTATTATCTAAAATAAACTTCATTTTCTTTTTAACTTTCCAGTGCAGCGACCTAACGTATTTATTTTTTTAGAAAATTATTAAAACAGGGTGATTTCTATTTCAAGTAACAACGGCTTCTGTTTGGATTCCAGGTGCTGGTTCGGGAAGCGAGCCGGCGTTTACACGGACTACATTTACCAGGGACCCATGATTCTGGTCTTAGTGGTAAGAGAAGGCCCCATGATTCTGCTCTTACATTACATTAAATTACATTTCATTTAGCTGACGCGACTTACAATAAGTGCATTCAACCACGAGTACAAACTCAGAACAACAAGAATCAAGAAAGTACAATTTCTTCAATAAAGCCAAACTGCAAAGCGCCATTTAAGTGCTACTAAAGTGCTACTTTCTTTATTCAAGGTGTAGTTGGAAAAGAAGTGTTTTTAGTTTGCAGTGGAAGATGTAGAGACTTTCTGCTGTCCTGATGTCAATGGGGAGCTCGTTCCACCATCGAGGAGCCAGGACAGCAAACATTTAACCTCTGTTGAGTGTTGAGCTCGCAGTGACGGAGCTACAAGCCGATTGGAAGAAGCCGAGCGGAGCGAACGAGTTGGGGTGTGAGGTTAGACCATGTCCTGGATGTAGACTGGACCCGATCTGTTCACAGCACGGTACACAAGTACCAATGTTTTGAAGCGGATGCGGCGACCACCGGTAACCAGTGAAGGGCGCGGAGGAGCGGAGTAGTGTGGGTGAATTTGGGGAGATTAAAGACCAGTCCAGCTGAAAAAATAGAGAAGAGTTTTTTGGGGTTAGAAAAAGAGGATTGAATCCTGGATTGGTAGCAGAGATAGAGGCAGAGAAGGAGGAGAGAAGGGAGTGATAGGCGATTTTCGACCATTTTCTTTCCGATGCTCGCATCGTGGCTCTTTCGGCATGGACCGAGTCAGACCGCCACGGAAGACGCATGAGTGAGCAAAGGTCAGTTGAAGGGAGGGTTGATAGAACAGAGGAGGCCAGAGAGGAGGGAGAGACTATGGAGACGGACAGAGTCTGTTGATGTGGGAGGGTTGTCAGTTCCAGAGAGTGGAAGAGAGTCCTCTGACTATATCTCTATAAAGAAGTGGTCAGAGACATGAAGTGGAGGCACAGTGAGGTCAGATGTAGAGCAGTGTCTGGTGAAAATATAGTCAAGGCGGTTGCCGGCTTTGTGAGTAGGAGGGGAAGGACTGATTCAGAGAGAAAAGGAAGACAGTAAGAGTAACAGGTCACATGACTTCTCTGTCTGGATGTTGAATGGAAGGTAAACACATATTCACAGAGCAATATTATACTCAGCCGGCCCTGAAGACGCCAACGAAAGACTCCTATGTCTTTATCCTCTGTCTTAGTGGTAAGAGAAGGCCCATGATACTGGTCTTAGTGGTAAGAGAAGGCCCCATGATTCTGGTCTTAGTGGTAAGAGAAGGCCCCATGATTCTGGTCTTAGTGGTAAGAGAAGGCCCCATGACACTGGTCTTAGTGGTAAGAGAAGGCCCCATGATACTGGTCTTAGTGGTAAGAGAAGGCCCCATGATACTGGTCTTAGTGATAAGAGAAGGCCCCATGATACTGGTCTTAGTGATAAGAGAAGGCCCCATGATTCTGGTCTTAGTGGTAAGAGAAGGCCCCATGATTCTGGTCTTAGTGATAAGAGAAGGCCCCATGATTCTGGTCTTAGTGGTAAGAGAAGGCCCCATGATTCTGGTCTTAGTGATAAGGGAAGGCCCCATGATACTGGTCTTAGTGATAAGAGAAGGCCCCATGATACTGGTCTTAGTGATAAGAGAAGGCCCCATGATACTGGTCTTAGTGATAAGAGAAGGCCCCATGATTCTGGTCTTAGTGGTAAGAGAAGGCCCCATGATTCTGGTCTTAGTGATAAGAGAAGGCCCCATGATTCTGGTCTTAGTGGTAAGAGAAGGCCCCATGATTCTGGTCTTAGTGATAAGGGAAGGCCCCATGATACTGGTCTTAGTGATAAGAGAAGGCCCCATGATACTGGTCTTAGTGATAAGGGAAGGCCCCATGATTCTGGTCTTAGTGGTAAGAGAAGGCCCCATGATTCTGGTCTTAGTGGTAAGAGAAGGCCCCATGATTCTGGTCTTAGTGGTAAGAGAAGGCCCCATGATACTGGTCTTAGTGGTAAGAGAAGGCCCCATGATACTGGTCTTAGTGGTAAGAGAAGGCCCCATGATACTGGTCTTAGTGATAAGAGAAGGCCCCATGATACTGGTCTTAGTGATAAGGGAAGGCCCCATGATTCTGGTCTTAGTGGTAAGAGAAGGCCCCATGATACTGGTCTTAGTGATAAGAGAAGGCCCCATGATTCTGGTCTTAGTGGTAAGAGAAGGCCCCATGATTCTGGTCTTAGTGGTAACAAAAGGCCCCATGATACTGGTCTTAGTGGTAAGAGAAGGTCCCATGATACTGGTCTTAGTGATAAGAGAAGGCCCCATGATTCTTAGTGGTAAGAGAAGGCCCCATGATACTGGTCTTAGTGGTAAGAGAAAGCCCCATGATACTGGTCTTAGTGGTAAGGGAAGGCCCCATGATACTGGTCTTAGTGATAAGAGAAAGCCCCATGATACTGGTCTTAGTGATAAGGGAAGGCCCCATGATTCTTAGTGGTAGGAGAAGGCCCCATGATACTGGTCTTAGTGGTAAGAGAAGGCCCCATGATACTGGTCTTAGTGATAAGAGAAGGCCCCATGATACTGGTCTTAGTGGTAAGAGAAGGCCCCATGATACTGGTCTTAGTGGTAAGAGAAGGCCCCATGATTCTTAGTGGTAGGAGAAGGCCCCATGATACTGGTCTTAGTGATAAGAGAAGGCCCCATGATACTGGTCTTAGTGATAAGAGAAGGCCCCATGATACTGGTCTTAGTGGTAAGAGAAGGCCCCATGATACTGGTCTTAGTGATAAGAGAAGGCCCCATGATACTGGTCTTAGTGGTAAGAGAAGGCCCCATGATTCTTAGTGGTAAGAGAAGGCCCCATGATTCTTAGTGGTAAGAGAAGGCCCCATGATACTGGTCTTAGTGGTAAGAGAAGGCCCCATGATTCTTAGTGGTAAGAGAAGGCCCCATGATACTGGTCTTAGTGGTAAGAGAAGGCCCCATGATTCTTAGTGGTAAGGGAAGGCCCCATGATTCTGGTCTTAGTGGTAAGAGAAGGCCCCATGATTCTGGTCTTAGTGATAAGAGAAGGCCCCATGATTCTTAGTGGTAAGAGAAGGCCCCATGATACTGGTCTTAGTGGTAAGAGAAGGCCCCATGATTCTGGTCTTAGTGGTAAGAGTCTTTTCCCTTCATGCTGCAGGAGCAGCACTTTACATAACGATATAATTAGTCTTTATAACGTCTTTAAAATGTCTGACAGGCGTGAAATGTTGGAGACCGCAACACATTCTTCATGTTGGAAATGATGAATGTGAAGATCTGACCCTCTACCTGTCGAGCGTAGCGTTTAAATCTCTGCAGCATGTGGGAATCCTGCTGGAAATCCAGGGATGTGTTCGTCCTGTTTGTTCCTTTTGATTAATTATGTCCAATATTGGGTTATTTCCATACTCTGAAGGGACGTTTTCCATCCTTTTATTTTCATATTTCATCTCAAGCGTCTAAATCCAGCTCCACACTCAGCAGCTAAACTTTAAAGTGCAGCAAAATACAGCTTTAAAATATCTGCTGGTGTCCTCAGAGGACAAACGCGTCCTCAATAAGAGTCCTGGTCACAACTACGAATTATTAATACACTATTTCATCCATTTGGTCCATTCTCGTGAACGCAATATCTCAGGAACGTCTAGAAGGAATCCACCGAGACTCAGGGAAAAATGTATTTGATATTTGTGCTCAAAGGTCACTGTGACCTCACAAAACTTTTGGCCATAAGTCAAGTATTTATGTGTTAATTATGACAATTTAGTAGGTGGAGAAAAACAGCTGTGATTTAATAAATAATTCTCGTTTACATAATGCCACTATTTTTCCTCAACAAATAACATGAAATGGGATATTTCATTTTTGGTTGCGTTACATTGCTCCATAATACAGCAGCGATGCCCCTACTGGACACCAGGAGAATAACATGTAGTATCTCCATAATACAGCAGCGATGCCCCTACTGGACACCAGGAGAATAACATGTAGTATCTCCATAATACAGCAGCGATGCCCCTACTGGACACCAGGAGAATAACATGTATTATCTCCATAATACAGCAGCGATGCCCCTACTGGACACCAGGAGAATAACATGTATTATCTCCATAATACAGCAGCGATGCCCCTACTGGACACCAGGAGAATAACATGTAGTATCTCCATAATACAGCAGCGATGCCCCTAGTGGACACCAGGAGAATAACATGTAGTATCTCCATAATACAGCAGCGATGCCCCTACTGGACACCAGGAGAATAACATGTATTATCTCCATAATACAGCAGCGATGCCCCTACTGGACACCAGGAGAATAACATGTATTATCTCCATAATACAGCAGCGATGCCCCTACTGGACACCAGGAGAATAACATGTAGTATCTCCATAATACAGCAGCGATGCCCCTAGTGGACACCAGGAGAATAACATGTAGTATCTCCATAATACAGCAGCGATGCCCCTAGTGGACACCAGGAGAATAACATGTATTATCTCCATAATACAGCAGTGATGCCCCTAGTGGACACCAGGAGAATAGCACGAAACGTCTCAAACTGAAGTACAATTTGGAAGATATTGAAATTATCATTTGGGGACATTGTCGTTCTTTAAGAGTCTGAGTCTCTATAATTAATTACACAGTTTATATACACTTATTGTGTGAAGACAGACTCACTTCGTGCAACTTGTTGTGTGTCTGTCTGGCTGTTCATGATAATATATAATAGTATGAATAACTCATATTCATGAAGAAATATTTAGCAGTTTTAATAATAAAAACTGGGCCTTGGTATGCTTTTAAAAGACATTCCAGTGACAGTTGCAGGTGAAAAGTAGCTTTTTGAGGCTGTCAGTGGTCTGAAGTGGGTCTCAGACTGGCGTTGAGGTTGAACTTCCAAAATAAAAACAAAAACTCACACAAACTTTTCAGTCACAACCCCAGTGAGAGGAACGTAAACCCGTCTCTCGAGGCGCAGGAGGGCCGAGCGGCACATCAGCCACCTGCAGCCGCTCGGCCTCGGCACTCAGAGACGCTGTTGTTGTGACTCCTCCTCGCTCTGCAGCCACTCAGCCTCCTGCAGCATCGTGTTGGAGGATCCTGCAGATTCTGCAGATCGTCTGGAGACTCCCGGTACAAGCTTTAGTCATCTCTGGTCTGGAGCTCAGCAGGTCCCTCCTGACTCCGTCCTCACTCAGCGGCGGAAAGTACACTCAGGTTCTTAAAAACAGTTTAGAGGCGCTTGTACTTTTACTCTGTTATATTTCAGCGGGAGCGAGTGTCAATTCTTTACTCAATTGAAAGCTTTAGTTCCTTTAGATTATTAAATGATTTAAAAAAAATGAAGTTTTACATTTTCGGAGATGAAGCTTCTCAGCAGTACATAAATGATCCGAGCTGCAACGTTAACATGATGCCTAATACCAGTGCATTAATAATTAAAATACAATAAGATAGATTCCATTTCTGAAAAAACCTAAATGCAGTTAAACAGACTTCATTAAAAATAGAAATATGACAAACAAACAAACATTATGAGGGTATTTTAAAGTGAGAGTTGTGTAATACAAATAAAATACCAATGGCACATTCTGCATCATGAATACTTTTAGTACTTTGACGCTAATACTTGAATGAATGAATTAGTGAATATATATATATATATACTTTATTAATCCCCAAGGGGAAATTTGGTGTCGGAGTAGCAGCAATTTACAGACAAAAAATAAAATATAAAAACAACAGGGATGAAAGATATATACAATAATAATAATAAAAATAGCTGGGATGAAAGATATGTCCAGCAAAACAAAAACACTATTATCAATAAGTACTTCTACTTCTACTTGTAGCGGTGTACTTCTACTCTGAGTACTTGTCCTCCTCGCTGTGGTGATTTTGGGCCTTTTCTCTGATGTTTTGGGGCGTTTCCTCCTGCTGGGTCTCCAGCGCTGGGCTGACCTTCATCCATCCTCGTCTCCTCATCTCCTCGTCTCCTCATCCCTTCAGCCCAATCCCTCCTCGGAGACACTTCATGCCTCAAACGCTCCCAATATCTCTCTGCTACAATCTCAGCTTTTATCTTAAGTTCTCGACCTGCAGGGTCATCGCCGGGTCACCGGAACATTTTGTGGTGTCTCCTGTCGGGAGTCCGTGGTCGTGACCTTCACCGGTACCCGTCAGCAGCAGAGCGATGTGCTGCCGTAAGGGATAAACACGGCGTGTTATCCGGCTCCAACATCACCAGTAGTTAGCAGCGCTGCAGCGGCGAGATCGCTAACGATCGCCAAGGTCAGGGCAGCCGGCCGGGGAAGTATTCCTCCTGCTATTGCTTCTGCGCTCGTGTTGCATCATTCACACCAGATATTGATTCTGTCTCTCATCACATTGAGGGAGAAATAATCTCAGGGAGCACTTAAGATAACGGAGGACCAAGGTTTCAGCAATGTTAACGGATGCAGCAGCTGAAGTTATCAACACACGTCGCCACCAGACAAATAATCACATCCTGTATAAGTAAAAGCTTTGAAATCACCATTAAAAAGTACTCTGATGCTTACATAAAAAAAACAAGCTGAAGGGATGTTCACAAAGAATGGATTGTTGCTGCAGAATAAATCATAAATCTGTCCCGCCTGGAGGCACGACTCATTAAGTATATTGCGTTAATGGTATTACAGACTTCTTCCACCCAAACCTCCCGAAGCCAATCGAGGGGAGAGCAAAATGAAAGTGTCAGGATTTAGGAGAGGAGGGAGCCGGAAGGAATGATGTGTTTATTTTGTTTATTTAATAGCATTATTTTTCATACATTTTTTTCTAATTTATTCTTTCCCGAATTCCCCCCTAAAAGAAAGACGCGTAGAGGAGATTTTATTTGTTTGTTTTTCATGCCACAAAAATGCCACTGAGCACTGACCTCGTACATAGTGGAGCCTCTTCTTCCTCCTCCTCCTCCTCCTCCTCCTCCTCCTCCTCCTCCTCCTCCTCCTCCTCATCCACGTCCTCGAACCAGAACCAGACTGTCAGACCCTGCTGCAGTAAAATGAGAGGTTTCCTAAAGGGACCCTGGTGCGGAGAGACACTACCACTTTAGTCCACAGGGGGCGCCAGAATCAACACTACCTAAAAGTTCCGTGTAGTAGCTTTAAGTAAAAGAACAAAAATATTAGCATCAAAATGTGAATGTTGCAGAAAAGGTGGAGCTTTTTGATAAATTAATAATCTGCTGGGTGGCTTAACCTAAATAATAGTATTATTAATCTAAATCTGCAAAGTAACTCAAGTTGAATGAACGTAAAGGAGTAAAAAGTACTCGCCCCTGAGATGTAGAGGAGTAGAAGTATAAAGTAGCATACAGTATTCAATACTCTATCAAGTACAAGTACTTCAAAACAGCATTTATGTGCAGTACTTGTGTAAAAGCATGAGTTACTTTCCACAGCAGACATGACACATGTCCCTGGTTTCCCAAACACTGTCAACACATTAATATATATATATATATGAAGTATGAGCGGCCTCTCTCTCTCTCTCTCTCTCTCTCTCTCTGAAAGAGCGTCTCGTTCATCTTCTCTTCTTCCATCGTCCCAACAGATCAACTTCATTTTCCTCTTCAACATCGTGAGAATCCTGATGACCAAACTGAGAGCTTCGACCACGTCGGAGACGATCCAGTACAGGTACGCCCAGCACCTTGTGTGTGTGTAGTAGTGGTGAGCAGTGTGTGGACGTCTCCTGACCCCGGTGGTTTGATCCCCTGCAGGAAAGCCGTGAAGGCCACTCTGGTGCTGCTTCCTCTCCTGGGAATCACCTACATGCTGTTCTTCGTCAACCCGGGGGAGGACGAGATCTCTCAGGTCGTCTTCATATATTTCAACTCCTTCCTGGAGTCCTTCCAGGTACGAGTTAATATATATATATATATACATATATATATATATATATATATATATATATATATATATATATATATATATATATATACGAGTTATCCTCGCTCGGGTGCAGTGACCTTCGGATCCGTCCGATCCCCCGCGGCATCGTGACGTGAAACAGCGGATTCTCGATTTTAAAAGTTAGCAACGAAAACGCCGTAAACCCGGTTGTAATTATCTGTAAACTCATATCTCGTATTCATAGCCCACTTTATACGAGCCCTGTGAAGATTGAAGTTAATTAAAAGCATTATAAAGAAGGGTGAATATCCTGTAAACCTTTGGATTCGGCTGCAAAATATTTACTCAAATGGAGACTTTTTGAAGACTTCCTGTTTCTAAAGCATCTAAAAACCAATCGGCCTTCTTTGTAACTAAAAGGAGCGCACGACCAGGCGGCGTCTGCGATCGGGCAATTTTCTAATTATGCGTGACGATTAGCCAATCAGCACAAGGGGCGGGACTAACGTCGTTGTCGAGCCGTGGAGACAGACGACACAAACGCACCGAACGGCCGTCTGCTTTGATGTCTGGAGACGTTTATTATCCGTGTTCAGACTTTCTTTCTTATCTTATCTCCTCCAGCCGTCCTCTTCTGTGTCTGTCACGTCAATAAAGCTCCGACTGCCGCCTTCTTTACAAAACCCTCGTGATTCTTCGAGTAAAACTCATTCACACAACAAATCTAAAGCGGGAGAATCAACCCGACATCTCAGAATCGTTCTTGGTCATTTCTTTCTAATGTTTTTATCTGATACGACTCTTTTCATCTTTCTCTTTTAACTCTGAACGCAACACACAAGCAGCTAAATTCAAGCGAAAAATCAATCTCGCCCCTCGTGGAAATCGATTAAAAGTTGGAGGAAACGTGAGACTGAAGATATCCGTCTTACACGCAGGAAAGCCTGATATCGCTTCACTCTTGTTTCCATCTGAATCGGACACCCTGAAATGCTTTTTCGTGGACAAACGGAGCGTTGCATTGTGGGCCCTCGGGACCCTTTGGCCTGCGTGGGCGTGTTCCTGGAATTGTAATGAGCGGACAGCGTTCCTCCAGATGATTGAGTGAATGTAACGCGTGCGATAAGCCGCCGTGTTTCGGATTAAAAACCAGATCAGCCTGGATGTGTTTTTGATTTTGTTTTGATGACATTTTGTTCCCCTCCTCCTCCTCCTCCTCCTCCTCTTCCTCACAGGGCTTCTTCGTGTCCGTGTTTTACTGCTTCCTCAACAGCGAGGTAAGCACATTCACATCATCCATCAAACATCGTACGTTAACCTCTCCTCGCTCCCCGTCTTCAGGCCTCCTTTTCGGCGTCTCTTAGTCGGTTATTAGAGGCAAATGAGTGATGGCGCTGGGAGCGCTGGGAGCAGTGGTATCCAGGGCGCAATTAGGACTTGTCATGTGTAAGTGACATCACGTTCTACTCTTCATGACAGCGTCAGCCTTAATCTGGTCCCACGGAGGAGAATCGGGGGCGAAACCCTCTTAGAATAGCACGGAAACATGAATATGCATGCGTGCAGATGTGCTGCTTTAATGTGTCGGTGTTATTAACGTTGCTCGTAGTTATAGTAGTTTTAATATTCATATAACTTGATCCGCGCGTAGCAGTATTTGGCGAGCATCTTCCGGCTTCATCGGGACGTTTAAATGAACGCGTGTTGATTTTAAAGAATAAAAGAGGAGCAGAGTTCCTTCACTTTGTGTCTCCAGCTGGCGGCTCACTGTAGCTTCTCTCTTCATCTTTTTAAACCTGACTTCATCCTGATAAATCTCCCCTCAAACACATATTGAAGACCCTTCTGTCTGCCTCGCTCTGAAAATCGCTTTTCTCCCATGAATTGAAATGAGCTAATATTTCTCCACGGAGTGCAGTTAGTGACAGTGTGGGCTCCTTGGTAACCTGGCAGCAGAGTGGGGGCGGGGCTTAGCGAGTGGATCGCACACGCTATAAAGAAAAGGGAATAAAAAGACGCACATGCATCTCCTCCATCCTTCCTCGTCCTCCTTATAATCTCTTCCAAAGACTCACTTTTCCGAACATGTAACTGATTTATTGAGCTCCATCTGGTTTCCCCTCCTCTAGATCTTATCTGCTTATATGTTTTTATTGGGATCACTTAGTAAAACCGACATGAAGACAGAGCAGAGACGAGGACTCTTATGATACCGCTTGACCTTTCCGTTGAGACGATACGGATTACAGATCTTTAGGTTTAATCAAGGCGGCCCGAAAGTCCCAATCTGGTGGTTTTTTTTCCGGCTCCATCTCGTCCAGGACAGCCTTCGCTTCCCGAGCTCTTCCTCCACCGACACGGGGGGACGGGACGCCGGCTACCGGCTGACCGCCGGCCCCTCGGTTCCCCGTCCCGACACGGGGGGCTTAGCCAGCGGGCCGGGCTTAACGCAGGATATTGATTCAGTGTCGTGTTTCAGGCTGAGGGAAGCAGAAAGAGAAATGAGACAGATGAGCAAGGGATACTCGCGGTCACATTCGAGAGGGAAGAAAAACATTTAGCACCCAAACACGCGTGTGTGTGTGTGTGTGTGTGTGTGTGTATGTGTGTGTGTGTGTGTGTGATTAAGCGTCGCCGGAGCTCGCTGATGAATCCAGACGTCGAACACAAGCGCGTGTTGTGTTGGCCGTGTTGTGATTGCTGGAGCCCGGATGCTTTTTCATCATCATTAAAGTGATTCAGCGTCTCGCCGCTTTAGATTCTGTTCACTAAACACATCGCATGTGTTGGAACGGGAGGAGACTGATTCATGTGGAAGGAAGTCCGTTCAGTCAGAATCTTGAGACACTAAGTTGAACTATGAGATATGAAGTCTTAATAACTCGAAAGTGAACCTAATATCTCATCATTTTGACTCAATATCTGATATTTTTGCTATGGTAACTTTTTCTTTTTGACTCAATAAGTCAAATGTTTAACTTAATATTAAGTTAATCTTACATTATTTTAACATCTATGTGAGAATTGTGTCTTATACACTTCCTGTCTCACAATTTTTACTTTTTAAAATTTCATATCTCATTATCTTTATTATCTTGTATCTCATATTTTCTTTCAATAATGATTTTTACTTCAAGAGTAATTTGGGTATTTTTCCACCTGGACCCTATGTTCCTGTGTTTTGTGTGACGTTAGATATTGAAGGAGACTCCGTATAACAACCAGAGGGTCCAGAGAGAAGTGAATAAAACGGTGGAGACGTGGGTGAGAGGTGGAGAAGAAAGCGTCGCTTCGTGTTCTTTAAAAGATATTTAGCTGATGTCATCAATGGAGACTTCTCCTGGAGAGAAACACACCATAACAAACAGTGAAAAGTCAAAACAAAGGTTTTATTTCATGTTTGGTTATTTCCATAATGCTGTCAGACACTTGTAATAACAATCTGAACCTGTCAACAACAACAACAACAACGAGCTCTTTTAATGCAGCCTTCTCCTTCAGTACTGGACCTGAACCTCTGAGACACAAACACATGGGAAACAGGTTCCAGGTGGAAAAAAAGTATACTTAGTATATTTAATCTTAGGATACTTGAGTATACTTTAGTATACTAATCATAAGTATACTTAAAGTGTGTTATTTTGGAACAACTTCTTTTGTACTAAATATATTTAAGTAGTACTTAAAGTTGTACTTGAGTACTATTTAAGTATATTTAGTATATTTTTGGTTTGCTAAATTGAAACAACTTCAAGTATACTTAGTACATTTTAAGTATATTACTGTGTATGTGCTAATATACATGCCGATAGCTCACTTAAAAGTAGATTTTAAATATATTATTAGTATATTACAAATATGTAAACAATACAATTTTAATATATTTATAATGTGCTAATAGTATACTAAAAGTATACTCTTTAATAAGTCAACATTATATCCTAAACTATCTTAGTAGAAGTTTTAAATGAATCAAAACACCTTTAATTGTAGAGTAAATGTACTTCAAGCTCAATATAATGTATTATAAGACTGAAAACAGCTCTGAGAGGATGCCCTCTGGGTTCTGACATTAAATCCTCCCGCTGACGAGCAGCTTCTCCTCGTCTTTAGGTGCGGTCGGCCGTGAGGAAGCGGTTCCACCGCTGGCAGGAGCAGCACTCCATCCGGGTCCGCATGAGCCAGGCCATGTCCATGCACACCTCCCCTTCACGGGTCAGCTTCCACAGCATCAAGCAGTCCACGTCGCTATGAGGGGGGGAGGATAAGCCCCGCCCACCCGCAGCGTTGTCCGGGATAAGCCCCGCCCCCTCACCCGCCGGCTGTCGTCATGGTTTTCTGCCACATCACTGGAGTGCACTGAAACACTTTGGGAGAGAGAGAGAGGCTGCATCAGCCTCCCAAACCTCAGGAGGGCCGTTACCGACGAGGACGAGGACGAAGGACACTGCGGACTTTAGGAAGCGAGAGGTCAGTGGACGGAGAGCCGGGTGACTTTGAATGTACAGCACTCCATGTTGTTTAATGTCCGCCTGCCACACAGATGCTCTGTCGTATTCCTGCTTTTATATCTTCTCACGTCAGCGTGTCGCTGGACTGCACTGAACCGGATTCCACGCCAGCCGACACCGGACTCCAACGCAGCGGATGACTTTTACGTTTGTTTTCTTTATCGTTTTGTTTCTTTCGAAGTGTTCTTGATATCGTGCTTGTTCATTCGATGTCGTGCCGTCTTCCTCTGTTCTCCGCCAGATCGTCGTGCTACTTTCATCAGCGTTCAACACATTCCATGATCATGTATACCTGAAGAGTTTTGTTCCAAAATAATACGCTGTGAATAAAGGCGATTACGTGAGTGGGTTAGTGGAGAAGTTTGAAGTCAGACGCGAGGGTCAGGAGGAAATTAGATTAGCTTAGCTTAGCATAAAGACTGGAAGCGGGGGGGACCGTTAGCGTGCCTCTCCGTCAGTCGTGGAATGTGCAATACTTAAGTATATATATCTAAATGGTAAAAGCTCTCTGCTTCTTCTCCACTACATTTATCTGACAACTTTAGTTACCGTAAACGTCGGGTTACGAGCCGCTACTACCTTCGGTCAGTGTCCCCGTTAGCTCCCCGCTGTAGCCAGCTGGGGCTCCTGCTAGCGCTCCGTTACTTCCCCGCTAACTTCCGCTAGCTCCCCGAAAACCACCGAAGGTAGCGGGACCAGGCTCGACACCCGACTTGGGCAGAGGGGACGCGGGCAGTAGCAGCAGCAGTGGGGAGCTAGCAACAGCGCTAACTAGCAACAGCGCTAGCTAGGAGCGGCGCTAGCTGGCGCCGCTCCTAGCTAGCTACAGCGGGGACACTGACCGGAGGTAGGAGCGGCTTGTAACCCGACTTTTACGGTACTTTAGAGATTTCTACACACAAACATACAAATAACTCATGAATATGATGTTTTGTTATGAGTTAAACTGCCCAACCGTTTATAAAAAAGTACAGAAATTATTAGTTTATTAACCAATTAATCAATTGAAACAAAATTAAATTAGAAATTTGTCTCAAAATTCAATTAGGCTACCGGGTCTATTTTTATTTATTTTTTACAAACAGACATTTAAAGGTGTTTTGAGGAAGTGCGAGTCACTGCAGCCAGAACTGCTCATCCAAAATATTATTCAGTTTACTGCAGCAGACCACACACACACACACACACACACACACACACACACACACACACACACACACACACACACACACACACACTACCTATCTCATTACCTCCTCACAGAATCTATTGATATAGCGTATAATATAATATCGCAGTCACAGGGGACGTGTTACATTACACTTTTACTACATTTCTCTGATTATACTTTACAGTAACATCTGAATGCAGTATTTGTACAGCGTTGTATCGGTACTTTAACTGAAGGACAGAAATATGTGTCACGGTGTATGAAGATGCGTTTGACAGCTCTGTACAATGTGAGATCTTGATTATCTTGTGGAAGAAGGTCAAGACTGAATATGTGTTGATGTTTCGTGTTTGTTGGGACAAAACTCTTCAGCTGAATTAAAGAGACTTCTATAAGAACATCCGATGAGACAAATACAGTTTATTAAACCAGGAGGTCGGTCGTGTCAGCTGACATGTGGGCGGGGCTACGCAGTAACTCTGTGTACTGATTTATTGTATATATATATATATATATATAAACATATATATGAGCGGGGGAGGGTCAAAGTCACAAATATGAACCAAATAACACACAACCACACACTGTGAATCATCGGCACACACATCCATGTGATCAGCAGCTCACAGTCCACATTCCTACTAAACCAGTTTGCCTAGCGCCTGTGCATTTTATCAACTGCTGTTTATGTCACACTGTATATGAACATCATCTTTCTTTTGTCATTTAATTTTCATCCCTTTCAAGTGATGTGTGTACGGCGGCGTAGTCGGGCCGCTGGAGTTCAAAAAGGTTGAGATTTCAGAGCTGTGGGAGATTTATGGGGGAAAATAAAAGCTGAATTTAGGGAATTAAAATTGTACATTTACAATTTGATGAAACAAACTTGGATATTCTGTGCGATTAAAGTGGTGCATTTATGAGGAAAAATACTGCAAATATTCTCTGAGATTATAAAATCATACATTTACGTTAAAAAAAATAAAGAAATTAGTCACAGATTAAACATATTCCCTGAGATTATAAACATTGAGAAACCCTTTGAGATTGAGGCACAACATTTACAATAAGACTCTCAAATTTAGGAGAAAAAGAAAACATTACCAGATTACCAGAGCAAGTTATGTGATTATTTTTAATCCTAATTGTTTTGTTTTGCTCCACTTTGGGTCACACGCTGCGCATCAGCCTGCAGCGACGTCATCGAATTAAACTTTGCAATCGCTTTCATCAACGAGGAAACGCTCCTGATTTTAGACCGACCGCGTCCGGACTTTGAAGGAGACGTGGCCGAAGAAAACAACATCATATGTGAAGCGATACCCACAATGCAACGGGAACATGACGGATATCGCTATGTTCCTCACTGCTGCGTGTGTGTGTGTGTGTGTGTGTGTGTGTGTGTGTGTGTGTGTGTGTGTGTGTGTGTGTGTGTGTGATGAGGTTGATCCGACGTTGTGAAGTGAAGCGACGACGTCGCTTGACAAAAGAAAGTTGTATTCTCTTAAATTCATAACTTTGATCTCAGGTTTTGAGACTTTGTCATCTGAGAATATTCAATTTTTTTTCTTCTTCTCGTTAATCTAGAACTATAATCTCGGAGAATATCCAAGTTATTTTCTTTTATCGTAAATCAACGACTGTAATCTGGAAAATTCTTAGTTTTTTCCTTTTCCCCGTGATGTATTTTAATATTTTTGTTCTCCCTGATACGCCGCCATGTGTGAGCTGTAGTGGTGATAAAATGTAAAAATGATGGAGGATGACAGGACTCACATGCTGATGTTCATCATCTGAGCATCCATCAGTGATTGGAGGGTTTTTGGTGTAAAATAACAATGTTCAAAAGTTTGTAATCAACAGTTTTTTTTAATGTTTTTCTCTTTTTTTTGTTCCGACAGAGAGAGCAAAACGTATAATCCAGACACCAAATGTATAATTTATATCTTAATTTCCAGTTCAGGAAAGCGTCCGTGACCCTGAATCCTCGTTGAGTGATTCTCTCTGATTGAAGAGCTTTTAGCTGATTTAGAAAACCTTCTATTTCTACTGAGGTTTGAAGACTCAGCTGGTTGAAGGCTGCTTCATTGTGAGACACAGAAACTTATTTTCTTATTCCTCTCATGATGAATATCGTCTCTTCTAGTTGGCGGTCTGGTTCAACCCTTTGCACGGCTTTTTGTTTCTTTTTTTTGTGGCGGCGGATTACAAACTTTTGAACAGTGCAATGTGCTCGAATTAAAGAAAATTCTTGTCGCGATTGTTGAAAGAAATGTTTCCATGCAGAAAAGAGGAGGGTCGGTTGTCATTCCAGTAAAAAGCATTCGGTCAAACGTTCAACAGAACTCCATCACAATATTATTTATTATTTATTTTCAATATTTGTTATTTTCATACTTGAAAAGATGTGAAGAGATAATAATAAACTGTGTGTTGCATTCGACTGAATGAAAAAAGTCCCGTTTTATTTGAACGCTCCTTCAGCCAGCGTTATTATGGGATGCCCTCTTCCTCGGCCCCTGAGAAAGAAGACAAACAAGAACTACATCTTGAGCATCGAGTGATCCTTTTAAGCCGCGTGAGTGCGACTCAGAGGGGAGCGCCGCTTTAAATAAGATCCTTCTGCACAAGTGAACATCGCTCTGGACGAGCTGCTGCTTCCAATCACTGACGTCAGAGGAGCTGAAATAGATGAGAGGGAAACATCCAGTTATGGACTCTGACGGCGCTGAGGAGCAACGTAACGAGGTACCTTTACTTTTTACTCTTACTCTTTACCCTTTACCCTTTACTCTTTACCCTTTACTCGTTACCCTTTACTCTTTACTCTTTACTTTTTACGCTTTACGCTTTACCATTTACTGTTTACTCTTTACCCTTTACCCTTTACTCTTCACTCTTTACTCTTTACTGTTTACTCTTTACCCTTTACCCTTTACTCTTCACTCTTTACTCTTTACCCTTTACCCTTTACCCTTTACTCTTTACTCTTTACTCTTTACCCTTTACTCTTTACCCTTTACTCTTTACTCTTTACCCTTTACTCTTCACTCTTCACTCTTTACTTTTTACCCTTTACCCTTTACCCTTTACTCTTTACTCTTTACCCTTTACCCTTTACCCTTTACTCTTTACTCTTTACTCTTTACCCTTTACTCTTTACCCTTTACTCTTTACTCTTTACCCTTTACTCTTCACTCTTCACTCTTTACTTTTTACCCTTTACCCTTTACCCTTTACTCTTTACTCTTTACCCTTTACTCTTTACTCTTTACCCTTTACTCTTTACCCTTTACCCTTTACCCTTCACTCTTTACTCTTTACTCTTTACTCTTCACTCTTTACCCTTTACCCTTTACTCTTTACTCTTTACTCTTCACTCTTTACCCTTTACTCTTTACCCTTTACTCTTTACTCTTTACTCTTTACTCTTTACTCTTTACTCTTCACTCTTTACCCTTTACTCTTTACCCTTTACTCTTTACTCTTTACCCTTTACTCTTTACTCTTTACCCTTTACTCTTCACTCTTTACTCTTCACTCTTTACTCTTTACGGCACTCAGACGTGCAAAACACAACGGGAAATAATAATCGACTTTTCTTTTCGTAACGACATTATGAATGAAAGTTAAGTTTAGGCAACAAAAATGTAATTAAATTAAAGGAAAACATCATTTATTGGGTCTAAAAATAACTACGAACAGTTAAGTCAACTAAGCCAACAGTTATGTTGAGGCAACTAAGCCAACAGTTATGTTGAGGCAACTAAACCAAAAGTTAGGTTGAGGCAACTAAACCAAAAGTTAGGTTGAGGCAACTAAACCAAAAGTTAGGTTGAGGCAACTAAACCAAAAGTTAGGTTGAGGCAACTAAACCAACAGTTATGTTGAGGCAACTAAACCAACAGTTAGGTTGAAGCAACTAAACCAAAAGTTAGGTTTAGGCAACTAAACCACCAACAGTTAGGTTGAGGCAACTAAACCACCAACAGTTAGGTTGAGGCAACTAACCCAACAGTTAGGTTGAGGCAACTAAACCAAAAGTTAGGTTGAGGCAACTAAACCAACAGTTATGTTGAGGCAACTAAACCAACAGTTAGGTTGAAGCAACTAAACCAAAAGTTAGGTTTAGGCAACTAAACCACCAACAGTTAGGTTGAGGCAACTAAACCACCAACAGTTAGGTTGAGGCAACTAAACCACCAACAGTTAGGTTGAGGCAACTAACCCAACAGTTAGGTTGAAGCAACTAAACCAAAAGTTAGGTTTATGCAACTAAACCACCAACAGTTAGGTTGAGGCAACTAAACCAACAGTTAGTTTGAGGCAACTAAACCAAAAGTTAGGTAGAGGCAACTAAACCACCAATAGTTAGATTTAAGCAACTAAACCAACAGTTAGGTTGAGCCAACTAAACCAAAAGTTAGGTTTAGGCAACTAAACCAACAGTTAGGTTGAGGCAACTAAACCAACATTTAGTTTGAGGCAACTAAACCAAAAGTTAGGTAGAGGCAACTAAACCACCAATAGTTAGATTTAAGTAACTAAACCAACAGTTAGGTTGAGGCAACTAAACCACCAACAGTTAGATTTAAGCAACTAAACCAACAGTTGGGTTGAGGCAACTAAACCACCAACAGTTAGATTCAAGCAACTAAACCAACAGTTAGGTTTAGACAACTAAACCAACAGTTAGATTTAAGCAACTAAACCATCAGTTAGGTTGAGGCAACTAAACCAATAATTAGGTTGAGGCAACTAAACCAACAGTTAGGTTTAGACAACTAAACCAAAAGTTAGGTTGAGGCAACTAAACCAACAGTTAGGTTTAGACAACTAAACCAACAGTTAGGTTGAGGCAACTAAACCAACAGTTAGGTTGAGGAAAACTGCCACGTGTAGTTTGTAAAACCACGATACCATAAAACCACAACGCGGCGTGGAACACGTCCACCTCCCATGATCCTCTTGTTGGACATCTTAAACTGCATCACCGGCTCTGTGGTTTAGTCTCCTGGAGGCATTTAAGGCTCCGACTGACTTTTTATTGACGTTATTTTTGTGCTGAGCCAGAGGAAAGAAAGAAAAGACAATCTGTGTCCCTGGGCATGAAACCAATAGATTGTCTTCCGTGACTATTTAACGGGCCGCAGGGCTGCAGTCCGGTGATTCAGAGCACTAAAGACACAGTGCAGGAACGTCTCCCTGACTGGAAGGAAGCTACTCCGCCTGAAGAGGGTTTTCTCTTTTCTCGTCTCCAAAGATTCAAGAACTTCTTCCACTGACGTCCTTCAGACTCTCAGAAATGTGATTTAAATTCTACTCTCCAAAGAATAAAAATAAACACCAAAATGTAAAGCGTGTCGAAGGAAGCGCAACGCATCCACGGCACGTCCATGGCATCGAGTGGTTCAGCCAATTAAAGCCTCCGATGAAGACGATGAAGAGGCCGATACTGAATATTAATGATGTCAGACCGTATGGAGTCACTTTAGTGTAATTACTCTGAAGCCGAAGGGTGGATCTGTATGTTAGACGCCTAAATAATGAAGTGGACCTTCAGTATTTCCTCTCGTGAACGAGAGAGAGGCGTCTCTAATCAGCGTTGTCACTTTAATGCACAGAGGGGAACGACTGTGACACTAATTATGTTCGTTTTCAAAGCATCACAACACGAGAACACGCAAAGAGACGAGCGCTCACACGCAAAGAGAGAGAGAACCGACGAGGTCCTGGGAACCGGTCCCGGACTCATCGGAACAATCTGGGTTCTGCTCTCCATGATCAGACTTTGAAGTCAGGAAGACTTTGTCCAGAGCTGCTGCTGCCGATTGCGCAATGACTGTGTGTGAGACTGGTGGTGTGTTTTGGGTTAAAGAGCACAAACGGCGCTCTGTTTCCCTCACAATAAGTAAGTACATTTACTCAAGTACTGCACTAAAGTACCATTATGAGGTACTTTTACTTCTCTTTTCTGGTTTGTTATTCTTCCACTTCATCTCAGAGGGAAATATTGTATCTTTTACTGCATTTATTTGATGCATTTAGTTACTTTACAGATTCACACTATTAAATGATGATGAAGTATTGCAGATTAGATACTCAGCAGTTTATGAAGTGATTAAGATTAGTTCCAGCTGCACCATTCAAGTGATGAACACATGAATGCATCACTAAATATAATACACAATATAATATATATTATTCTGCATAATGAGTACTGTTACTTTTGGTACTTTAAGTATATTTGGTGCGTAAACATATGTACTTTTACACGGAACAGAGTATTTCTACTCCTGATACTCTACTCAAACGTCCAACAAATACTTTTACTTTTGTGTAGTAATGCTACTTTTGCTGCAGTACAACACAATAGTACTTCCTCCACTGCTGTGGTGCAGTCAAACAAATTGTATTTTAAATTCTCGTCTCCAAAGACACGAGTGCTTCTTCCACTCACCTTCAAACGTCCTTCAGACTCTCAGAACTTCATTTTCAATGTGAATCTCCACAGAATGAATGAATACCAAACGTTCAGTGTGTAACTGTAATCAGATGAGTTTCAGGCTGATCTGTTGGAAGGAGAGCCCTCCTGACGACGACGAGCTCCCAGGAGGAAGCCGCCGCGCTTTCACACGCATGAGAGCTTCTCCTCCAGTGACCTCTCCACATGTAAACCACACAGCTGCTGGCCGACCCGGCAGCTCCGGTTCCTCAAGTCTGCTGCACAGAAACATCTTTCTTTTGTCTGGTCCGGTGGGCGGGGAACGGATTCAGGTGCTCTACTCCAGTCAAAGTATTAATACACCACTGTGAAAATAAGTCCTGCAAACGCTCCTTCAGTCAAAGTACAATCGGTCAAATAGTTGAAGTATTCAAACTGTGACGGTTCAACTATCATATATTAATTAATGTGATTGTTATTATTGTTCATGCATTAATGTAACAGAAGATGTTTACTGTTGTTGGTTGAGCTGGACTATTAACTAAAGATTGTTTTCATTATGGATCATTATATTCGATTGGTTTGTAAATAGTGAGGAATGTTCGCCACAAATACTCAAAACCCAAAGTGACTCCTTCACTGTGTTTCTTTAGTCCATAACTCCAAATTATTACTGATATATGAATGTTGTTAACATCGTTACTAATACATTTACTAACATTGTTACCAATACATTTACATTGTTAACATCATTACTAATGCATTCTTAGTATTAACATTATTATTTATACGTAAACATTATTAACATTTATGATACTTTGACTCATTAACATACTAACACATTTACATATTAAAAAGCAATCAATCCTTTATAAATCGTGAATCTTAATAATAAAACATCAAAATAGTTGCAGAGTAATGTCCTCTTTTCTGTCCCATTGTTTTATCTGTTCTTGTCGATTATATTTTTCCCAAATCCTAATTTGTAAAGAAACTAAAGCTGTCAGATAAATTTAGTAAAAAGAAGGATATTTCCCTCTTTTATTGCCGTGGAGTACCTGGACTGTGTGTACATGTACTGCGTTATGTGGAAACAAGAAGCTGCTGCAAATCTGAATGTAACACACACACACACACACACACACACACACACACACACACACACACTATGAATCTGCATCTCGGGAGCAGAGGTCGCTCTCATGCAGCATTAATATGCAGATGATATTCCTCGCCTCTGCTGTGATATAAGAAGAGGAAGAAGAGCCGTTATCCTCGCGTTATGTAATACATGACAAAACAAATCCTTTTATTTAAGCAAAACGTCCTTTTTTCATCGTAAATAATAATCCTTGGGAATATCCTGTGATATAAAAGCACGCTGTAGATATTAAAAACATGTTTCTTTGACTGGAACATATGATGCAATATGTCACAAGTGCCCCTATTTAGCATTTATAGGCACTCTATAAAGAAAGTGTTAGTTTTATTATATATTAAGTGTTTATTAACTTAATTGTTGACAGCATGTTTGAACAGATTTATTAATGACAATATAATAAAACACAGAAATATGTCTGCAGAGGAAAACTGAACATTAATAAACTTTAAAATGGCCTTTGGTCTGCTTGCAAATACAGTGTGTGTTTTAAACAGAAGTAGTAATACCACATTTATAAAATACTTATAAACAAGTAGAGTGTCCCGCATTTTACATTTTACCATGTATTACCGTTCAATATATACTTAAAGTACCAAAGACTAAAGTATTCATGCTGTAGAGGGATATATATTTTATATTACTAGATCATAACTATTCATTCTCAGCCATTTTTACAGTGGAACTCACTTTAATTACCTTATATATTGATATATATTATATAATGCTTATGAATCTTACAGGAGGATTAATAAAGTATTAACTTCAATGTTTATTTTAATCCCAAAGCAAATAAATATAGTGCAGTAAAAAGAAGAAAAAAACACTATTATACTACTACTATATATATTTCCCTCTGATTTATAGTGGAGCATAAAAAGGAGATACTCCATTAAAGTGTCAAATATCTCAAAATTGGACTTAAATGTTTGCTTCCTGCTTATGGACGCTAGATGAAGGATTGATATATATATATATATATATATATATATATATATATATATATATATATATATATATATATATATATATATATAATAACTGAGTTACTGCACATAGTTATTAAAGTGAGAGCAGACTCATGTGCAGCCTGATGATGATGATGATGATGATGATGATGATGATGATGATGATGATGATGGTGATGATGATGACCGTGTTCAGTGTGAGGTATCAGCGCCATCTAGTGCTGCTTCACTGCAACTACATGGAGGCGTTTCCTCTGCGTTTCCAGCCCTTTAAATCTGAGTTCTTGCATTATAAAGATAAAAGATCAAACGCAATTAATTAATTTAATAAAAGTATTTGTGGACGTTGAGAAAGTTCATGTGTGACGTTTAGAGAAAGATTCAGAGTTTGCAGAAAGAAAGATGATAAAGAGAGAAGATGGTGGAGAGAGTATAAACAGGTATTACTACCTGTTTACACTGTTTATACCGCAGTATTTTATCTTGTTATATTATATATATATATATATATATATATATATATATATATATATATATATATATATATATATATATATATATAATGTTTGCACTGTTTAAATTTGTTTGTGTCTCAGACTCATGTTTCCTTACTGTGTTTTTATTTGTATACAATACGTAGTCACATTGTTTTAGAGAGCAACTGTTTCACTGATTGTTGTGCATGTGAAAAATATAGACAACTTTAAAATACCTGATTCCATAAAACTATAGCTTGAAGTAAATACAGTTTGGCGAATGTTGTTCAGGTCTATGTTTTACCATACCACTATTATACCTTCCTACAATGAACCAAAGTATCCCTACATACACACACATACACACACACACACACACACACACACACACACACACACACACACACACACACACACACACACACATATATATATATATATAAATAAATCAACCTTTTAACTTTGTGTTCCTCTTCATTTCCATATGTGTTTTCTCTCTAGATATAGAAATAATAAAAGGTCTTTGATGCTGCGCTGCCAGTTTCATTCAATATTTAATGTGACTGAGCGACGTCAGACTTACTGACACCATGTGCTCACATCCCTTCCTTCAGTAAAAAAACAGCAACATCACAGTGTAGAAGTACTCGGTTACGAGTAAAGTCCTGCATTCAAACTAGTATTTGGGTAAAAAGACACATTTATTGAGAGCAAAATACACTTAACGTATCAAAAGTAAAAGTACTATATAGGCACAACGCAAAGAGAGCGTTAACTTATGGAGCCTTCAGGGTCCCGAAAGCTGTTTGTTTTTAATCTACAATAATTTGTACATGCACGTTTTTATCCTGTGCAACAAGATAATAATATACATGTGTTGAGGACTTCAGCAGCAGAACACAAAACACCTGAGACTGTATTAAAGGGCCTTTTATTTATAACAATAATGCATATAACAATAATGTGTTTATTATGTAAAATCAAAGTAGCTGTTGAACAAATATAGGGAAAAGTGCAATAGCATATATTGCATATAATTAAGTAAAGCACCTGAAAAATATACTTAAGAGTACCTTGATTAAATGTACTTAATACTTTTCACAAACACTGCAAACACTGCAAACACCAGATAGCCCATTGTCTCCTGTCTCCTCAGGGTATTATATTGTATTCCTATATATATTTTATGTCTGAGATTGAAGATGGGATTTGACCTCTGTGACTTTTTAATGAGCGTTTCCAAAGGGAGCCGGGGGTCTGAGCGTTTCATTGCTTTTCTGTAATTAATGTGCATGACAATAAAGAACTTCATCTTGTGTGCGTTGGCTGGTTGGTGTTTTACTTTTCTCCAACCTAACATATAGAAGTGTTTATTCACAAACGATCACCGGTTAATTACAAATCTATGGCCTCATGCTGAGAGACCGCAGAAGCCCTGTGAAGAAATGTAATTAAAGTAACACAAACTCTCACAAAAGGAACACTAGGCCTGCAGTTATGAATACGTTCATGCAAAATATAGCCTAATAACCGTAGTAACATTTGTGGATGTGGATATTTTAGATATTAAAAAGATGAGCAAAAGCTAGATATTCAAACCGCTAGCCCAACACTGCCTCACTCCTTTCCACTCATCCTCTGCCTCTTGTCTCCTGCCTCCTCAGCTCCAGCTTGACCTCCACTCTCATAAAGGAAACGTCTCCTCTTTTATGTCTCCTGTCCTTTGGGGTGAAGGATTAAGACCCAATGCACTCAAACCTCATCCCAGCAGGACCAGCAGCACCAGCAGGACCAGCAGCACCAGCACCAGCTGCTGCTCACAGCCTGTTTAGCATTTGATGCATGAGATAAAAATCAAATGAAACATGTTGAACCACCTCGTCTGCAGCAATTGGCTTTATCTGCTTGTGGTTCATAGTGTGCTGAGGAATACCGCGCTTCATTTGCTGGTAAAGTCGCAAAGACAAAGCAGTATAAATATGAGATACATATATATTTATATATTGTAGTTGCATTGAGTGAAAAACACACCAGGCTGGACTGAGTAGCTACAATGCAGTGCTTTGTAAACAACACGGGTGTAGTGACGCAGTGAAAGCAGCCATTTTATTAATAATGTGCAGGTTGCAAAGTCGTTTTTTAAATGAAAAACAATGTTTTGGGATGCTGAAGTTTCGTGCTATGAACTTTCGTTCCACATTTCCGCTGTACGGGCATTCGCGGAAGACTGACAGCCGCTGGGAGCCAATGGGAAGCCTCGAGCGGACGCGTCGACCAATGGGAACGCAGGGGGGCCGGTTGTTATCAAGTCGTAAACGGTTAGTAACCGGACAAGCAGGTAAGTAAGATTTTGTCTTATTTTTCTCAAAATTAACGAACGCTCCGCTCGTCGGGGGGAAAGACACGTTGCGCTCAAACCGTCAGCACGATATGAGCACGTCGGCTTATTTTTCCGCCACACTTTTTCCGCTAAAACGTGCAAAAAAAAAAAAAAACGGCATTGAGAAGTCAGTATGGGGTAGCAAACAAGCTAGCGAACGTTAGCTTTCGCTCCGCGAGCTAAGTCGGCTGTTATTGGACGTGAGCTCGCGACGTCGAACGTGAGCGAACGTTGGGTTCCCAACGGCTATTTAACCTTCTCCCAACGGCGGGTTCTGGTTCTCCCAACTGGTTCTGGTTCTCCCAACGGCTGGTTCTGGTTCTCCCAACTGGTTCTGGTTCTCCCAGCCGTTGGGAGAAAGTGCTGTTAGTTGTATCGCGTAAAAATCACCGGTGGTTGATTGATTTCAATGGTAAATAAAGACCCCCTCTCTCTCTCAACTCACGGGTGTGAATAAATACAATATGTAAAATAAATACAAGTTACTTTATTCCCTGAATCTGAAGAGTTTGAATGAGATTAATGTTTTTATTTTATTTTATTTTTAGGTGTCATGTTATTTCTATCTGGAATCACGGCCCGCTGGGTTGTTGAATGGAGGATTTCAACAATGGAGATGAAGGTAATTTATTATTTTTATTATAATTGTCGTACGTTTCTTGTGCTGTGAAGAAGCGGTGATTGCGGACACTAGTGTCCCGAAATGAGGGTTCTATTTCGGACTGCCTGCCTGTGTCGGGCTCTTGGATCCCCCTGGAGGACGAGAAGATGGATTTATTTTTTATTTTTTTAAACCAAGACATGGATAAATGTCTATACATTCATCTTCATGAATAATTATGACATCACTTCTTTGATCCTGACATTTCGTAGTTTGTCATTTATGTAGATTTCTATTAGAATTTTTTTTTTTTTAAACAGGTGTATTTAGATTGTAGGACTCTCAGTCACACACGTTGATGATTACTTCTTTATTTTGCTACATAGTCTGAAGAAATAAGTGGTATGCATTACTTAACAGTCACAAGCAAGGACGAAACACAACATTGAAAACATCCAACGTCCAATAAGTCTTTCCTTGAGATTTTTTTTGTGCACAGGAAGTGATAGATTTATTGAATTAAGTCACAGAATATAAACAGTCACAAAATGGAGAAATAATTGTACAAACAGGCGAGAAACGCCGAAGAATTTTAACTTCCTCAACAGAAAAGACAAGATATTAGTACTGTGTACACCGAAATTATATTTGTAAAGAGCTGCAGAAACATATCATACTTATACCTACCTACACAGGTACTAGAGAGATCTATACATTACCTAGTGTAATATAACAACATCCAGACCACAGATACTGAGCAGTGTAACAGGATGAAGTAACAATTATTCAGATATGAGATCAGTGTCGGGTGTAATTTCTTGTCACTGTTACTTACAAAATGGATTTGGTTCTTTAATCTTAATTTCAAGATACACTTTGTTAAATTCAGGGATTCATACAAGCCACAATAGTTACCGGTATACATACACAAATACACTGCCACGTCTGAGTTATAGTTTACAGAAAACTTACACAATACCTGTACAATACAATACCTGTGCAACAAGTATTATGTTTTTAAAGCAGGAGATGGGCATTGATCCCAAATGCTTTTATGGTAGTAGTATATTATTTCATCAGGTCAAAGTCAAAGTCAGTTTTATTTGTCACTTCTTCCATATTGTGCAAACATACAGAAGACCTGAAATTATGTTTCTCTACTGTCTGAAAAAAAAGTGAATAGTGCAACATTTAAAAAAGTAAAAAATAGACAACATACAACATATAAACAACATATAAACATATAAACTAGACAACATATAACATAAACATATAAACAACGTATAAACATAGTGCAGAAACGTATAAACATAGTGCAAAGACATATAAACATAGTGCAAAAACATATAACATATAGTGCAAAAACAAAAACAGGTCGTTACCAATTTCAAAATGATTGCACTGCAACTGTATGTAACACATGTAACATAATCTAATGTTGTCGAAACTATATAAGAGTAGGGCACTAGTATCATGAATATGATAAAACAATTCCCATTCCTATTTAATGCTTCTCATACATGTTTTAAATGGCTCTGACCGACCAAAACCTCTCACCAAACTAGACAAGAACAAACCCAAAGGCCAATGTTTGAAATAGAATAATAGTGTTGTATTTGCTATATATTATTGCCCCTCCTCCTCTGTAACAGGCATTATGGTGGTGTATTATTGCCCCTCCTCTACTGTAACAGGCCTTATGGTGGTGTATTATTGCCCCTCCTCTACTGTAACAGGCCTTATGGTGGTGTATTATTGCCCCTCCTCTACTGTAACAGGCCTTATGGTGGTGTATTATTGCCCCTCCTCTACTGTAACAGGCCTTATGGTGGTGTATTATTGCCCCTCCTCTACTGTAACAGGCCTTATGGTGGTGTATTATTGCCCCTCCTCCTCTGCATTAACAGGCCTTATGGTGGTGTATTATTGCCCCTCCTCTACTGTAACAGGCATTATGGTGGTGTATTATTGCCCCTCCTCTACTGTAACAGGCCTTATGGTGGTGTATTATTGCCCCTCCTCCTCTGCATTAACAGGCCTTATGGTGGTGTATTATTGCCCCTCCTCTACTGTAACAGGCCTTATGGTGGTGTATTATTGCCCCTCCTCTACTGTAACAGGCCTTATGGTGGTGTATTATTGCCCCTCCTCTACTGTAACAGGCCTTATGGTGGTGTATTATTGCCCCTCCTCTACTGTAACAGGCCTTATGGTGGTGTATTATTGCCCCTCCTCTACTGTAACAGGCATTATGGTGGTGTATTATTGCCCCTCCTCTACATTAACAGGCCTTATGGTGGTGTATTATTGCCCCCCCCTCTCCTCCTCTGTCACATGCATTATGGTGGTGTATTATTGCCCCTCCTCTACATTAACAGGCCTTATGGTGGTGTATTATTGCCCCTCCTCCTCTACATTATAGGCCTTATGGTGGTGTATTATTGCCCCTCCTCTACATTAACAGGCCTTATGGTGGTGTATTATTGCCCCTCCTCTACATTATAGGCCTTATGGTGGTGTATTATTGCCCCCCCCTCTCCTCCTCTGTCACATGCCTCATGGTGGTGTATTATTTCTGGGCTGTGGCTGCAGAAGAGCGCCCTCCAGCGGCCACTGGAGGACTCACCCGGCTGTGTGGTGGGCGAGCTAGTTCCTGTTCAAAGTGACAGAGCGCCTCGACTCGGTTTACTTGTTCCCCAAAACGAGACCACGTGACATGACTAAAACCCACAATAAAGCCGTTTAGAAAGGGCGAATCAGTAAATGGTTGTGTGGAAACGTGTGGATATTTACACCCCGACATGTTTTAAAGCACGTGGTTAAAGTGATATTTATTTGGCGGAGGAGTCTTAAATATCGCACGTGTTCAGTCTCAAAGACATCATTCCCTCCCGTGGTCTCTTCTTTTTGAGCTTTTTTTATTTTGTAATGTCGTTTCTTATCTGCCCTTTACTCTAGTGGTGAGTATGAGAAATGTCTCCCGCCTACCAGCAACACACACACACACGCACGCGCACACACTCACATACACACACACACACACAGCCCTCCTGTTTGTCAGACTCAAATCCGAGGGAGAGGAGCTAGCCGCCATTTTCTAAGCGTCTCTCCCTTAAAAACGAGAGAAAAAGCGCTCGCGACAAACCCCTCCGTCTGGACTACCCTCCGCTCGCTGAGAATCGCGTTTTTTCGGTAACGGATTACCGCCCAAAACCGGGCACATTTTGCAGTAAATCCGGGGTTGAGGGGGGTAAAGGAAGCGGTGCTTCGCGGCCTTGTCGTCTATATTTCGAGGCGAGCTAGCCGCTCGAGCGAAGGTGGAGATCGGCGCTTCGCCCTGAATCCGGAACGAGACCCGAGCGGCTCCGCGAGCTGGGGCCTTTTTTTTTGTGTGTGTGGAGGCAAATCTGGCTGCATTTTTTTTTCTTCTTTTTTTTTTTCTGGGGGGATTACTAAATGGCAGAGTGATCGATCCCCAATCGGGGCTTTTTTTTTTTTTGAAGCACCCTTGGTGTGTTTTTTTTCTTCTTCCTTCCATAAACTGCAGGGGGATTGTTGCCGAAATTCCCTCGGATAGTGCAACCCTCGTCACGTGGTAGGTTCCTCCTTTTTCTTTGTTAGCGCGCTAGCTAGACCTACAGGGGTCTGCTCTCAACTTCACACCTTATGTGCATTAAGGGCGCCCACTCTTTGATTACCTAACCGAGCACCAAAGCCCGGGCACCCTTCATGCACGACAACAGGCCCGTCTATTTATTTCCTTAGTCTAATTGCGATGCACGGCGTGTCTCCACTCTGCAACGGGTCCTTCGGATATAAGTTGGGAGGCTTTGTATTGTTATTACGGACGTCTCAGCACCTGGACGTGACCCCCGTGGTAATGCACGTTTTGAAAAACGTGTAATATATATTACTTTTGCCGTTTTTTTGGGGTGGGGGTTTAAACTGTCACTTGGTGTTTTGCGTAAAGTTCAAAGTCGGTTTCCTCAACAACAACAACAACACACACACAAATAGCTACGCGGTGCTACTTAAAAAAATACATAGATAAAGCTCATTAAAAACACACACATCCATAATGTGATGAGGCTGGAAGCGTTTCACTGCAGTTGGCTTATGATCCGCACGCTAGCTCCGCGAGCAGGTTGTGTTTCTTGCATCAGCCCCCCCCCACAGCATTCATGTGCACGCAGTGTGTAAAGCGACACTTTTATTTAGCGAAGATATATATCTTCATGTTATATATGTCCTCTGTACAAAACACAGCGACTGGTGCGAGCTAGTGAGCATTACAGATTACGAAACCCCGTTTATCAGCCTCGTGTTTGTCTGTTCCACACCCGCCAGCCTTACTTTAATTTTTAATATTGTCCTCTGCAAATGTGTGTTTTTGTGTAAACAGGAAGACATTTTGGTGATTACGTTATTGTTGGCTCACGTTTGATGTGGACGTTTTTTTTTTTTTGTCGCATCTCTGAAGCCAGACGGTCTACGACGCATGTCGATTTTAAGGCGATGCGTTCACGGACATCGGGCATTTATTGTCCCCGACTCGCAGCGTGAGCGAGTGCGGCGTGTTTAGAGCGAAATGGGCGGTTATTTTTTTTTGTAGGGAGATGGGTTGCATAATCTGCTTCAGAAATACCAACATGGCGTAGTGCGCGCTGACTGGAAACTGCGGTGAAATACTGAGCTCCCATTCATCTGACCCTGCAGACGAGACGCGGACATGCATCTCGCTTTTATCTGCTTTATTTGAAGGGAGGGAGGCTCCTTTTTAAAACAATTATATAAAGTTTAATATGGATATACGTGCATGTTAAACAGTGAATACATAGTCCACCTTAATCCTGGCGTTGTCATCGCTGTTTTAATTTGAGATTAATTTCCTGGCGATCACATTTTTTTGGGGGGGAGGTTGGAAAGGCTCATTGATTCAGCTGCAAATTGACCAGGAAACGGGAGTCAGGATGACATCATGTGCTTTGGACTAATGCTGGGGCCTAAATCCACCTACTTACACTCTGTGTGGACTCCTGCTGCAGGGCACATGTAGGGCAGTGGGGTTTGGACCATTTGCATTGGCTCGCCCCGTTTCGTCTCACCAGAATTAAAATTCCCAAGCGTATTCTTTTTAAAGAGGAGCCTTGTAAGTAAATGACAATGAAGGCTTGTTCACACAAGTATGAGTGTAGTGGGAATTATGCACTGGCTCAGATGTCTGGTGTTATTCCATCAATATCGTGAGGATTTCACTCACCAAGGCCGGTGCATACCAGTCATTTTTTGGGGACTTTATTCAAGTCTCTGTAGATGAATGCAATATCTTCATTACAATAGATATTTGACTACTTTTTTTGGGGGGGGGGGTGGAATGCTGTGAGAACAGAGTGACTGGTGAGAAAGCCGAGAGGGAATAGGATCTGAAATGTTCCCTCTCTTCATTTAAGGTGTTTTCTATGCGATCCCTTTACAGGATTCATTTTTAGCAACCCTTCCAACCAGTAGGTCAACAAAATGTCAACGGACACCGGTTCATCTGATCAGGCCTTTAACTTGATTACATTTGCTGTAGCTTTGTTTCTTGGAGTGGTGTTAGTGCGTTTTCATTGATCATATCTAATGCAAATATTTAAGAAATGCCAGGTTCGTTTTTTTTTGTTTTTTTTTATGTGCTGGTTAGTAATTTTCCACTCCCTCTTCAAGCTTACAGAACCTGTAGTGCAAGTATTTCAGTTGTATGCTTTATGGTAGAGCCCGCCATCATGTTGCATTTCTATTAATAAATACATGTGGAAAAAGAAAAATCTGAAGGTGTTTTGTTTTACCCTCCATTATTTATACATTTGTGTTTTAATAATGTCACTTTAAAGGAAAGGATCTTTTTAAAGTAATGTTTTGGCTGTGCCGTTAACTGTCATTACTCGATTGCCTTCTGAATAATTCTGAGTGCACTAATACAAATTAAGCTCTGGTAGAGCTGCCGGTTTCAGTATTAAATCAATATTTAAACATGTTTCTAGATGGTGTCTGTATGTTTGTTTACACTCTGGGGTTGTGGGTCCGTCCCCGTTCAAGGCTGAACGTTACCCGACCTGTTGACGGGAAAACATCTCGCACCAACGAGGATCCGAATGTGATGCAATGAGGTTTTTATTTGTATGCGATCGCTTTTATTTAATTGGTGTTCCTTGTCTCTCTCGTCTCCAGGCTGTCCTCAGGTGGGGCAGTAAGCGGGTGGTGTGGAGCAGCAGGCCGCGGTGCCCGTCCCTCTGCACTGCATGGCTGCGATGGCGCCCGCTCTCACCGACGCCCCAGCCGAAGCTCACCACATCCGCTTCAAACTGGCCGCCCCGTCCTCGAGTCTCTCACCGGCCAGTGCAGAGAACAACGGTAACGCCAGCAACATCCTCATCCACAGCAGCGGCCCCGCGAAGTGCAAGGCCGTGTCCGAAGATTGCCCTCTGGACTTCTGCGTCGGAGACCAGGAGCAGCAGCAGCAGCAGCAGCAGCAGCAGCCGCAAGCCGACTCTGTGGCTCAGGCCTCGGCCCTGGGGAAACTCCAGCCACTGGTGGCGTCCTACCTGTGCTCTGATGTGACACCTGTCCCTTCAACTAAGGAGTCAATCAAGCTGCAAGAAATCCTCATCAAACAGTCCGTGTTGAAAAACCACAGAATACTGCCCGGCTCGCTGCTCAACGGCGGAGGAGACTTCCTGTTGAGGAAGAGGCAGGCGATCGAACTCTCCGGCGGTCAGCTCAAAAGCCTCATGAGCGGCAGCACCAACGGAGGTGACCAGCCCACGGCGCCGGTCAACGGCCTGGCCAAGAAGCTGGCCGCCGTGCCCGGCCCCGGCTGCGTGGCGGCGGTGAACGGCGACAAGCAGTCTGCCGCCTCAGACGCTCAGTCCCAGAACCTGCCCTTGGATTCTGAAACCTTGACGGCCACCTTATCGGGGCACATCCCGGTGAAAGGAACCCTTAAACAGAAGCATTCCTCCGGGGTTTCTCAAAATACAGACGGTAAAAACCTTGAACTACCATTGCTCCAGTCTAATGCTCTTTCCCCCTACACCCACGACAACCCAAACCCCGCTGAAGTGAATTTGGAGGAGGCTTTTTCACACACGCCTACCAGTCAGCCCCAGGGTTCTGATAGGGAGAGACCAGGTAGCAGTCAGCAGGGCTCCCCGTCTTGCACTCGCGAGCCACAGCCCCCTCTGCCCTGCACCTCTTCCTCGGACAGCCTCGACGCTCACGTCAAGGAGCGCACCCTCCTCAACAGCAGCCGCCAATCCGAGATCGAGAGCCGGCTGCGGCGCCTGCGCAAACGTCTCCAGGTGGTGCAGGCCAAGCAGGTGGAGCGGCACATCCAGCAGCAGCTGGGCGGCTTCTTGGACTCGGCGCTCAACCGGCTTCTGGTCAGCAACCGCAAGTCGGAGACGGCGACCCCGACGGCCACGTGGCGGACCGGCCGCCACTCGTCCTCGAACAACAGGGACGGCCTCGGCCGCTTCCTGAAGAGCGGCTCCATGCCCTCGGAGCTGGAGCGGCTGTATCTGAGCGGCTCGGCCAACCTTCACTCGGCAGAAAGCGCCTTTGACTCCGACGTAACGGAGAGTAGCTCCGGCGGGGACTCTGACCTGGAGGAGGAGGAGCTGACCAGAGTGGACATTGAGCAGCGACATGTCAAAATGTAAGTAAATGTGTCCTCAGACCTTCTGAGAACTCGCCGCTGAGGCAAAAAAAAAAAGGTTTCATAGTAAAACTCCACGATAAGATTAATTTAGAGTGGACTATACGGTTCTTTTACACTTCACCCACACACATGTAACGCATGACTTTTCTATTTCCACGGTGCTTTGTGCTCTTTGACTGTCCTGTGAAAGTCCCGTATTTCTTGGCCCTGAAACATGCTACTCGGGTTTAGCAGGTGCCGATGACAATTATAACTGCCTGGTCTGCCTCGGTGGCGGTTGGGTCGAGAAACCATTCGCCCCCAGAGAGCATGTGTGGGTGGTACCGTCCCGTGGAGAACGCACAGGCGGGATTGGACTGTGGAAGAGCTCTCGTCCCGAGTGAAACTGAACCTTCTGTTTATCTGCAGAGCGAACGAGTGTTTTCATTTAAACCAAAACCAACAGGAGACGTATTTGGGGTGTTTTTAGTTTTTTTTTTTTTTTTTCAGAATGTGTGAGGTTTCATTCTGTTTCTACTTGCTTACTTCCTATTGTGATGTCAGGTTTTCTTCAGTATTCCATGGGGAGTTCACCTACAAGTTATTTCTGTGTCATTAGTGTTTGGGGTCCAGCAGGTGGGTCAGCGGCCGTAATGGACTTACTTACTGACCTGTGTAGGATTGGGTAGATTATTAACAACGCAGCCAAGAACACAGATTTTTATGATCCTTTACCGTGTTAACTTTAGACTTTTGACCTAAATATCTTCATAACCTAACAGGGTGTGTGTGTGTGTGTGTTGCGTGCACGGTCCAAAAGTAGAAAAAGTGCTTGTTTATGTATTCATACTGCGCCTGCGTTCCATTTTAGGTCAAAAGAGGTGCTGGAGCAGTTTATGAGCAGATTTATAGCGCGTCCTTTTCAAGGAGACGGACAGTGAGCTCCATTTATGTTGCCTGAGATGGTCAGAGGAGGGAAAGTCATTTATATATTTATATTATATTTTGAATTGTTTAAAGTTGAGTCGTAACTAAACTACTACTTCCACTACTGTTACAAATAGAAAATAGCCAAAACTAGTAATATATAATGACACTGTAATGTTAAATATTGTCAAGATATAGAAGTAATAGTGTAAGCAAAGGTAAGTGATGCAATGAGGGAGTTTGTTGACCCAAAAAGAGGATCTCATTGTTAGAGCACGACGCGTACTGTCCCATGGCATAAAGTACACAACACCGTCCGCTTTGATGTTTTATGATCTTTAGTCGTAAAATTACACATCGACGCAACGAAATAGAACAACCGTTCAAATAAAAGCCCTCTGAAGGATTTTGGATTTATTAAATCAGAATCATTTATCGCCTGCATTTATGTACATACATATAATTAGTCCTGGCGCGGGGTGCATAACATTTAACAATAAACGGGAGCATGAATATTTACAATTAAATCTACAGTAGAATATAAAGTTAAAATATATCCATCATCAATTTAGTTCTTTCACATCCACATCAATCCTAAAAGATTAAAACAGTTTGCTGTATTTTGGCCATGAATGTATAACCCTCCATCCTGTCAGAATATGTTTTATTAGTTGATCATCATTTATGATCATTGACACAACATGACATGTGAATACTGTTTAATATTATTTAGCTATTTGCTCATAATGAAAGTGAAAGGTGAGCCTATCCAGAGGGGGTTTTGAAAGTGGAGACCCTTGGAAGCTGGAGGTGCTTTCCACATTTAGTAAATCTCTTTTAGCTCAACTGAGATCATCTCCAGTCGGCTGCATCACCTCCTGATGACTGGAACTGGAAAGGGGGACATTTAAAATAAAATGTTCTCATCCAATTAAGAATATATTGTTTAGATGAAAACATTTTGGCTAGGAGTATTTAGATAATTAAACCTCATAAATATAAACAACAAGGTTAACGGCTGCCTCCATAAAGGCCATGAAGGTGTTCATGAATGGAGGATTAATCCCGTCATCAGAGGATTGTGTCGTATATTATTGAGCGTGTTTTTCTTCCTCTCATTGTCTTCATGCTCTGATGAATAGCAACCAGCTGTGGTTGTTTGCTGAGCTCAAGTACGAATCATACTTTTTAAAAACCGTCCATTTAGAATTAGCTAAATGTAGTTTGATACACGAGAGAAGCGCCTGAAAGACGGCGAGGTTCTATTCAGATTTTCCGGTGGGAATAAAGCGGTTACTTCAGCCTGACGGTAATACGACTCCTGCTAACGCGTCACAGGCATCACTGCGTTTATCTGTAATCTGGACGCAGCTCCCTCTGATGGCCTTAAATAAACAGGAAAATGTCTGGTCACAAACACACTTTTCTTTCCTCCACCGCCGTTCATCTTCTGTTGCAGCAAACATGACACATCTTGTTCCTGCTTCACAGAGAAAGCTCCATTGTGGGTTTGATTGTGAAGCAGGAACGGCGCCTTGCTTTAGTCACCGAGTTAGCAGCGCGCGCGTGTGTGTGTGTGTGTGTGTGTGTGTGTGTGTGTGAGAGACTAGGGTCGGGCAATCCTTTCTGTCTTCACATCGTCTGGCGGAGATTTAAAACCATTTAATCTTTCTGCAATTTATAAAATAGTGAACGTTTTATTTAAATGAGTTAAACAATGAGTCCATGTGTGTGTTTGGTTTAACTTGAGCTTATATTTATATCACAATAATATCAATAACTATGGCTGTGCTGGACAGTTTTGAAGCTTCATTATAACGGCAACTTTCATATTATTATTATTATTATTAGTACCTAACGGAAACATTGCGTGCAGTACTCCACCTTCTCTCTCTCTCTCTGTCCAAAGGTTTTTATCGTAACACATATGATGCTTTAAACCACATTTGTTGGCATTTAGCATTTCAAAAACTCCTGCTGGTCGTCCACAGGAGGCGCACCTGTGTTAGATAAATAAATAACATTTGAATAAACACAATAACACGTTCGTGTTTTCACGATTGGTCGACTCGTGCGGCGCCGAGCAGATATTGAGATTTGCATTATTTCCATTGGCGGTCGGCCTGGATGTCTTTACATTCAGAAATGGATTCAAATTAAATAATTTAAATAAAATGAGATGTTGTTTATAGATCAGCAACCGCTAAATCACTTTATAAACTCAATGATATCTCACGGGAAACAAATATAAAATGTCAATATGAATCATATTCCTGAGAGAAGTTGATAAAGAATGAAGTACACAGATGTCACTCAGTATCAGTCCTGTGTCCTCATCCCTGTGTCCTGTGTCCTCATCCCTGTGTCCTCTGTCCTCATCCCTGTGTCCTGTGTCCTCCATCCCTGTGTCCTCATCCCTGTGTCCTCATCCCTGTGTCCTCTGTCCTCATCCCTGTGTCCTCTGTCCTCCATCCCTGTGTCCTCTGTCCTCATCCCTGTGTCCTCTGTCCTCCATCCCTGTGTCTTCTGTCCTCATCCCTGTGTCCTCTGTCCTCCATCCCTCTGTCCTCCATCCCTGTGTCCTGTGTCCTCTGTCCTCCATCCCTGTGTCCTCTGTCCTCCATCCCTGTGTCCTCTGTCCTCCATCCCTGTGTCCTCTGTCCTCCATCCCTCTGTCCTCTGTCCTCCATCCCTCTGTCCTCTGTCCTCCATCCCTGTGTCCTCTGTCCTCCATCCCTCTGTCCTCTGTCCTCCATCCCTGTGTCCTCCATCCCTGTGTCCTGTGTCCTGTGTCCTCCATCCCTGTGTCCTCTGTCCTCCATCCCTGTGTCCTCTGTCCTCCATCCCTGTGTCCTCTGTCCTCCATCCCTCTGTCCTCTGTCCTCCATCCCTCTGTCCTCTGTCCTCCATCCCTCTGTCCTCCATCCCTCTGTCCTCTGTCCTTCATCCCTGTGTCCTGTGTCCTCTGTCCTCCATCCCTGTGTCTTCTGTCCTCATCCCTGTGTCCTCCTTCGTGTCCCGGCTCCCTGTGTCCTCCTCCCTGTGTCCTCCTCCCTGTGTCCTCCTCCCTGTGTCCTGCTCCCTGTGTCCTGCTCCCTGTGTCCTCCTCCCTGTGTCCTGCTCCCTGTCTCCTAGGAGGAGGAGGAGCTTTCTCTCAGCCAGCCGCTACGTTTACAAGAATTTGCCAAATTGTATTATTCTTGGCAAACTATGATAAACAGTCAGACTATATAAAGATCACTTTTTTCTTAGCTTGTGTCATCAACAGAATATTAACATCAGCTCTGTAGTCAACAACAAGGCAGTAAACCCTGGAACGCCTACGAGAGGAAAGCTGAAGTCATTCAGACGCCACAGAATGACGAACGCTGGTTTGGAGCTCTCCGCTAACGGCAGAGCCAGCGCTGTGTTTCTACATGCTAACATCATGTTTATGGTGCGCTAAACATGATTCACTTCATGGTTGTGACGGTTTTATTGCTCTTACTTGCTTATGAGTCGACTCGACTGCTCCGACTACTCGAACACAATTGTTTTTCTTATTCAGTGTCTTTTACGACGGGTTTGTTCACAGATGAAAATACAAACATGGAAACGTCGGCACTAGTGAGCTATGGGGAGGGACGGAAAATGAAATGTGTAAGATTCACTTTTCACTTGTTTGATGGCGCTCCGTGGAACATTTTTTAAATGTCCAGTGGGACACCGATTTGGACTTATTATTTTCTTATGTTCTATTAGGTTAAAGTCACCGACATGCAATTGTTGATTCTCCCTTCAAGCAACGACCGATGGACATTCGGCAAAAGCCAAAGTCTTAAACCTTAAACAGCGTTTATGCACCTCGTTATACCAGCTATTCTACAGCATCAACACATGCAATAGAGTTAGCCCACTTGGGCCTCTGGTTGTTTATGTAGCTTAAATGCTTTTGCTTGTCACGCCACCACATGAATAAGACATCAGAGCTTTGAATTCATTTGATTATTAATCTAGTCGACTGATTAATTCATCAGTAATTATAATATTTAGATGCTTAACACATCTCCTAAGTGGGTCAGTAACATCATCTTTCACTCATAAAACAAACCCAGCCCTGAGCCCACTTGACAACTGGTTCTGCCCAGGTTTAGTTTTTTGATCTGTTATTACTGTACACAAGACAGCAACATGATGCAGTCTGTGCAAAACGAACCGGACTCAAGGGAAGGGGTGTTAATTGGCTCGGATGTTCTCGAAATTGGCCGCGTTTTTGAAGGTTGTTGTTTTATTTTGTAGCCGTCGCTCACGGGTTTGCAAACATTTGCAAAGCGGTCGCACACGTAAAGCTAATAATTCTCCGAGCCGTGTGGAAACGTAAACCCTGACGACGCACACCGTGTAATCACCCCACCGCACACGTAGAGAACAGGTTCTCAGAGTAACCTCTGCCTCATTGTGAAGGTGTGTGTGTGTGTGTGTGTGTGTGACCATAACGCCACATTTTTCAAAACTGACATTTTGTCTCAGTTACCAATTAACCTCATCAGCCCTCACGTACCCCTATAGGGGTACGTGAGGGCTTCTACAGGTGTTCTACAGCTCATATGACCTTGATATGAATACCAGCCCCTATTGTCCTTGATCTCTAAAGAATCAGCAACTCCTTGCCTTTAAAAATAAAAAAATAAAAAAAATATATATATTTTTTAATTTTCTGCATAAATTTGATCAAAAGTCAAGAATCTGATCAAAAAATTAGTCCTCGGTCGCTCCCCAAGTTTTTTGAATTGTATTTTTGGTGACTTCCCATCATGTCCCAGAGTAATACTGCACCTCTTTAGAAAGATTAAGACCTAAATCATCCAAATATGCAATAATAATCACAATAAACACAAGCAATTACATGTTTTCAAGCCTTTCCAGTCCAAAATTCATGTTTTTCGGTTCAGAAATAAAGAAATTAGCCTTTTTTACATAAATCTTCGTCGCACCATAATGAACCACTAGTTGAAATGACCGTCTGCTTCCGCATGTGTCATCTGACGCGGTTTCAGATGCCTTTGAGGAACGACGAAACCGTAGGACCTCAAAACGCGAAAAAAAAAAAATGAAATATAGCCGTTGCTTTCTCGCAGCTCACGACGTCAATACTTCAGGCGGCAGCGCCTCAATTATTCACCGCCGGCTGAGTTGGCAGCAGTGTGGAAAATAACCTATTTGTGTTGCCGGTTTGGAGGCAACGCGTTGCTCCCAACTAATCCCCGTCATCCCACTGCAGACGCGGTTTCCCGTATCTCGGAGGATTGGGTGGCCGGCCAACATCTGTTGTCGCGCTTACGCCGCGGGGCCTTTCTGCTCCGTCCACAGCGGCCTCTAGCAGGGAGCTGGTGCTGCTAACCGGGCCATGTTACAGGCATGTTACAGGCATGTTACAGGCATGTTACAGGCAGCACAGGTCGCTGTGTTTTTGTTGAGAAACGAGAGGGAACGCTTGTTTCTGAGGCAACATCAGGAAATGTCGCCGCTTGCATAAAGGGCTCGTGGAAGGAATGGGGGGATTATGTTATCTGACCAGCTCTGAAAAGCACCGCGCTTTGCAGGCGTTTTGTCTGTCAGATGATACAACTACTGCCGGATGATCGGAGTCCATGTTTGTATGACCGTGGAGAAGAAAAAAAAAGAAAGCCTGTCAGCCTGCTGCTTGTGAATTAGGGCGACTGAGTTGGCTCAGACTCAGCCATGCCTTTCATGCTATGGCTCAGCATTACTCTGCAGTCTGAGGCGCTTAGCTATGTTTCCCCCCTCCTTTTCATTCCTGTGTGTGTGTGTGTGTGTGTGTTTTATGAATATGTGCGCCTGTATAGGTTCCCGTCCCGTCTGACACATCTGGATGTGTTTTAGCTCGGCCCAAGTTCCTCAACACGAAACCCACAGGCGTTACATAACCCCCCTCTTTTATGTAATGACTGCTGCAGCTCTCTCTGAGTTTGCCCTCTCTAGTTTTTCCGGCCCCACACCCCGTCGGCCGGCCCTCGCTCCACAGTCCCGGCTCCTGAGCGTCTTCTTCTTCTTCTTCTTCCCGCACAGGGATGAGTGTAACCGGCTGAACCTCCAGACGGCAGCGCGACAAACTGCAACACGTTGGTGTCGAAGTCTTTTGAGCGCCCCGGGTTGATTATCAGCCCTTTTTGATGTGCTTTTGGAAAAGCCTTGTCTCTGGAGAACAAAGAAGTTAAAATGACAACTCCCGCTTTGATTTCCCCTTGTTCTCGTTCCGGAGCGTGAATCATGACCCGACGGTTTGTGAGGCAGACGTGCAAAGTGGCTTCGTTTCATATGAAACGGGACAATGTGAGCGGGCCTTTTTTTTGTTGTTGTTTTGCTTCACCTCTCTTCCTCTGGCGGACTTTTGTACACGGAGCTCGGGTTTCAAAATGTGAACATGGGTGTGATGAAGTGGAAATTATGGAGTCATTCTTTGCCTCCATGATGTTCATAAAAAAAAACAAGATAACCGCCTCGCGTACGTCAGACTCGGTCTCAGTTACGGCGATCGTGTTTGAGTGTTGTTCACCCCACGATTGGAGTTAATATGGAGTGTGTCGTTAATCCCAATACAAAAGTGACCTCATAATCTATGTACTCGGTACTCCATAGCTCATTAAGCCAATCCAGTTCAGTCTGGCGTCCACTAACTGCATTTAGAAAACGCATCCTGCCACAGCTTGGCTTTAATGTCCGTGTGTAAACAAAACATTTCTTTTGTAAGGTCAGTTCTGAAGGTTCACGACGCGTTGAGCTATCGCTGCAGGAGGATTTTGGTTTGGAGACCCTCGCCCTGTCTTTGGTGTGTCAAGAGTTATGACAAAAGAAAGCTGCACTTCTAATCATAACTCCAAGCTCTTTTGTGCATAAACGTGTCAGAAGGCACTGCGTATTTGTGTTGTTTTTAGAGGCTGTTCATTATTGATCGTGGGCTTTTCTTATAGATTTTTTAGTATTGCTCTGCATGGGTATCGCAGAAAACTATGATTATCTGACATGATTTATCTTTGTAAATAACTTAAAAGTGACGACGTGTAGAACTTGGTGGCATCTAGCAGTGTCGAGTCTCAGCTCGCTCCTCCCTTTTGTGGCAACGTTAGCCGCCGAGCGCGACGCCGCTACGGTGGAAACGTGGCGGCGGAGACTCCGTGAAGAGGACCTGCGTCCTATCTGGAAACGAAGTGCTGATTCTAATCATATTTTGAGAGCTTCTGAATAATGTTGCCTGCCTTTTAGGAGGCGTCTTCCCATTGGATAACTGTGGCAGTGGGATATTCCAATAAATCTGCTGCAAACAAATCATGATGGTGCAGCACAATGTCTTTGTAGTGGCGTGTGGGACGCGGTATAATATGTATGTCAGAGCGCTTGTACCTCCTTTTAGACCTGCGTGTACTCGTAGTGCCGAGAGATGAAAGCAGAACATGATTTAAGAATTACATCAAGTGTTCAGCATAATCTCCTTCATTGTGTGTCCATATGGAGAGGAAATACTCGCGTGTTAACAAACGCACACAGGGAAGCAGGAAGACGTTAACGTTGTTGCACTGGATTTGGTGATAGAAATGTGATTTTTGAGCCCTTCAGCATGAAAAAGCTGTGACTGAACGAGGCCTAAAATCGGTTCTCTCAGCCTGAAGGAACGTTTCCAGTGGAAAGGTGGGACCGGTCAGCTGGCTCGGAGGCTTTGTGTGTTTGTGTGCGCGGCGCCGGGCCACGTGGCGGTTTTGGTGGGACGGTGTGGTACCGGGCCGCTCCAGCGCCATACAACACATGCGCCGCATGCAGAGAAGCGCCACAATGGAGAATGTGCTGACGACCGCGAAACAACGGCTGTAGTGATCTGCTGCTTTGTGTGTGGGAGTAAAGGGGGGAGGGCAATGCGTCCTGGTTAGAGGGTGGGGGTATTTCTCAATGCCGCGAACAGACCCCTCCCCCTCCTCCTCCTCCTCCTCCTTCGTCACTGATGATTCAGTCCACTGCACTCGTAATGGCCTCTGTGTGTTTATGTTTCACTAAACTACACTTTTAGCTCTTCCTGCTTTCTTTTCTCCGTAATCTGCACGAAGGGTTTCCAGCCCAGTGACTTCTAACATTCGGTTATTCGTTTTAATTCCCCTGGCATGTGCAGCCTAACCCGGTCCATAGGATGTGGCCCGAGGCCCGGAGCGTCCACCGTGCTGTACGTTCTCCTGCCGCTTTAATTTCCCCTTCTCTTTATCCGGTCTCAGCCGTGGAGGAAGTAGTACCCAGAGCGGTTATGCCTTGTGACAGAGTATTGATGTTTTTTCCTTTTTTTGATGGCATTTTCTTAAAAACAACGTGTACACTCTCAAACGTATTCCCTCCGGAATATGTCCGGACCTGCAGATTTTAAAAGCTCGTTACAGAACGGTGGTGAATCTCCCACCAGCTGGCGACGCCATAACCCTGGTTGAGCCGGGGGGAGGGGCCAACTTCAACTGTATTAAAAAAAAAAACACACAATTGACAAAGCTCACTCGCCTCTATTTGAAGAATAATGTAGATTATTGAATTATAATGATTGATGTGTACATCCTTTGCTTACTGCAGCTGATAAATGTACGTTTTTTAATACATATTTTATGTATATTACTTGATATTCTGCTGGGTAGCTTGTGAATTTCCCCATGTGGATCAATAATATCCATATAATTCCTTGTAGATTTATATTTTGTGTTATTAATCTGACTCTAAAGCAGCAGCAAATGGTTCCTTGACGTTGTACTCTAGTAAATGTACACGGTTACTTTCCACCAGCTGGTCTTGTTGTGTCTTTCCCGTTGACTTTTTGTTGACGGCCGCACTCGAGTTTGTAAGCAGGCCGATGCATGCTGGGACATCTTCCCGGACTTTGAATCTCCTTGAGCTCATTCTCCAGTTCACCCTGAAGGGCGTCACTCTCTCTCTCTCCGGTGGATCAGCTGTCCGCCCACCCCCGGGTGACTCGCGGCACACGGGGCGCAGCGCCGATCTGTGCCACACACTTTGTTTTGAGAGGAGTCTCCACGGGGGACTGAGGAGGGATGTGAATGAATCGCCAGCGCATTGATCTGATGCGCCGGCCGTGGGCGGATTGTCGGTGATCCCGGTGTCTGCCGCACTGCTCCTGACCCGCCCCACCCCCGCCAGCACCCCGCGGCCTGCAGATTGCTTCTAAAGCCCGTCTGTTCCCTTTTCCGGCTGCCAGAGCATTCCCACTCTCTCTTAACGCCCCTCTTCCTCCTCCCCTCCCTCTCGCAGCAGTAGCGTTCTCTCCACTTCCTCCATCCTGGAGGAGCTCTGGAAATTGAAAACAGAGACTGGTGTGGGGAGGAGAAAGCGCAGAGGAGCGCACGGTCTATCTTTGTCTGCCATCTGACTCATTTCTTTCCTTTTTTTTTTTCCTCTCCTCCTTCATTGTTCGGCCCCGGTCGGTCGCAGCAGTCTGTATTTTGATGAAACGGCGCCCTCTGTGGTCGCTGCTGCACATTGCAAGAGCAGACATTTTCCTCTCATGTCTGCCTTTTTTGAAATGCCCATTCTGTGTGTCATACTGGTAAAATGGAGTACTGTGCTCTCAGCTGGCACGCACTGTTTGCCAAGGAGTAAATCAGTGCAATGAAAACTTCATTTTTTTTTGTATTTCTCCCGCACGTGTTACGCAATCCCTCGTCATGTTGTTCTTTTTGATGAGGGTTTTCCAGGCAGTCTGCAGTTGCCTTTGTGTGAATGCTGATTCACTGACCTCTGCAGTCTGACGGGGGAAATGCTCGGAGACTCCCCAGATAATGAGCTGTAAATAATCAGTTTTGAGTGTTTCATTCATCTTTTAATGCGTTGTGTTTGATGGGATGATTCATGAAGGAACAGACGGTCACCGTACCGGTCTCTGCTGTAACTTACAGCTCAATCCTATTAAATAAATTACCTTTTGACTAACGGAAATTGTGGCTTCGACCAACGTTTATTTTCACCGTCATTAAATCTGATTATCTTTTTAAGTAGGGCCGACGTCAAGCTGACTTCTTCAATTGTCTTTATTTTATTGGACAAACGGTCCAAAAACCGCAAAATAATCAGTTTACAGTGACGTACAACCGAGAAAAGCAAAGCGGCTTCACATTCGAGAGGCTGGAAACGGCATTATGGGAGCAATTTAGCATAAAGAAACAGCGTTGGTCAATCGATTGATCTACTAATTGTTGCAACTGCATTTAAGATGTTTAAGTCATTACATTTGTTTTAGTTTTTTATGGTTCATGGGCGTTTTCCTGCGAGCGATAATGAATCTCATCTGTTCACCTTTTTTTTTAATAAAACAAACGAGCGCTCACACCTTTTTTTCCTTTTCCTCCGCCCCCCTCAGATGGAAGCGAGCGGAGAGCCGCTACACCGTGGAGCGAGCCGCCATCATCAGCCACTGGAACTGGCTCCAGGCCCACATCTCGGACCTGGAGTACCGCATCCGACAGCAGACCGACATCTACAGACAGATCCGCGCCAGCAAGGTCAGTCGCCGGCGCGTTAAATACGTAAATGTAATTTAGCTTCCACGCCGCGTCGGCAGGAAAAACACTGAGCTTTTTTTTTAATTCATCCGAGTGGCGGATATCTGACACGCGGGTCTGGTTTCCTCAGGGCTCGGTGGAGCTGGGCGGCGGTTCCCCCGGCGGAGCGGCGGCAGGCGGCACAGAAGTGAAGACGGAGCCTGTGAACACTCAGGTGAGTGAGCGCGGGGAAGCTAACGGAGGGTCCCGGTTTAGCTGTGCTTTGGCCATGTTCTGTCTCTTGGGGCTCAACCAAATTAATTTGTGACGGCTTGTCAATTAAGATGCATTCGCAGTATAAAGTATTCAGCTTTTTGTGCTACTTCCTGGTCAGTCGGTCTCACCGAGACTTCATGTTTATTGTGCTCATTGAGGCAGAAATCACTGAATTTAGCTTGTCTTTTTTTTTTGGGTGATGCATTGTGGTAATGATGGAATAATCGCACGGCCATTAGGAGGAAAGAAGCTCTTGAAGAGCGAGAATGAGCCTCAAATAACTGTAATTTCTTGCAGAAAGCTTCATAAAAACACATTCGACTGCTGTTTGAGTCACATCCACGCCTCTGACGTGTGAAAAATATTAATTCTTGTTCAAAAAGAGAGGAGAGGAGTCGGTGTTCAGCGTGTAAACGTTCTCTGATGAACGGTCCGAGCAGGTACACGTTTATTCAGAGATATCCGATCACCCATGAAACATTCAACATGTTCTTGTCAATCAAAGCATCTGCTGGAAATTAAATGTGAAATGTTCACAGGAAATTGTTTCTTTGTGTCTGTCCCTCAGGTCCAAAATGAATCAGATGCCTGTGTGTGTGTGTGTGTGTGTGTGTGTGTGTGTGTGTGATAAGCGCCTTCAACAACAACAACACTCGTATTCAGATAATTGCCAAATAATGTGAGACAGGATGAGCCTGTTTCTCTTTGTTTATACAAATGTTTGTTCATCCAGGCCGAGTGCAGGTGTGGCCTCTAATCCCGGTGGACGGCGGTGTTTTCATGTTAACCGTGTTCAGCGGTGCGATCGAGTGTCTTTGCTGCGGCACATAATTGATACGAAACAAACAATAACCTGCTTTAACGGCTGATATTCGCCTGGCGAGCGCGCCGTTAATGAAATGAGACGTCCGAACTATGAGGCGAGGATCTTACATTTGATATTGTTCATCTGAGTGGAAGCTGGAGGAAGGAGCTGCAGGCGTCTGCATGACGGTGCAGAATAGGCTGTTCGGGAGAGCCGAGCCTCTTTTTTTCTTTTTTTTCTTCTTCTTCTTCTTCTTCACAAATCTGGACTGAATAATTCAAGGCCACAGAAGCGGGATGACTCAGTCTGTCTTCATGTAGCTTTCTTTAAATATCCCTGGGTTCCTCTAGAGTGCTGCTGGTCAGCCGGCGCCGCTGTGCCAGTTAACTGGAGGTGGAGTCTCACCGGCTTTGTCTTATCTGTCGATGCAGGATGTTGGTTCAGAGCGGCTGGAGCACACAGGCCCCGCCCACATCCCCAGCACAGAGCCCGGCTCCTGGAAAGGTCAAAACTCGCAGCCCGTTAACGGCGTCCTCAGCAGGTACAGCTGATAACGACAACCGCCTCGTGTTTGAAGGGAATCTGCTTTCTGAGAAATGCTTATTACAGAAATGTAATAGAACGAAGCGTTTTAGTAGCTTTTTACAATCAGAAATGCTACATTTTTGACTGGTTCTACCTTCTATTTTTGTCCTCCATGATGTTAAGCTGAATGTTTTTGAAGCTTTTTAATAAAGCTGTTGGAAATGTACCAGTATGTTCTGATATTTCATAGACAAACTGATTTAAATGCAGAAATGATTGGCAGGCCTAATGTTACTTAAGTTATGAGGATTTCTCCTTGGATGCTCTCTTTCTAAAAATATAAGATGATAAAAGGAAAGTCTTATGTTGACGCTGTTCATAAAGACAAAACAAACTAGATTTATACTGATTTAATTAACTTGGTTGTCACTTGAGACAAAATGTGTTTCTGTGTCGCTCTGGAGGTCAAACCTCCGTGACCTCATCGTGCCGTTTGGTTTCTCCCCGACAGGACGGCAGACGGCGGCGACGCCAAGCACCAGCAGCCCTCGGCCTACGACAGCTCGTGTGTGGCCGCGCGCACACGCCCGCTAGTCAGCTGTCGACGACGCCGGCTCATCCAGCCCAACACTGTGCCCAACCTCAACGGCAAGGTGAGCGCCCCCGCCAGGCCCAGAGCGGCATTACCTCCTGAACCATGCAGCGCTTTACCCTTTTCAGCCCTAGATCACTGACGTTGAAGATAGCAACGCCGTCACTAACGTTGGGTATATTTCACCCGATATAAAATATACTTCTCATCAAAATATATTAAAATACAATTTAAGTACTCTTCTTTTATTTTACCCTATAGAACTTTTTTTTTTTTAAAAGGTTTGGGAATAGTCAATAAAACATGATTAAAAATATAAATAAATGACCTATGAACTTGTTCTTTTGTCCACATGTTCCTGGGACATGTGAGTCTTGTCCTGTGAAGGAAAAGCCTCCCTTCAATGTTAAAACCATCCAAAAATGTTTCACCCTCTATCACTAACGTCGGTTGAAAATCACCCGAACACGTGCCTGTTGAAAAAAGAAGGGATTGGAGCAGAGAGCCACCTTCAATAAGACACGCCCACCTTCAATAAGACACGCCCACCTTCAATAAGACACGCCCACCTTCAATAAGACGCGCCCACCTTCAATAAGACGCGCCCACCTTCAATAAGACACGCCCACCTTCAATAAGACACGCCCACCTTCAATAAGACACGCCCACCTTCAATAAGACACGCCCACCTTCAATAAGACGCGCCCACCTTCAATAAGACGCGCCCACCTTCAATAAGACGCGCCCACCTTCAATAAGACACGCCCACCTTCAATAGGAAGGACCCACGCAACTCAGACAAAAGTGTTCTAGGTTAAAGATGTCGTGTTCTCGGGGTAAAGACGTTGGTGTTCTAGGGTTAAGACACATGTAATTTAATGTCTAAAACCAAATGTATTATTATATGGTGGGGATGATGAGCTGTGGCTGGCTTTGCGGCCTGCTAGGTGATGTGTTGGCAGGCAGACGGACTGGAGACTGCTGCAGCGATGCTGCATGTTGTCCTCTGGACCCTCACAGCTCTGAATCCACTCTGTAAAATACATTAATACAGTCAGTATGAGTTCACTGAAAGAAAGTTAACGTGATAGAGACAACAGTTGATTACCACCGTTCATAGCTGTAGTCAGCTATCTTCGTTAGCTCGCGCCGTGTTAGCAGCACCTAACGTGACATAAACACTACAGTAGTAACGATTAACGGAGATCCAGCGCTACTAGGCTTACTAAGTTCACTGTAAGAAAGTTAATGGTGATAGAGACAACAGTTGATTATGCACCGTTCAGTCATAGACACGGAAGAGAACAGCCAACACGGCTCTATCTAGTGACGTGCTAACGCTACGAAGCTATCGTCAACAAACACGTTATTTACGGTCTTACAAACACATAATGGAGGTCCAACACTACTGGTCGTACTATGTTCACTGTAAGAAAGTTAACGTGATAGGGACAACAATTGATTATGCACCGTTCAGTCTCACAGAAATGCTATAGCCAGCTATCTGGCCCGTTAGCTCCGGCTAGCTCCTTGTTAGCGAATCCTTCAGCTCTGAAGCTGCGCCGTCTGTCCCCTCCAATATAGCTCTGCTCAGGACTCTTTGCTTGGCACCTTCTTACTCACAGTGAAGCTTTGCACGCCTCATGTCCATGTTTAGATGCTCAGACGCGGAAGTGGAAACCATATCTCTGTGACGTATTATTGTGATGATATAATTTTATAAAAAATGTAAACACCTGGTTTAACGCTTCGACGCGGCCCCGCCCCCAAAGGGTTGAAGACGTTGGTGTTCTGGGGTTAAAGACGTTGGTGTTCTGGGGTTAAAGACGTTGGTGTTCTGGGGTTAAAGACGTTGGTGTTCTGGGGTTGAAGACGTTGGTGTTCTGGGGTTGAAGACGTTGGTGTTCTGGGGTTAAAGACGTTACTGGTCTAGGGTTAAAGACGTTGGTGTTCTGGGTTAAAGACGAGTATGAGGTCGACCTGACGTGTGAGGAAGAGCTGTGAGGAAGTTGGCTGTTCTTTGTGGATCTTTATTCTCTGCGTTCCAGGCTGCACTCGCTGATTGGTTCCTTGTTTTTTAACCTAATGAGCTGAGTAAACAGCAGACGGCTGACTTATTCATGACAAACTGGGACAAACAACAAAGAAGGGAAATAACCCTTGTGACGACTCACAAGTTGTAGCTGCAGAAAATAGAAACACGCCGATTGTTCCTCACAACGCTGTGGCTCGGGGGTCAGGAGAGTCCGCTAGAAACTTAAAGCCGGTAGACGTGTATTTAATATGAACTCCCGTGTTTCAGCCGTTTATTTATAGTTTCAGGAACAGGAAGGCTGTGCTGTTTCTGAAGGCTGACCTCGAGCCTGAGGCACATGAACTCTGTTTCGGGCAAGATGAGATCTTTATCCACTTTTAGTCCACGTTGAAATGTTTTCTAATGCGAGAAGAGAGAGATGACTAGTTGGAAAAGACTATTAAAGTCTTTGTTAGTGTCTAAATCATTAAAAGAGCCAACATGATGACAATACATTTATTTATTTACACGGTAAAAGCAGAAACGAAAACAACAAACAAACAAAATGGAGACTTTGATTTTATAAACAACCAACGAGGAGCCGTCACGTGACCCTGAAACAGATTCTAAATAATTAAAACACTGAATACAGTGAGATGAAAAGGCACAGGAGAAATGAGTTTATTGTGTTTGTGTGTTTTCTGATGATCAGCGGGGTAATCTGTGTTTCTATCAGAGTTAAGTGGCTTTGAGGAGAGCACAATCATGCATGTTTTGTATGTTTATAAATGATATAATTAGACGATTGTTTACGTCCCCGTTGATGCTTTTTAACAGCACTACGTGTTCTGTTCCGGACCAGTTAGTTTAGGCACAAGACAAGCGTTTAAAAGAGCTTGAAGCCAAGCTACTGCAGCTATCTGTCCCCGTCTCTGTGACTCACCCGACTCCTGTGGCGCATTAAGAAAAGGAAACGTGCGCTTTTATAGGTTTGTTATGGAAGCGGTTTGCATTCCGAGTGTTCCCAGCTGAGTCACGTGGTCGTCCTCTCCCCGCAGGCCCAGAGAAGCAGCTGTACGCAGTGTAGCTGCCGGGTCAACCCCAGCTGTGTGATGTGCGGTGGCTGGCCCACCCCCAGAGAGGACCCTCAGTACGAGCAGCCCACCCTGGAGCGCCTGTCGAGACTGGATCTCGGCGTCCACCCCATCCTCTCCTTCCCCGACGGTCAGTTCCTCCTCCGCTTCCACAGGAGAGACTCCTGGACAGGAAGCTCCGAGACCACGAGTTGTGTTCCCGCCGCCGGGCTCCTTTTTAACTTTCTATAATCGGGAGTATTGACTCCCCTTCACACACAAGAAGGAGTCTTTTGTAATTCTTAAGGAATGTCGTGTTTTGTCCCAAATGCGTTGCGGCGATACAGATTTGAGGTAAACGCAACGTGGCGTCGCAGATTTACATCTACAGGGTTCTTACGGTCATGGAAAACCTTTTAAAATGGTTATTTCCAGGCCTGGAAAAGTCCTTTTAAAAAAATAAAATCCCCAAAGTGTTGGGGGCTCGCTGTGGCTCTAAAGACAACATCAAGCACACGCCCGGCGGCGGCAAGGTGGGGAACTCTTAGTTTCACTTTTTTTTTGTATAATTGCACTTATTTAAATTCAATTTACAGGGTTCTTACGGTCATGGAAAACCTGGAAAAGTCATGAAATTTTAAAATGGTTATTTCCAGGCCTGGAAAAGTCCTTTAAAAAAAAAAAAAAAATCCCCAAAGTGTTGTAAAAGTCATGTAAATGTGTTATATTCATGTGTTCATGACGTTCATTTACGCTGAGTTTTAAATAATGAATATGCTTTTAAAAGAAAGACGCTCAAAATATAAGCAGGCATACATACAGGCATCTATATAAATGTTTATTCTTTTAATCAAACTATTGTCTCATTCATTTGAGTCATTTAAGGTTTACTGTATGCTTTGTATTCTCATTGTTAGTTTAAATACTACATTTACTCACTTTTTCATGTTTATACCCAGATTTCACTAAATGTTTGCTCATGGAAATCTGGTTTAAAGTCACGGAAACCCACTGGTCAACATGTGTATGAACCCTGCTTTCGGTTAAATACACATTCTGCATGTCGTGTTGCGCTCCTAACGGTTTCCAGACGTGAACCCTCCTCCTCCTCTTGTCGGCTTCCTCCTCAGACGTTTGCATCGGCCTCCGTCTGCAGCAGGTGATGAAGAGCCAGTGGCAGGCCAAGTCTCTGGAGAGGAGCAAACCGCTGAAGAAGCTCTCGCTCAAACACAAGCTGTCCTCGTCCAAAGAGAAGCACAAGTTCACCAACTCACTTATGGCAGTCAGTAAGTACAAAGGCTGCAGTGCACACACACACACACACACACACACACATACGTGTACACGGGGACTTCAATATGGAAACTGTTGCGTATTTACAATAATATTTAATAAATAGAGACAACACGAGCCAATACATTCTCAGAACTCGGCTCATTATGATGAAATGTTTTCATCCTGCTGCTTTTCACAGTAACAGTTTATTGAAGGTCGTTTTTATTTCAGTCCAGTAGTTTTTTTTTTTTTTTTTTCTTTCCCAATGGCATTTCTCCCAGTATCGGTTTTATTTCCCAATGCCACAGGGCGGAGGCAGTCATGTGCTGTGTAGCCCTGCTCCAGTTCTTACAGGTCACTGTAGCTTTCACATGTTATACCCAGCGAGGTGAATCCCATGAGACATCAATCAATGTCCTTTTTTTTTTTTTTAAACATTTTGATTCAACACGTTTGCTCAACAACTCCTTCGTCTAATGATGCTGTGTGACTGGTTGCTGGCGTTGCAGGACTGGGCCACTATAAGAACCGCGCTGAGAAGCCGAGGACGGCGGACGGCGGCGCGGGCGGCGCTCTGAACGCGGCGAGGCTCGAGGGCCAAGCCGCGTGCAAGAGCGAGCGTCTGCAGGGCCTCTCCACGTCTTTAGGGCCCTACGACAAGAACTACGGCCGCAAGAGGCTAAGAGAGCACTCGCTGGACCGGACCGACTGTGAGTCTTTGATGCGGAGGTCTCACCGGGAGAACGGGGGGGGTTTGTCGTGGCTCGTGGGAGAACCGTCAGTCCTCTAAACATCTGTCTGTCTCCCGTCCTCCAGCCTCCCCTAAACTTTTCATGGACTCGAGCAGCCCCTGTCCAACGCTGGCCAACATGCACCCGTCCCTCCACAGCCCCCTCACGCGCCAGCTGTCCACGTCGTCTGAGAACTCCACGCCGCTGGGCCACGGCGGCCAGAGCACACCCGTAAGGAACCGCAAGGACTCGAAGCCTCTCGCTGGAAATCTGGTGAAATTAGCACCTTTTTTTTTTTTTATGCGGACGTCCAATCGGTGTTGATGTTTTTAAGCTGCGTTTAAACTGAAACAGGGTGCCGCTCTACGTCACCGGATAGAGGAACAACAACAACAACTGGTGTGCAGCTGTGAACTCAGCTGTCAGAGTGAATTCACTCGACTACATCAACACTGATTGAACATCCGCATGAAAGGAGACTCGATCTCTTCCCTTTTAAAAAGAAAGTAAAACATGAGATCAAATGTAATCCTTGACTTTTCTATTGTGAAAGTTGATTGACTTGTTTTATAAATACATAAACACTGGTGATTAGCGTGGGCTGGACCAACCAAACTGAAACTTTATTAGAAGTTTTTTTTTTGTTGTTGTTGCGGTTACTGAAGCAGAAAGTGTGTCAGGAAGCAAAACCCTGCAGGCAGCGAGGAGTTCAGTCAACAGTCAGCATTATTTGAGACATCCGCCTCATGAAAACCTGTCCAACATGTCGAGTACAGTCATTAAACAGGTTTCCAGTTTAAAACGTGCAAAGATGAAGAAATTTTATAGTCTCAATACGACTACATTGAGCGATTAAAGGATGTGACGAGACCCTGGGTCCTGATTGGTGGTTGTCTTTGTCCCGCCCCCCCCCCCCAGCAGCAGCCCATCAAGAGGAGGCGAGGTGAAAGCTCCTTCGACATCAACAACATCGTGATCCCCATGTCTGTAGCCGCCACCACCAGAGTGGAGAAGCTGCAGTACAAAGAGATCCTCACACCCAGGTGAATGCCACACACACACACACACACACACACACACACACACACACACACACACACACACACACACACACACACACAGTCACACCCTGTCTGGTTGGTTTCCTTCTCCCTTCATATTGGGACTGCTGGTTTTCTGTTCTCACGTTCACTCCTCCGTCTGAAAGGTGGCGTTCGGTGGACATCTTCTCTCAGCCAATCACGGGGGAGGAGGACGAGCGGGAGGTAAGGACTCCTCAGGATCCACGTTGCTCACTCCAAGAAGTCTGATCTGCATTCACACACTTTATAGAACACTTTACAATATGAACACGGTAGCGCTGCGTGTCGGGGAGGGAACAGTGCCACCTGGTGGTCGGATCACTTCCTTTGATTAGAAAGGTTATTAGGCTGATTATTCTGATTTAATAATGTATTTAACGTTAGTATTTTTCCACCTGGACCCTCTTTCTTTCTTTCAAGTGACTAATGGAGACAACACATTCTTTTTATTGGTTGAGCTGCAGCTGTGACGTAACGGACTGAAAGCAGTTAAACGTCAGCAGCTGTTCACATTAAAATGTCTCGTCATCAGTGTGTCGTCAAAGGAGTTGTATGTCCTGAAAGTCATTAATTAACAATAGAATAGAAAGTCAAAAGTCATAGTAATTAATAAAAGTAATTTAATAAAATCATAGTATAGTTTGTCAGGTTATTTTTTTTAAGAAGTCTTGACTTGACATCTTCAGTTTGAAAAATACCAGAGAAATTAATCATATATATAAATAAATAAATAAATAAATCATATAGTCATGTGTGAAAAGGCTGCAGGTCCTTAATTATAATATTAGGATTTTGCTGGATTGTGATGTAAATGTTAAATGTAATCAATTCTAGTCCTCGTCGTCCTCACTGACCTCTTATTTGTTTGTCCCGTTTAACTATGAAACATTACGTTCTATATTGTATATAAATATCTTCAATGGAACTCGCTAAACCATAAAAGACCTGACCGATAAACGGGTCCTCGACTGCCTGGATCAATAGGTCTGATCGTTGTGGTGCGTTCAGGGTCCTGATGCTGCTCTCTACCTCCGTAGGTGGAGGACCTGACGGACGCGGCCTTCACGCAGCTCCACCAGCCGCACGAGGACCAGGAGCGCTCCCGCTGGACCTGGATGGCTCTGGCTCCTGCACAGAGGCGGGGCAGCAGGTAGCTACCGGCACAGCGGCCCCTCAGGGACGTCTCTGGGCTGTGGACCCTCTGACGTGGACTCATGACCCTCTGACGTGGACTGTAGACCCTCTGACGTGGACTGTGGACCCTCTGACGTGGACTGTGGACCCTCTAGCGTTATCTGTGGACCCTCTAGCGTGGTTTCTAGACCCTCTAGCGTGGATTGTGGACCCTCTGACGTGGACTGTAGGCCCTCTAGCGTGGGTTGTAGACCCTCTAATTTGATCTGTAGACCCTCTGACGTGGACTGTAGACCCTCTGACGTGGACTGTAGACCCTCTAATTTGATCTGTGGACCCTCTGACGTGGTCTGTGGACCCTCTAGCGTGGATTCTAGACCCTCTAACGTGGTTTCTAGACCCTCTAACGTGGACTCTGTCTCCCCCAACAGGTCGTACAAGTCCATCGACGGGCGCACCACGCCGCTGCAGTTTGGGACCAACCCCCCCACCCCTCAGCCGGCGTCCCCCGACCCGACCCACTGCCCCGCGCTGCACGACTACAGCTACGTGCCGTCGCCCATGAGCCCGCCCAGCCCCGACACCGCCTCCAACCCTCACACGCCGTGCTCCAGGGACTCGCACCGGCTGCTGTCCAGCGAGGACACGCGCTGCTCCACGCCCGACTTCACCTTCGAGGAGCGGGTACGTGCCGATAGAGCATCTTTTAAAGTTGTGTCTGTTTGATGAAGAACTGCTTTGTTAATAGAATAATAATCCATCCTTAAAAGCTGGTTTAGTTGTTTATTTTATGGAGTCATGTAAGTAAAAGCATCGTGTTGACAAATGAGAGTTCTGTCCACTGAGAGCCACTAGCGGGCTTTTACTTTGAAAAGGAAACAGGAAGTGAAGTGTTGTGTGTGTATATATTAGCTTTTTAGATGAGATTCAGATCAACGCTCTGAAGTGTGTGTAACCATCAGAAATGCTAAAGGTTATCCTTTTAGTTAAATATTATTCTAGATAAAACACAATTTTATTTTTATTGATAAAAACAAATCTTGCCATTAGTAGTTTTAACTTTTAAGAGTTTTGTGAAACAGCTCATAATTCATCTCTAATATCTATTTTATATTCATGTAAAAACATCTGGATTTGTTCTAGTTTATCACCGAAAATACATTTTACTAGATTACATGTGAACGCATCATGAAAATGTTATCGTTTACCTTCAGCCAGTACTCATTTTCACTGAGCAGAGCCTGAATGCATCACCATGTAACTGAAGTGAACCTCCGTTGGTTCTCCGTTAGCGGTGCTGCTAACGTTACTAGCTCTCATCCTGTTGGTTCTCCGTTAGCGGTGCTGCTAACGTTGCTAGCTCTCCTCCTGTTGGTTCTCCGTTAGCGGTGCTGCTAACGTTGCTAGCTCTCCTCCGTTGGTTCTCCGTTAGCGGTGCTGCTAACGTTGCTAGCTCTCCTCCTGTTAGCCTACACACTGATTGGTTGTTTACAAAGTCACATGATCAGAGACTAGAGAAACATGACGTCCTGATCACATGATCTACTGGAGGATAAAACTTTATTTACACCGTGATGGTGAACGTTAAACAGCATCAATAGCAGTCTTAGCAGCTTCTACAGCCGCGATGTCGTCCTCTAACGGGCCGTGTGGCGTTTGCAGACGGTGGCGCCGTGGGAGCGCCGAGGATTCCCGCTGCCGGCCGACCCGGAGCCGGAGCCGGAGCCGGAGGGCGACCTCATCAGGCCCAGAATACGCAGCATCTCGGGTTGCAGAGCGACCGGCTACGGGCGGCTGGATTCGGACGACACGGAGCCGCCTTGCGACGACGACGGCGGCTCCAAACACAAGGCGTCCACCGCCCACCGATGAATGACTGACAGGCTGAGGTCCCGCCCCCTCCACCCACAGCTCCTCTGGCATTAACAAGCAGAACCTCAACGCGGAATAAAATATTAAATGGGTTCCTGTTGTTTGATATTCAAACATCAGTCTAATACTTTTCACAGTTTTTAGTGAACATTATGGAGATAGAAGCCTTTCCCAACACTTGTTTTGTCACAGAAAAAAAAAAAAGGATAAATGTAAAAAAAAAAAAAAGTATAAAACACGTTACAAAGCTGTTTTGTGTAGTAGGCTAAACAATGTACATGGGGGCTTAGTGGTGTTCATACGGCGCGTGTACACTCGTAGCGCACTATGTAGCGGACTCCTCAACATATGGCCAAAGGGTGTTTTCTATTGACTAGTTTGCTTGTAATTCCCATGTACATTTTTAGTGGAGTGACAAATTACAAAACAAGAAAAAATACCTTCCTCCTCCTCCTCCTCATCCAAATAAACAGGTACATTTGAGATGCGGTTCCTTCTTCTCCCTCTAGAGGTCGCCTGAAATCACCAGAGCACTTCTCCAACTGCCAAGTCTAGTTTTGTTGTTTTCTTTTGTTTGTTTGTTTGTTTTCATTCCTGACATGTTTTCTTTGTGTCTGTAACACATTCTCTGTGTTTTTGTTTGTTTGTTAAATAGTAAGAATCATTCCTTTACGGTCTCTTTTCGGAGAGAGTCCACAGCTCCGTCTCTTCTCACTCAGTTTTTGTTTTGTTTGAAATAGGAAAAAAAGAGGGTGGTGGCATAAAGAGAGAGGGAGAGAGCTGGGGGCGTCGTCTTTTGAGCACTTGGCCTACAGTAAAGCGCTGCTGCATGCTGCAAAAACATGCTAACGCTAATCTTATCACAACGGCACACACTGAGAACCCACTGGAGGAACACAAAGAACCATCTGCTGGTTTCACTCGGCGTATTGAGTTAAATAAAACAAAGCGACCCAGTTGCCCCGCCCACTTCTTCTTCTCTGGTTCTCAAACGTTGCAGCTCTCAGCTAGAAGAAACCTCAGGTTTTTCAATTCAAGGGAATATTTTCTGCTGTTTGAATAGTTTCTCTGATCGGATCCAGGATGGATGTTTGTTTTACTTTGTCATAACCGCTCTCTCTCTCCTTCGCCCCGCCTCCCCACACCTTAAGTAACTAATTGCTATGCAAAAAAATACTGGTTGTTTATTTTACACCTCCGTTTTATGCCACAGCCATTCAATCACTGTTTTTTCTTTCGGTAGTTTAAGCAAGATGTCAATGTACCTGTTCGATTGTTAAGCAGTTAACCCAATCAAAAAGCAGATTTGTTTTTGTTTTTGTAAATAGTACCATTAAAACATTTATGTTTAACTTGGCGTCCTTGTTCTGGCCTCCAGTCCTTCAGCCTGAGGAGTCTGAGCTCACTCCTCTGAGCTCACTCTCCTCTGAGCTCACTCCTCTGATCTCTCTACTATGGTCTCACTCCTCTGATCTCTACTGTGGTCTCACTCCTCTGATCTCTCTACTGTGGTCTCACTCCTCTGATCTCTACTGTGGTCTCACTCCTCTGATCTCTACTGTGGTCTCACTCCTCTGATCTCTACTGTGGTCTCACTCCTCTGATCTCTACTGTGGTCTCACTCCTCTGATCTCTCTCTCCTCTGAGCTCACTCCTCTGATCTCTCTCTCCTCTGAGCTCACTCCTCTGATCTCTCTACAGTGGTCTCACTCCTCTGATCTCTCTACTGTGTTCTCACTCCTCTGATCTCTCTACTGTGGTCTCACTCCTCTGATCTCTCTACTGTGGTCTCACTCCTCTGATCTCTCTACTGTGGTCTCACTCCTCTGATCTCTCTACTGTGGTCTCACTCCTCTGGACTCTCTCCTCTAATCTCACGCCTTTGATCTCACCCCTCTTGGCTCTCCTCTGATATCTAATCCTCTGATCTCACTCCTCACATCTCACTCCTCTGGACTCACTCTGATATCTAACTCCTGGACTCTGATATCTAATCCTCTGAGCTCACTCCTCTGGACTCACTCCTCTGGACTCACTCTGATATCTAATCCTCTGATCTCACTCCTCCTAACTCGCGCCTCTGAGCTCACTCTGATCTCACTCCTCCTAACTCACTCCTCCTAACTCACGCCTCCTAACTCACTCCTCCTATCTCACTCCTCTGATCTCACTCCTCTGATCTCACTCCTCCTAACTCACTCCTCTGATCTCACTCCTCTGGGTAAATAGACGGCGGTGTGTTTGGTGCACGGGGAGTGACTCGACACGGTGACTTCATAGCATTTATTTTCAAATACACAAATTACAGCAACAAGAATCATCATCATAAACCAGTTATTGATCAAATGCACAATAACAGAACAATCACATTTCCACAAACTGTACAGCGTCAGACGTAAACAAATGAAACTAAATCAAAATAAGGTGATGAGTTTTGTTACTGCAGGAAAAAAAACCTCCGGAGACCCGAGAGGACGCGGCGTCACCTCGGGGATCGAACCCCCGACCGCCTGAAGAGAAGAACCGAGAATTCATGCGGATAAAGTCGACGACGTTGAAGTCCTTCCTGCCGCCTTAAAGGAGCGGCGCGTCTATTTTGGCAATAAATGTTAAAACGCGCACACACACACACACACACAGTTGGGAGTGAAGTGTTCCGACTCTTTACGACCACACACACACACACACACACGTTTTATTTTTTTAAGTCTTCGACCGGGAAACACAAAGAGACACTTTGTGAAAAGAGGGAGGCGACAAGCGGAGGCTTCACGTCCACGAGGTGCATGCGAGAAGTGGTTTCACTAAATGTCAACGTGAGTAATAGTGATGAGGTACCGGGAGTCTTTTTTTACCACATTTATGTTCGGCTGGTTTCATTCACAAATCAATCTCTTTAATCCTGACTTAGCTTAGTTTGTTTTTAGTAGTTTGAGTCGGCTCGATGGTCACATGACCACATACTTCATTCAGGTCATGTGACGTAGTTTAGAACCACTGGAGAGAAAAGTCTCATTCAACTTGGCCCAACCAACCCATCATCATCATCGTCGTCTGCTTTGCAATATTCATTCTGGTTGAGCACATTTTTAAAAAAATGCTATGTTTTTAGTTGTTTCATATCAACCCTTTAAAGTGAGACGACGTAACTTCTGAGAAGAAATAACTCAAATAAAAAGTCCAAATTCATAATTTCAACACTTCTGGAGGCTCATGTTAGCGAGATATTCTAAATACTCGGTTTTTCCTGTAACCAGTGTAGCATTACAGCATGGTGGGGATTAGCAAGCTAGCTAGCGAGCTAACTAGCACGGCAGCTAGCTTGCTAATTCTGTGGTTTGCCGACTTCATCGCTCGATGCAATACTTTTAGCATTTTAGCTAAATGATACACAGTAGCTTAGCATTTAGCATTCTCTCAATCTAAACGTCTCTCGCTTTAAGAACACTTATAATAATTGTGGCGAACATTATTACTCTATTTAGCTTTAAACGTAGCACGTAATCAATAATTTGGCCGTGAAAAGTTACATTTTCTAAAATGCCTTAAAAGGTTAATTCTTCTTCCTCAAGCGATTTCAGCGCATTTACAACAGAGCAGTAACAAAAAAGTAAAATAACACTGACAGTAGCAGGCACCATACAAATGTTTCTTCATATCAAATACATGTCATATATCCACAGAAGACGATTATAAAACTGTGCCCAACACAAACCAACGTTTCTACTCTAGCTGTTCCGTTTTTTTATTTTTATTTTTTTATAATCCAGGTTTCACTCCTGTTGTGTCGCGACTACACGAAGCAAAAGAAACTGCACTGAGGTCTGAAAGCATCTTTTTTAGATTTTTCTTTTTTTTAATGCCTTGACGAAATTATTTTCTGCTTTTTAGCTTTTTAGCTTTTAGCTTGTTAGCTTTCCTCCGCCAAAAGGAAACCCTGTTTCAACTGTTCGCTCTGCTTCAGCACAAACTGGGCACCAGCGACTTTTATCAAAGCAAAAATAGCGAGGGAACCACCGAACTTTCTAAAGGTTTACGAGGAACTTTCTAAAGGGTTCACGGTCAATGTGACAGGAAACCAGGCGTGAGATGACGTCAGACTAACCAGGAAGTAGAAGCAGACCCTCAGATTAACCAGGAAGTAGAAGCAGACTAACCAGGAAGTAGAAGCAGACTAACCAGGAAGTAGAAGCAGACCTTCAGACTAACCAGGAAGTAGAAGCAGACTAACCAGGAAGTAGAAGCAGACCTTCAGACTAACCAGGAAGTAGAAGCAGACTAACCAGGAAGTAGAAGCAGACCCTCAGACTAACCAGGAAGTAGAAGCAGACCCTCAGACTAACCAGGAAGTAGAAGCAGACCCTCTGACTGCTGGGTGATTTAACTCTTAAAAGGGAGATTTACAAAAGGTAGAAATAGCAAATAAAGAGCTCAAAGACCAGAGATTAAATACATGTTGGATTACTTGTTCATCTTTTTTTTTTTTCACCCCCTCTCTCTCTGTAATGGCTCAAGAACAGTTTCAAAGGTTAGTGGAGGATAAACAGTGATGGGTAGCTAAAAAAAGTCCTGTGAGAAATTAAGGAGGAAAGGCGCGACTCCCCCTCGTGGTCGCGTGGAGGAGGTGCAGGTGGAGGTGGGTGGGTTTGGGGCGGGGGTGCATTCACAAGCCTTGCTTGGCCAGAGAGGCGGACACCTGGTCGGCCAGCGTGGAGAGCTGCGGGGAGTCGGCCATGTTGAGGCTGCCGGAGGAGGACACGGTGCTGAGCGGGTGGGGGGAGTCCTCCAGGGACACGATCTCAGCGCCGTGGTCGGTGCGCGCCTTGGCGCCCTCGCGGAAGCTCAGCTTGTGGCTCTCAATCTGGGGGAGGAGGGGGGAGAGAGAGGGTGAGACGAGCCGACGGGCGCCACCTGGTGGACACCGTGGGACCGGCACGCTGAATTCATCAGATACCTGCAACGTTTATGAGCACTTCTTTATTTAGACACATCATAGTATGATTTTTTTAACACTTATGACATATTGTACTATGATTTTTTTTTAGGACTTTTTTATTTAAAAAAAAAAAATCGACAAATTTATGATGAGGACATTTTAAATACTTTTAAATAATATTTATATAACTTTTTCATAACATTCTATACTATGATTCTTCATCTAGAATATGTTTTGTGACATACTATGCTATGATTTTATATACATATATATATATATATTTTATATATATATAAATATTTATATATATGAATTATATATAAAAAATATATATAATTATATCTTACATTTTTTTATATATATATATATATATAAAACATATATATAATTATTTATTTAAATGAATAAATAAAAAAAATATATAATTATATCTTAAAAAAATATATATAATTATATATAAAAAATATATATAATTATTTATAATAAAAAAAATATGAATATATATATAAATGAAAAAAATATATGAATATATATATAAAAGAAGAAAATATATATATATAAATATATATTTAAAAAATAAATATATAATTATATATAAAAAAATACATATATATATAATTATATATAAAAAAAAATAAAAAAAATTATATATATAAATATTTTTAAGACATTATTATACACCATAATATATCGGGTTCTCAGAGCTTTAATAACGGAGGGAGCCAGCTGTTATAGATAGATAGATAGATAGATAGATTAATATCGTATATATAATATGTAGTATATGTGTCCACGCAGGCTTCAGGGCAGCAGCTCTGAGTACTTACAGGAGTCCTCAATCTTTATGAGCGGGTTCGTCAGGATGGGGGTGATGGGTGCTGAGGTGATGGGTGCTGAGGTGATGGGTGCTGAGGGGACAGTCTGTGGGGACTGGGT
>JBAMJR010000229.1:177500-202500 GCA_038501785.1 Myoxocephalus aenaeus | reverse complement strand
TAACCATTTTAAAATTTCATGACTTTTCCAGGTTTTCCATGACCGTAAGAACCCTGTAAATTGAATTTAAATAAGTGCAATTATAAAAAAAAAAAGTGAAACTAAGAGTTCCCCACCTTGCCGCCGCCGGGCGTGTGCTTGATGTTGTCTTTAGAGCCACAGCGAGCTTGCACGTTGGCCACGTCCATCTTCTTGTCCAGGATTTGGACCTGCAGAAGTGCGAGAAACAGAAATAAACGTCTTCAGAGCATTTTAATGAGAATAGAGGGCGGTCAGCCCAAAATGGAGGATTTATGATGATACAGGAACGAGGACTAAGGCATCTTTTGGACTGATTTCATTAAAGCTGCCATCCATAACTTGGTATGTTTGTCACACTCGTTTGATTTAACCATAATAGACACTAATGGGGGGTATTCTTATAACTTTAGAGCATGAAAATATTAATATTGTGCAGAATGTGACACTTCTGGCTCCGTTAATGAACCAGGAAAGATGAGACCATTGAAGCTATATTAAAAAAAAAAACACAGTATTTCATATACATATACAATAACTAATCAAATGTTACAGATGCCAACTTTAACGCATTAAAGAAGTGAGCTATTGGTTATTTGCACCGTGAGCTTTTGGGGAAGAAGGTTAAATATTAAAGTGTCTTATTCAGCAGATATTTGTACATATTCCGTCCAGAAGTCCATCTTCATTTCATGTATTTTCTTTAAAAAGAGAGCAAAAAAAAGAGAGCACCTTCTTCTTTGTACAATTTCTTTCCTTTTTTTAACCAAAAGTTGGTTTTGATGATCATAACTGCAGAGATACTCAAGAGTCGGGTGTTGAGTTCATCCCTCAGTTACTCACATTGCCGCCACCGGGTACATGAGTCACAAGGTCTTTGGAGCCACACTTAGACTGCACACTACTATAGTCCACCTTCTGATGAAGGATTTGCACCTGGAAGAATGAAAACGGCAGCGTTTAGATATTTTGAGTGGAGACGAGGGTTCGACACATGAAGCCTGAGAGAAGGCGGATTCAGAGGCGGCGGATGATGTCGGGTTGCTTCGTGTCGCATGCAGGTGCAGGTGACGTCACGTCGGAGAGGAAAAGAGGCGAAAACACAGAAACAGAACAGGAGCGGAGCGGGCACTGAACTAGAACCAAAGAAAATGGCGAATGTTTTTAAGCTCTTCTGGTGACAAGTTGTCGTAGCTCAGGAGACGCATAACTGGTAACTCGTCAGCTAGCTAGCTAGCTAGCTTGTCCTTCATAGGGGAGTGAGAGCGCCGGACAAGCTAGCTAACTAGTCACCTAGCTAGCTAGCTTGTCCTTCATAGGGGAGTGAGAGCGCCGGACAAGCTAGCTAACTAGTCACCTAGCTAGCTAGCTTTTCCTTCATAGGGGAGTGAGAGCGTCGGACAAGCTAGCTGTTGAGCTCGTTTTCCGTAGCCAGTGTAGCATTAAAGCGTGGTGGAATTAGCCAGTCAGCTAGGTAGCGTCTCCTTCTCCGGTGGCGACGTGGCCGTTAGACCCAGCGCTGCCGCTAGTCACCGGCCCGCCGCTCAGCTCATTTCTTGTTAACGCATGTAGCATGAAAGCGTGGTGGAATTAGCTCGCTAGCTAGCTAGCTTACTAATTCCACCACGCTTTCATGCTACACTGGTTAACAGAAAATGAGCCGAACCAAAGTTATCATTGACGAGAGTGAGCGTGGATGAAGCATTACATTTACGTTACTTCACCGCTCTTTTTAATCGTTCCCCTCAGCGAGTCCTCGACTTGCCGTAAGTCGTAGTTTATAAAGACGTTAGCACGCTACAACGCCGCCGCTCTGACCGCTATATTCCAAACAGGAATCACTGCATTGTGTGTGTGCTCCTCCTCTCTTCTGTTTCTTTGATCTGCCATTTAAAACGTCAGGGAGATAAATATTCTCACACTTTAAATCAATTATATTTGGTCCACAATGTTCCTCAAAATGTCAGTAGTAAAACATCAGATGAACTGCAGCCGAGACGAATTCAGAACAAAGACTCTGCTGTGCTTTTAATGCTAAAATGGACTTTCCACACACAAACACACACACACACACTGACATCACCATACTCAAAGCACATTGGACTGTATTGATCAGACAACAGTCAAAACATCAAAAGGCAGATTGGAGTTTTAGTTCCACAAACATTTCTCAGAGGCTCTGGAAGCAGAAACATGCTGATTGGCTGATTTATTTTTTATTTGACTACGCAGTGACGAGTTTCCACCAAGAAGTACCGGGAACTTTTTGTCCCAGGACGACTTTTCCTAGGAACTAAAGGGTTCCTTCAGCCTGCGAGGATTCTGCAAATTAGTTCGCCGATGTATGAAAAAGCAACATGACTGAAGGTCCGTTTGTTGGGAATAAAATAAACTTTGGTTTTGTTGAGCGGGGATGTAAGTCTGTAAACTGTGATGGCTTTTTAGGACAAACAGTTTAGGTAATAACTAACATTTGCTTTCTTTTCACCGCCTTAATTTCGGTTACTGCATATTATTTGATGAGGAGTTTTTTTAACCACCGGAGGTGCTAACGAGTCATGTTTTTAAATAGGGGTTGCACGTTTTTAAGACCACAAAGGGCATCTTTTTAAAGAGGTTGTGTATTAATGCTGTGTGTCTTTGACGTTACTAGATATCTAGATCTCCATAGTGAGGTTTAAACTGTCCAATAAGATAATTTCTGCCTCCAGAACTGGATCTAAACCTCCGACCCGCAGCCTAAAGTAGACAGATGCATGCGGTGTGAGGTGCATGCGGTGGAGCAGCTGAGTCGTCGTTACCTTTCCACCTCCGGGCTGGTGCTTCATGTTCTCCGTGGAGCCGATCTTGGACCTGACGTGCTTCAGGTCCGGCATGGGCGCGGCGGCGGCCAGAGGGGCCGGCGGGCGGCTCTTGAGCGAGCCGGGGGATTTGGGCGTGGAGCGCACCACCGCGACCTTCTTCACCTTGTTGGCCTCGGCCGCCGCCTTGGCGGAGAGCGCTTGGCTCGCGGGGGACTTCGGGGTGCCGGGGCTGCTCTGGCCACTCCCGTCTGGAGGCGGAGTCACGGGTTTTAAACAAGTCGTGGATGAAAGTAAAATAATAGATAGAAATATAAAAAGACGAGGATCTCTGCCGACTAGAAGCTGACCTTGTTTTGTGGCTATGCGAAGCGAATCTATCTCTAATGATTAGTGTCGTTTTTTATTTTACCTTTCTCATTTTTTGGAGTGGGAGGTTTCTTGGCACTAGCTGCATCACAAAAAAAATATGACACATCATAAGTAATTCTTAAATCTTACTCGCATTAAATTAAACGAAATAAAAAAGGAATGAAAAGGGTTTAAAAATGAAATGAAAAGTTGTAATACCTTGATGAGCTTTGATGGCGGGGCTTTGGGGTTTCGCACCACCGAGACTCTGAAAAACCAAACACAAGACTGAGAAGTTACTAATTAGTCATGAAAAGTTAAGCACAGATGCTGCTTTTGTACCTCAGAAAGCTGCGTTCAACATAATCACAACTATTCACTGACAATAATCACATGAATCTTGTGCAGACGCGGCTCCGGTTGGTCTTCGTGGGAATTTACAATAAAAGAAATGTCGGTTTTGGTGCATTTATATTTCTTTAACCTCTCAACGATGATGACGATGATGACAATGATGATGATGATGCATCCACTGTGTTTCACAACCTGAACTCAGGTGTGAGCTCTCTTACTTACTCCGGGCTGCCGGGGCCCTGGGCTGCTGGCTTTAATGGGGATGGAGCTGGGCCCGTTTCGGGCGGAGGCGAGTGTTTTGCTGCCCTTGGTGACTATGGGTGGTCTTTTAGGGGAAGTGGTTGGTTTGGTGGAAGTTTGGGTCTTTTTCATGAGGAGGGAAAAAAATGAATGAATCAAAATAATAATAAAAAGTTCTGATGACAATGAAGATAAAACAGAGGAATGACTCAACAAATGAGAAACGATGGAAAAGAATGATTGTATTTCATGAAAGGATTATTCCGGTTGGTTACAACTTGGGTCTTATTTATTAATAAACAGAAAATCTTCCAACCGAACCTCCTCTCTGCAAGATTTGACTTTACTTCCACTTTAGTTCATGACACACAAGAGTATAATTCACACGGCCAGTAGAGGTCCGAGTCATGTCAACCTAAATTACTTACATTCGGTATTTAAACATGGTGGCAACCTCCAGGTCTGAAAAATGAAGCCAATGCTGAAGTACCTTAAAGCTGCATTATCTCCACTGACCACCAGGGAGCGACTCCTCTGGTTGTATAGCAGTCTATGCTTCATGTGTTAAAGCTGCATTCTCTCTCCTGACCACCAGGGGGTGACTCCTCTGGTTGTATAGAAGTATATGCTTCATGTGTTAAAGCTGCATTCTCTCTAGTGACCATCAGGGGGTGACTCCTCTGGTTGTATAGAAGTATATGCTTCATGTGTTAAAGTTGCATTCTCTCTAGTGACCACCAGGGGGTGACTCCTCCGGTTGTATAGAAGTATATGCTTCATGTGTTAAAGCTGCATTCTCTCTAGTGACCATCAGGGGGTGACTCCTTTGGTTGTATAGAAGTAAATGCTTCATGTGTTAAAGCTGCATTCTCTCTAGTGACCATCAGGGGGTGACTCCTCTGGTTGTATAGAAGTATATGCTTCATGTGTTAAAGTTGCATTCTCTCTAGTGACCACCAGGGGGTGACTCCTCCGGTTGTATAGAAGTATATGCTTCATGTGTTAAAGCTGCATTCTCTCTAGTGACCATCAGGGGGCGACTCCTCTGGTTGTATAGACGTCTATGCTTCATGTGTTAAAGCTGCATTCTCTCTCCTGACCACCAGGGGGTGACTCCTCTGGTTGTATAGAAGTATATGCTTCATGTGTTAACACTGCATTCTCTCTCCTGACCACCAGGGGGTGACTCCTCTGGTTGTATAGAAGTATATGCTTCATGTGTTAAAGCTGCATTCTCTCTAGTGACCATCAGGGGGCGACTCCTCTGGTTGTATAGAAGTAAATGATTAATGTGTTAAAGCTGCATAAAGCCACGTCACTCCTCCTCAGTCCTAATATTATTCACAGGTTGATCATCTGACTGAATGTTTCTAGATCAATAATGAAATAACTGATAGAAAAAAAATGCTACAAAGCCAGAAAAAAAAGTTCCAAGTTGTAATAAACCAGAACGATCCCTTTAACCAAAGAAATGACGGATGTCTTTACTAATGTTCCCGGTCACGTACCTTATCCGCGGAGCCGTTATCCATCTTTGCTTGAGCTGCAGGCGGAAGAGAGGAGCAGATATTACATTTAAAGTTTAATATACTTTCATTTCTTCTTTATTTCCACACAAGTGAAAGACTTGTGCGACCCGGTGTGTGTCGAAACACATTCACATGGCAGAGAAACAAAAAACAAATTAAATGTTGGTGAAATGCAGCATGCACGGTGACGCAAAGTGCTTGTGGAAACCCAAAAAAAACAACAACAAAAGAAAGTTAGTTTTTTCCCGTGGGCCGCAATAACCAGCAAGGTGAGCAGCGATGGAAAGCCATGAAAGAAAAGGTGGGGAGGGAGGACGACAAGCTTCTCCTCGAGGTCAAAGGTCGCGTCTCGGAGGGCGGGGAGTGCGGCGTGGCATACGGTAGAAGCTGCGTTGTAAAAGAAAGAAGTGGGAGGAGTTAACTGAAGAGGACTGAACAGACCTTTGGAAATAGCGACGGGGACCAGAGACTTTCTGGCCGGGAGGCTTTGGGGGACAGTTTCCCGGAGCTCGGCGGTTTGAGCCCCGCTCGAGTCCGAGTCATTAGAAATGCGGGGATCTGAACCGCCGACCCTGTGTGACGACGAGTCGCCGCCGACGCTTTCGGTCGATGGCGTTTGGTTCTGGGAAACGTTCCCGTCCTCTGATTGAGAGTCAGAGCGTGGCGGCCGCTGGGCCTCGGCGCCATTTTCTGTCTTTAGCTCCGCCCCCTCTGCAGACGCGAGGGCCTCCTCCCTCAGGCGTCTGTGTCCGATGGACGTCAGGTCTTCCAGCGCCTCGCTGCGAACCAACGACGTCCCGGACAGGTTGCCGGCTTCGTCCGGGCACTCGCAGGCGTCGAGGCTGATGGCCCTCTGGGCGTCCGCGGGGCTCGAACCGTCGTCCCGCCGCACCTCCGGCCCGGAGCCCAGGTCTTCAGAGGCCCACAAGGACTCGCTCAGCCTCTTCCCGCACTCCGCCTCACGTCCTGGGTCCACGGGGCAGGAGGCGCCCACGAGGTCAACGGCCCCGTCCGCGGCGGGATTCGACCCTTCGGCCTCAAACGCAAACGCACGGCGAGCCGCGGGAGCGCCGGGCTCCGCTAATTAGTTTGGAAAGCAGAGTAATGGTGACAGTCACAGCACGCGGTTTCCATCTCCCCATTGAAAGAAATCAAATGGAACAAAAAGAGAAATGAAAGGAGTGAACAGAATAAAGAGTCCGTGTCGTTGTTTCACGGAGCAGGAGACAAACTGAGAGCTGTCAGAGGTGAAGATGCAAGACTCGATCACACGGACATGGAATGAGATGGAAATGGAGATTAATGCATCAGGATGCAAACCAGTGAAGACAACAAACAAATGTGTTTTTGCACTATATGTTATATGTCTAATTTGTTTTTGCACTATGTTTATACGTTTCTGCACTGTTTATATGTTGTTTATATGTTATATGTTGTCTATTTTTTACTTTTTCTTAACTGGTGCACTATTCACTTTATGTTTCTGCACTATGTTTATATGTTGTTTATGCTATGTTGTCTAGTTTATATGTTTATATGTTGGTTATATGTTATATGTTGTCTAGTTTATATGTTGTTTTATATGTTTATATGTTTATATGTTGTCTAGTTTATATGTTTATATGTTATATGTTGTCTATTTTTTACTTTTTTTACGTGTAGAGAAACAAAATTTCAGGTCTTCTGTATGTTTGCACAATATGGAAGAAGTGACAAATAAAACTGACTTTGACTTTGACTTTGAAGAACATTTTCACTGTAAAAATACTGAATAAAATAGGAAATAAAGTCTTTTGTGAACTCTAAAATAATGCAGTCCCCCAAATAATATGGACTGTGACACCTGACTACTACTTAAGTGACGCATTAAAAGCTGTTAATTTATGGTTATAGGTCCTCACTCTCCCTTTGAATTATTAATCAATAAATACACTTTAAAATGGAATAAAAAAATTATACAAAATATACTAGACTTATTTTGCGATTAAATGTTATTCATATAATAGTCATAATAATAATAATATAATAAGATAGAAAATAAGATATTGCAGCTTTATAGGGTAAGAGTTGAAAAAAATATATATTTTGTGGTTCTATTTTAAATTTCAGAATAAGGAAAACGACAAATTGAATGGTCTTTTGACACATCTACAGCACATTTATTACAATATATTAATAATAAAGTCATGCAACTGTTTTTAATTGATGTAAAAGTACCCTTTTAAATGGTTTAAATGCTCAATTGCTAGTAATTAAACGCTGTAGATGTATGTAATTGTTCGGGTAACACACTAGTATGAAAACTGATTGCAGAGAACATCTTTTTGTGTCTCATATCCGTCTCCTGCAGTGAATAAACAGTCCAGGTGTGATCATAAGACCTACCTGTTGAAGCTGCTCCTGCTGCTCGGGACACGAGGAGACAAAGGGAGAACGCACACATTAGCAATGAGCTCTCAATGATTCATGACATCAACACACTCGCTCACCGCAAAACAAATCAATGCAAAGCCCACAGACGTCTTCAGTTAACGCACAGAGCCGTGACAGTCGATCACTCAAACACGGAGAGATCGATATGCATTTACGCAATATCAATATCAATCTGCAGAACGCCTCCTGCTTCTGTTTTTAACTTTATTCTGGCATTCCTCCACCAGCGGAGCGCCGCATCTGTTCAGCAGATCACAGACGTCTTAAATCAGAACATTCCCCTCATTCTGAGCCATCTTCTACTTTTTAAAAGAAGGAGGAGGACAAGTTTGAGTCTGTTTGAGATCACGTTGCACTTCTGAAAGGAGCGAAGCGTCGACCGAGAAACAGAAGAAGCAACGGAAAATAAAAAGTTCAAGTAAGGACGTTGAAAGAAAAAGAAAATAAGCTTCATTTTCACAACCGGGGGAACACGAGAGCTTTGGTTCTGCAGCTTAAAGGAGGAACTCAAAACTTATCGGCTTCAGCAGCGAGTTAGACGAGAAGATCGACACCGCTCTGTTCGGCGTGAAGACCGTTAGCTTAGCTTAGCACAAAGACTGGAAGCAGATGGGAATAGCTAGCCGGGATGTAGTGCTCCAAATAACATGTTATAACAAAATGTCACTTAACTAATCACACAACAGCAAAATAAATGACATTATTTGTTGCTTTACTTTACTTTTAAGACCGTTTGATCACCTTCTGATCTAAGATATTGTTATTTTAAACAGTTTTATGATGTTTTACAGACCAATTAATTATGAATAAATGTTAATAGGTGTAGCCTGCGCGTAGTGCTGGCTCATTAGTGAGCTTTAGAGGGGCACGCAGGCAGATTTATTTGGATCGAGCTAAGCTAGCTGTCCAGTCTTTATGCTAAACTACGCTAATCACGCTTGGACGTGCGAGTGCTGTCAATCTTTCTCATGAAAGCGAAACCCAAACATGTCAAGCTGGGGAAAAGAAAACCAAAATGCACAAGCAGCAGAAACGAGGCGGGAGCTCAAGCGGCCGGCGGCATACCGAGCTTTCCCTCCTCTCCACACGGGGCGCCCTCTCTCTCTGAGGGCGCTTCGGCCTCGACGGCGGCTTCCTCTGCAGACGCCTCTGCTGCAGGAGGAACGGAGGTCAGTCACACATGTAGGAACAGCTCAACCCTTCAAGCTCAACCTCATCTGAGCCTCGGCTTTACTAAACCGCCGCTGACACCCGGCGTCGAGGGATTTCTCACGTTCAACAGATCGAGGAGTGTTTCCAACGCTTTAAACCTTTAAACTCGCCGTCACTCTCAGCGTTATTTCAGTCTACACAACTCTTATTGCTCTTTGTTTGCAGTGACCAAACAGACGCATGAGCCAGCTGGCTATAAATATCACTGTAAAAAAAGAAAAGCTTGCGTTAGCAAACCAAGCTCACGTTAGCAAACCAAGCTCACGTTAGCAAACCAAGCTCACGTTAGCAAACTAAGCTCACGTTAGCAAACTAAGCTCACGTTAGCAAACTAAGCTCATGTTAGCAAACCAAGCTCACGTTAGCAAACTAAGCTCATGTTAGCAAACCAAACTCACGTTAGCAAACCAAGCTCACGTTAGCAAACCAAGCTCACGTTAGCAAACCAAGCTCACGTTAGCAAACCAAGCTCACGTTAGCAAACCAAGCTCACGTTAGCAAACTAAGCTCACGTTAGCAAACCAAGCTCACGTTAGCAAACCAAGCTCACGTTAGCAAACCAAGCTCATGTTAGCAAACCAAGCTCACGTTAGCAAACCAAGCTCACGTTAGCAAACCAAGCTCACGTTAGCAAACCAAGCTCACGTTAGCAAACCAAGCTCACGTTAGCAAACCAAGCTCACGTTAGCAAACCAAACTCACGTTAGCAAACTAAGCTCATGTTAGCAAACCAAGCTCACGTTAGCAAACTAAGCTCACGTTAGCAAACCAAACTCACGTTAGCAAACCAAGCTCACGTTAGCAAACCAAGCTCACGTTAGCAAACTAAGCTCACGTTAGCAAACCAAGCTCACGTTAGCAAACTAAGCTCACGTTAGCAAACCAAACTCACGTTAGCAAACTAAGCTCATGTTAGCAAACCAAGCTCACGTTAGCAAACCAAGCTCACGTTAGCAAACCAAGCTCATGTTAGCAAACCAAGCTCACGTTAGCAAACGAAGCTCACGTTAGCAAACCAAGCTCACGTTAGCAAACTAAGCTCACGTTAGCAAACCAAGCTCACGTTAGCAAACCAAGCTCACGTTAGCAAACCAAGCTCACGTTAGCAAACCAAGCTCACGTTAGCAAACCAAGACGTGCGGAACAAAAGGAAGAAAATCAAAAATGTACGTTTCTTCCGTTTTATCTAGAATAAAAGGAAGAGTTTATGGTGAAAGAGGAGTTAAAACAAAGTGAAAACATGCTGAGTTGAGTTAATAAAGTCGGGTACCGGGTTGCACCGCGTCGGCACAGAGTTCAGACGCTGGTTTCACGCCGTTCTCACTGAGCGCTGCTTCAGTCTCTGTGAAGCAAAGGTACACTGGAGGTCAAGCTGGAGGTCAAGCTGGAGGTTTATTGTGACGCAAAAAAGAAATCAACCACGACTAATGTTCACGTGAGCTGGGGAAGAGAATTAAGATGTTAACGCCTTCAGGTTGAGATATTTAGCTGCTAAATCCAGATTTAAAACCAGTCAAACCTGTTAAAAACAGATCTGAAGGCTGGATATGAGATTAAATTAGGTGGTTTGCATGAAATATAGTAGCAAGAAGAAGAAGAAGAATCGAGCTGAGCCGGTTACTGCACAGTTACTTTTTACAGCTTTTATGGAGAAAGCGACGCTATGAGACACACAATAAACTGAAGCTCAGTGTGAAGCCGTGAAGCTGAGAGGAGCTGCAGACAATTCACACTTTCTACGTTGTAAAAATATCTAAATAGTTATTTTTATTTGTTTGTTTTCTTTCTGTTACAGACACATTTTGAAAAAAATTTATGGTTACTGACAGGATCACATTTTAATTTAGATTTAATTTAGATTTTTTTTAATAAAAAAAACAACATACTTTTGATCTGCAAAAAAATTAAAATATTTAGAAGACAAAATATATGTATATGTTTTTGTGCATTTATGGGTAAAGTTAAAACTGACAAGATCAAATTTAAATTTTGATTTATTTTTTTATAAAAAAAAAAACAACATACATTTGATCTGCAAAATAATAAAATATTTTGAGCTGCAAAAAATATATATATATTTAGAAGAATATATATATATATATATATAAAAAATATATATATATATATATGTTTTGTGCATTTATGGGTAAAATTAAAACTGACAGGATCAAATTTGAATTCTTCTATTTAAAAAAAATAATAGCAAAACAATAAAATATTTTGAAAGAATAAAATAAAATATTTATTTTCTGCATTTATGGGGCAGGATCACATTTGAAGTCGATTCCCAGATAATTTCTGAAAGGAAATTAAATTATCAAACCGTAATAACCCACCGTGCTGCTCTAAACCACACACAACTACCTCTACACTACACAACTAAACCACACACAACTACCTCTACACTACACAACTAAACCACACACAACTACCTCTAACTACTACCTAATGTAATGTAACTACCTCTAACTACTACCTAATGTAATGTAACTACCTCTAACTACTACCTAATGTAAGGTAACTACCTCTAACTACTACCTAATGTAATGTAACTACCTCTAACTACTACCTAATGTAAGGTAACTACCTCTAACTACTACCTAATGTAATGTAACTACCTCTAACTACTACCTAATGTAATGTAACTACCTCTAACTACTACCTAATGTAAGGTAACTACCTCTACCTACTACCTAACTACCTCCGGACTACGTCGTCTACTCTCCTCTACCGATGGAGGGGTACTCACGGCGTGTTTCCATGGCGACCGGCGGCCCTGACTGAGCGCGCTCCAGCTTCCTGTTTGAGCGCGAGACGATGGGGAGTGAGAACGGGGAGAACGACTGCACCAGAGAGGGCCGCAAGCCGGGGAACGCTAGGCTACGCACTGAGGGCCGGGAGGAGGAGGAGAAACTGGACATGGTTATGAGCTGCTCCACAAACGGTTTGTTTGTTTGTTTACACTCTGAACTGGTAAACAAGTCATGTGTTCATGTGTTCATGTGTTCATCCTTCCAGTCCTCAGAGGCTGAGCGCCCGATCGCTGTGGACCGACTCCAGCGATGGAGACGCTCGTTCTGACCCAGATAGCAGAGCTCGCCGTTACGTAAAGCGGATTAAAACAAAGCTCCGCTGCAACTGTGGGGCTCGAACCCCCGATCTCTACGCCCCGCCGTGACTTTGAGGAGCGCTGCACGAGAGCCTTTTGAATCTTTATGAGGCCTTCACTTTGAGATCATTTAAGAAGAATATGTTCATTAAAGCCACAGGGACTGAATGAACCTGCGGGCCCCAACATTACCCACAAGTCAGCTGGGCCCCAACATTACCCACAAGTCAGCTGGGCCCCAACATTACCCACAAGTCAGCTGGGCCCCAACATTACCCACAAGTCAGCTGGGCCCCAACTGTTACCCACAAGTCAGCTGGGCCCCAACATTACCCACAAGTCAGCTGGGCCCCAACGTTACCCACAAGTCAGCTGGGCCCCAACATTACCCACAAGTCAGCTGGGCCCCAACATTACCCACAAGTCAGCTGGGCCCCAACGTTACCCACAAGTCAGCTGGGCCCCAACATTACCCACAAGTCAGCTGGGCCCCAACATTACCCACAAGTCAGCTGGGCCCCAAATGTTACCCACAAGTCAGCTGGGCCCCAAATGTTACCCACAAGTCAGCTGGGCCCCAAATGTTACCCACAAGTCAGCTGGGCCCCAACTGTTACCCACAAGTCAGCTGGGCCCCAACATTACCCACAAGTCAGCTGGGCCCCAACATTACCCACAAGTCAGCTGGGCCCCAACATTACCCACAAGTCAGCTGGGCCCCAACATTACCCACAAGTCAGCTGGGCCCCAACATTACCCACAAGTCAGCTGGGCCCCAACATTACCCACAAGTCAGCTGGGCCCCAAATATTACCCACAAACAGAATTCCTTACTTTCATTAATGTAATTATTAATAATAACAACAATAATTCTTTATAATAATTCAAAAATAACGAATACATTTGTTTCTTCAAATATATTTTTTTCAGGAGCAAAGCACCTTTGTGGCAGGAAATAAATTATATTTATAATATTAACTAACAATAGAAATTCTAATTATTACATAATCATTTGATTATATATATTTGTAATCATTTAAAAATTATGTTTCCATCATCTTCCCTCAAACTGGTTTATAACTCATGTTGTACATTTCCCTTATTATGACGTAAATAAATGTAAACTGACAAATTAACTTGCATTAATTTAAACAGGGACATTCTCAGACGTCGTAAGCAGAGGCGTTGTTGTTGTTGTTGTTGTTGTTGTTGTTGTTGCACAACTATATTAAAGCAGCAACTCTTACTTTTGGAGATCTGTAGGTTGACATCACTTAAGATCATTTGTTGTAACCTTGGAAACTAAAACATCTTCATGAGAAATACATGTTGTGTGTTTCTAACAGCTGGAATGTAACGACAATACGGACGATGTCATCGGGATGACGTCATCGCTGCACGGATGAAGTCATCCAGCGAGGGAATGATCGAATGCACTGACGCGAACATTCTCTGCAGATCACTTTGTTGTTTTAATCCTCGCTGCAAAATTCCTTCTGGTAGTTTTTATTTTCACGTATCGATTAATTAAATTAAATTAAAAGATTTGTGATTCTTGTGACTTTCATTGTTACTCGACGCTTTTATTATCCTCTATTCTGTCTTTACGTTTCTCTTTTCCTCTTCTCCTGCAGGCTGGAGGGTTTTCATACACAGAGATACAGCAACGCTACAGCAACGCTACATCAACGCTACATCAACGCTACAGCAACGCTACATCAACGCCCCGCTACATCAACGCTACAGCAACGCCACGCTACATCAACTCTACATCAACTCTACAGCAACTCTACAGCAACTCTACGCCTCGCTACAGCAACGCCTCGCTACAGCAACGCCTCGCGACATCAACGCCTCGCTACAGCAACGCTACAGCAACGCTACAGCAACGCTACAGCAACGCTACAGCAACGCTACAGCAACGCCTCGCTACATCAACGCCTCGCTACAGCAACGCCTCGCTACAGCAACGCCTCGCTACATCAACGCCTCGCTACAGCAACGCCTCGCTACAGCAACGCCTCGCTACAGCAACGCCTCGCTACAGCAACGCCTCGCTACAGCAACGCCTCGCTACATCAACGCCTCGCTACATCAACGCCTCCCTACATCAACGCCTCGCTACAGCAACGCCCCGCTACAGCAACGCCTCGCTACAGCAACGCCTCGCTACAGCAACGCCTCGCTACAGCAACGCCTCCCTACATCAACGCCTCGCTACAGCAACGCCCCGCTACAGCAACGCCTCGCTACAGCAACGCCTCGCTACAGCAACGCCCCGCTACAGCAACGCCTCGCTACAGCAACGCCCCGCTACAGCAACGCCTCGCTACAGCAACGCCTCCCTACATCAACGCCTCGCTACAGCAACGCCCCGCTACAGCAACGCCTCGCTACATCAACGCCTCGCGACAGCAACGCCTCCCTACATCAACGCCTCGCGACAGCAACGCCTCGCGACAGCAACGCCTCGCTACAGCAACGCCTCCCTACATCAACGCCTCGCGACAGCAACGCCTCGCTACAGCAACGCCTCGCTACAGCAACGCCTCGCGACAGCAACGCCTCCCTACATCAACGCCTCGCGACAGCAACGCCTCCCTACATCAACGCCTCGCGACAGCAACGCCTCGCGACAGCAACGCCTCGCTACAGCAACGCCTCGCTACAGCAACGCCTCCCTACATCAACGCCTCGCGACAGCAACGCCTCGCTACAGCAACGCCTCGCGACAGCAACGCCCCGCTACATCAACGCCTCGCTACAGCAACGCCCCGCTACAGCAACGCCTCGCTACAGCAACGCCTCCCTACATCAACGCCTCGCTACAGCAACGCCTCGCTACAGCAACGCCTCCCTACATCAACGCCTCGCTACAGCAACGCCTCCCTACATCAACGCCTCGCTACAGCAACGCCTCCCTACATCAACGCCTCGCTACAGCAACGCTTCGCTACATCAACGCCTCGCTACAGCAACGCCTCGCTACATCAACGCCTCGCTACAGCAACGCCTCGCTACAGCAACGCTTCGCTACAGCAACGCTTCGCTACAGCAACGCTTCGCTACATCAACGCCTCCCTACATCAACGCCTCGCGACAGCAACGCCCCGCTACAGCAACGCCTTGCTACAGCAACGCCTTGCTACAGCAACGCCTCCCTACAGCAACGCCTCGCTACAGCAACGCCTCCCTACATCAACGCCTCGCTACATCAACGCCTCGCGACAGCAACGCCTCGCTACATCAACGCCCCGCTACAGCAACGCCTTGCTACAGCAACGCCTCGCTACAGCAACGCCTCGCGACAGCAACGCCTTGCTACAGCAACGCCTCGCTACAGCAACGCCTCGCTACAGCAACGCCTCGCTACAGCAACGCCTCGCTACAGCAACGCCTCCCTACAGCAACGCCTCGCTACAGCAACGCCTCGCTACATCAACGCCTCGCTACAGCAACGCCCCGCTACAGCAACGCCTCGCTACATCAACGCCTCGCTACAGCAACGCCCCGCTACAGCAACGCCTCGCTACATCAACGCCTCGCTAAAGCAACGCCTCGCTACAGCAACGCCTCGCTACAGCAACGCCTCGCGACAGCAACGCCTCCCTACATCAACGCCTCGCGACAGCAACGCCTCCCTACATCAACGCCTCGCGACAGCAACGCCTCGCGACAGCAACGCCTCGCTACAGCAACGCCTCCCTACATCAACGCCTCGCGACAGCAACGCCTCGCTACAGCAACGCCTCGCGACAGCAACGCCCCGCTACATCAACGCCTCGCTACAGCAACGCCTTGCTACAGCAACGCCTCCCTACAGCAACGCCTCGCTACAGCAACGCCTCCCTACATCAACGCCTCGCTACATCAACGCCTCGCGACAGCAACGCCTCGCTACATCAACGCCCCGCTACAGCAACGCCTTGCTACAGCAACGCCTCGCTGCAGCAACGCCTCGCGACAGCAACGCCTTGCTACAGCAACGCCTTGCTACAGCAACGCCTCGCTACAGCAACGCCTCGCTACATCAACGCCTCGCTACAGCAACGCCTCGCTACATCAACGCCTCGCTACATCAACGCCCCGCTACAGCAACGCCTCGCTACAGCAACGCCTCGCTACATCAACGCCTCCCTACAGCAACGCCTCGCTACAGCAACGCCTCGCTACAGCAACGCCTCGCTACATCAACGCCCCGCTACAGCAACGCCTCGCTACAGCAACGCTACAGCAACGCCTCGCTACAGCAACGCTACAGCAACGCCTCGCTACAGCAACGCCTCCCTACAGCAACGCCTCCCTACATCAACGCCTCGCTACAGCAACGCTACAGCAACGCCTCGCTACAGCAACGCCTCCCTACAGCAACGCCTCCCTACAGCAACGCCTCCCTACATCAACGCCTCGCTACATCAACGCCTCGCTACAGCAACGTCTCGCTACAGCAACGCCTCGCTACAGCAACGCTACAGCAACGCTTCAAGAAAAGCGACTGGACTCCGACCTTTCATGACGGCGTCTCCGGGGCTGCGGCGGCCCGGCTGGACCCCGTTCTCCTGGCGGTGCTGGTCGCCGATGGTCACGTTGGCTAAGGAGGCGCTCACGGCGTCTCCGGCGCTGTGGCTGCTGTTCACGTGGTCCATGGCCGGTCGCGGGTCGGGCTGCAGGGGAGCGGAGGCAGAGTTAAGTCTCACGGCACAACAGGTCACACATCTGCCGACCTCCTGGTCTTCAAGGGTCAAACACAAGCGCCGCTCTTCAGGACGCTCCGTGTCCCGGCGCGCAGAACGCAGTCCGTCACTACGAAGACAGATATTTATACTTCCTGACGGCAGGTCGGCTTCGTGTTACCGGCTGACGGATATAAATAGTCCTCCTGCCGTGTCACGGCGTCCTCACTGTCATGAGCTGCACCTCCGAACAAGTGTTTCATGTAGCACCGAATATCATCATCAAGATGCAAATACTACAGGTACTACAGGTACTACAGATACTACAGATACTATAGCTAAATACTACAGATACTACAGATACTACAGATACTATAGATACTACAGATACTACAGATACTACAGATACTAGAGATACTATAGATACTACAGATACTACAGATACTATAGATACTACAGATACTACAGATACTACAGATACTATAGATACTACAGATACTACAGATACTACAGATACTAGAGATACTCTAAATACTACAGATACTAGAGATACTCTAAATACTAGAGATACTAGAGATACTACAGATACTCTAAATACTACAGATACTAGAGATACTCTAAATACTACAGATACTAGAGATACTCTAAATACTAGAGATACTATAGATACTACAGATACTCTAAATACTACAGATACTACAGATACTCTAAATACTACAGATACTACAGATACTACAGATACTATAGATACTCTAAATACTACAGATACTACAGATACTACAGATACTCTAAATACTACAGATACTACAGATACTACAGATACTCTAAATACTACAGATACTACAGATACTCTAAATACTACAGATACTATAGATACTACAGATACTACAGATACTCGAAATACTACAGATACTACAGATACTATAGATACTCTAAATACTATAGATACTCTAAATACTCTAAATACTAGAGATACTATAGATACTAGAGATACTATGGATACTCTAAATACTAGAGATACTATAGATACTAGAGATACTAGAGATACTAGAGATACTACAGATACTACAGATACTCTAAATACTAGAGATACTTTACTTCATATACTATAGATACTATATATACTATAGATACTACAGATACTATAGATACTCTAAATACTATAGATACTACAGATACTCTAAATACTCTAAATACTAGAGATACTCTAAATACTAGAGATACTAGAGATACTAGAGATACTATAGATACTCTAAATACTATAGATACTATAGATACTACAGATACTATAGATACTCTAAATACTATAGATACTACAGATACTATAGATACTCTAAATACCTATAGATACTATAGATACTATAGATACTACAGATACTATAGATACTATAGATACTAGAGATACTAGAGATACTATAGATACTCTGAATACTATAGATACTATAGATACTACAGATACTACAGATACTACAGATACTATAGATACTACAGATACTCTAAATACTATAGATACTATAGATACTATAGATACTATAGATACTCAAAATACTACAGATACTATAGATACTCTAAATACTATAGATACTCTAAATACTAGAGATACTAGAGATACTACAGATACTATAGATACTCTAAATACTATAGATACTCTAAATACTCTAAATACTCTAAATACTAGAGATACTAGAGATACTAGAGATACTATGGATACTCTAAATACTAGAGATACTATAGATACTAGAGATACTAGAGATACTACAGATACTCTAAATACTAGAGATACTTTACTTCATACCACACTGTTGCAAGTAAAGGTCCTGCATTGAGAATGTTACTGAAGTAAAAGTACGTATGTGTAGTAAACTGTGACTGTTCTACTATTAGATATCATTTTATTAGATTATTATCACTCGTGCATTAATGTAAAAGCAGAATGTTGCTGTTGGTCCAGCTGGCCGCTAAAGAGGCCGATATTTGGGGTGGAGACCAAAAACGGAGCTAAAAGAGAGAAGATTACATTCATCATGTGACACAAACACAGAATGTTAATGAATCCTCATGTCTGCACTCACTGGCAGAGTAAATACACACACTAGCAAACAAATGTACACTAAATGTACTTTGTTACTTTCCACCACGGCTCATACTGCAGTGGAGGAAGTAACCGTCACCAAAATCTCATAAAAAGAGGATTACGTGTCAGATTAAACACGAGCGTCTGGTTACAGCAGCTTTCAGTTTGAGTCTTTTTTTTTGTCCACTGCCCTCAAACACACACACACACACACACACACACACACACACACACACACACACACACAGTGTGTGGTGTCAACATGAAACATAAACTGCGGGAAGTAACGAAGTAGATTTACAGTTACTTGTACTTTACCCATTTTATGTGACTTAATACTTCTACATTCAGAGGTAAATATTGTGCTTTTTACTCATTACTACATGTATTTGATGGCTTTAGCTAATAGTTACTTTAGAGGTTGAGATTATATATGAAACTAAATATGATACGTTTATAAAATACAAAATATTCTTCAGATCAAACTAGTGATTTTACATTTTTGTCTTACAAACATCAACGTCTTGTAACATTTCAAAGGTTTGATTTTAAACTTCTCATGTTTAATTTTTTTAATAACATTTTACAAAATAAGCAAAGCCCTTAAAAAAATTATAATAATCCAGATTTGTGTCTCATAATTTAATTTTTTCGTCTTCTTCTCTCCCATCAATCCTCTCTCGACCTCTCAGAGTCCCCTGGTGACCCTCGACAGGGGCCCGACCCTCAGGTTGAGAACCACTAGTTAAAACAGCTTCACCTCAAGCAGCTTCGGCATCGCTATCAACAATCTAACGGGGCGGAAACAAGGTCATACCTCTGTAAACAAGGTCATACCTCTGAAAGCAAGGTCATATCTTCAGATACTTTGAGTACACAGCGTGATAATACTACAAGGGAGTAGAATAATACTTTGAATGCAGGGCTTTTACTCGTTGAATACCTTTCTTTAGGTAAAAAGGATCCGAGTACTTCTTCCACCACTCGTCCTCTTTAAGTGATGCAGCTGCCTCTTTACAACCAGCAATGCCTAAACTGTTGCCGTGGTGACTCCCCCAGCTATGTGACCTTCCCTCTGTGTACCTTCCTATCGGCCGACCTTGGATGCGTAAACAGCGTCCCACGTCCAGAGCGAGCGGCAGCGGGAGAAAGTGCCGAGAGAAAACGCTTCCAACGCCCTGCGTTTCTAGATCGCTGAAGGGTGAAAGTCTGAAGACGTTTCACGGATTATTTATTATGGATAACACACACCGTCCTGCTGCCACACACACCCACAGATCACCAGACGTGGATTCATCCGCCGCTGAAAATAGTCCCCAACAAATGCACTATTGCCTCCAGTGAGCAGCTGTTTTATAAAAATTAGATAAACTCTGATTATCAAACTGAATTGCTAATTTTTTTGAATAATTTTTTGCTCAAACCAATCAGAAGCGAGGGGGCGTGTCCGTGCGCCGGAAGTCGTTAACGTCACGTTGGTGAAGAAATCTGCCGATTTTAAGAGTCCTGTAAATTCAACTCACGGAAACCGGCGCCGCCGCGTCGCCGTCGACCTCGTCCGCGCCCGACGCCGTTTTCGTGGTCGGGCGTTTAGTAAATTTTCGGGCCCTGGCGCGGGAACACAGCGCCCCCATTCCTGAGCTCTGATTGGCTCTGCTGGTTTGTTGTTGTCCAAATGGTGGAAGCACGGAAATAATCTGGCAGAGATTTTTAAAAGGTTTGCATCCAGACTAATTTACTGGATGTGTGGAAAAAAAAAGAAGTAAAAAAAGAGCAGATTTATCCTTTAAGAAAACTGCATTTAAAAAACAAACAAACAGGAGGCGTCGTGATAAATGGCGGAGGGAGAGATCTGCGTGTCCCGTAGACACCCTGATGAATACTGTACTCTCAGTGCTCCCGGACAAAACTGCCATTGTGGCTTCACACATGAGCGCATCCGAACAACGAGCACACTCGCCACAGCGAAGACGATCCGCTCGGAGGAGCCGATCACTCTGCATCCGGGACGCCCCGGCGGTTAGAGAGCAAACAAACTCCACGCTGATAAGAACGGGATCCTCGAGCCGACGGTTACGCGTGTGTTCGTCTGCAGGAGACGGGCGGGAAAGGTGTGTGTAGGCCTCTGCAAACACTTGTGTTTATGTGCATCAACACACCCGTTTGTCCCCACACACACACACACACACACACATTTCACCTGCTGCAGAAAGGGAACGTGACAGCGGTCTTTGTCGCGGCTTCATGAGGGGGAAGAAGGCCGGAAAGGTCAGCTGACGCGGCTCGTTCCTCTCGGGGTCGTGTGAAGAGTGTGATCTACGGACTCTGCAGAGCTTCGGTCCACGGGGACGCTGAGGCAGATCCAGGAGCTCGCAGACGACCGTGAGCGTGGTTCTTAACCCGCGATGTTAGCGTGTGAAGCAGATTGAAACACGTGAAACGTAACGAAAACATGCTTCTAGATGCGTGTTTGTTTTTGTAGCTTGACCCATATAAGCGAGTACAAATCATGACATCTGCGCGTGTGCAGTAGGGCTGTCAAAATTGCTAAAAAAATGACGTTCGAATATTCTCTTTAAAAAAATACATATATTCTAACATATTCGAATATATGTGTAAATACAAAATTCTTCAGTTTAGGTGTTCACTCTCTCCCCGGCTCGTCACACACACACACACACACACACACACACACACACACACACACACACACACACACACACACACACAAAAAGAGGACACTTCATCGCGGCCGCGGCGGGGGTTGCCAGATTCACGATAATTATCCTCCGAAATACTTTTTTTTTATTTTTATTTTTTACATTCGAAATTCTGTTTTTAACAACTATTCGAATATATATTCGAATTTCGATTATTCGTTGACAGCCCTAGTGTGCAGCTACGAGAGGTTTTCATACCGATAATTAATCGTCATAAAACAGTGAAAGATGACTTTCACACAAGGTGACCTCTCTTTGTCAAACAAACCAAATCCAAACACTCAGTTTCCTATCATATAAGAAACCAGAAAAATATTTTTGTGCATTTTTTCTTGAGAAATAATTTATCCACTGATAGAAATAGTGAGTAATAGTGGATAACAGAGCATCACATTTATGATATCGTGGATATCACGTCATCGCGATATCACAGTTATCACAATATCACAATATCACGATATCACGATATAACAGTTATCACGGTGTTACGATATCACAATATCGTAATATCACAATATCACGATATAACGGAATACCAGTTATCACGATATCACGATATCACAATATCGTAATATCACGATATCACGATATTACGATATTACGATATCACGGTTATCACGATATCACAATATCACGATATCACGATATTACGATATGACAGTTATCACGGTGTTACGATATCACAATATCGTAATATCACAATATCACGATATTACGGAATACCAGTTATCACGATATCACGATATCACAATATCGTAATATCACGATATCACGATATTACGATATTACGATATCACGGTTATCACGATATCACAATATCACGATATCACGATATTACGATATGACAGTTATCACGGTGTTACGATATCACAATATCGTAATATCACAATATCACGATATTACGATATTACGATATCACGGTTATCACGATATCACGGTTATCACGATATCACGATATTACGATATCATTATTATCACGATATCACGGTTATCACGATATCACGATATCACGATATCTATATATAGCTCCTCCCTATATAACTATGAGTAATAATATAATTGGTCCCTGAACATCGACATAAAGCGGCGCATCATTTTACATTTAAGTCGATTCATTTCGTGCCGGCTGCTTCGTCACGTCACCGTTTTCGGTGCAAAAAAAACTAAAAAACGATGGAAGGAGGAGGCGAGCGTCTCGTCCTGCCGGCTCGCTGCTCGCTGCTCGGCCGAGAGACGAGGACGAGGACGCTGCTCTCATGCTCCACTGCTTCTGCATCTCTGACCTACTTTCCGTCCATCCCTCCATCTCTCAGCCCTGCAGCCTCTCTACCTCCCTGTGCCGCCCGTTTTCTCTTCTTTTCCGTTCCCATTTCCCCTCTCCACCTCTAAGACGTCTCCTCGCCGGCCTCCTGTTCAGCAGCCGTGACGCCGGCTCGTCAAATACACCTTTTGTTTCCCTCCTCCAGGATGTGGAACCACACCCCGCCACACACATCCCTGTGGGAGCAGGACGCCCGTTACGCAACCAGAGGTTTGCAGACGGTCTCTCAGAGTGGAATTCAAAACATGAGGAAGCCGTCACGGTGAAGAGGATCGAGTCATCTCCAGCTGCTGCATGTTTCAATATGGACACAAGACACACACACACACACACACACACACACACTGGTGAAATGAACCATCCTCCGTCAGCATGGCGCCAATTAACTGCAGAAGAGTGCAGTTTAAAGCTCGTTGTGGCATTTCTTCTTCTCTTTAACGAGGAAATGCAATCAGAGAGACGTCTGAGCGACAGAAAATACAGTGTTTTTTGTTTAGGGGAATCCATTTGTCTTTGCAAAACCTGCAGACGTTTGATAAAAGAAGATTTTATTAAAAGATTAAACGTCATTAATTAAACGTAAGAAGAGCGACTTGTAATAATTCTCATTATCAGTCAGAAGATGCGATCACAATTGTGTGTTTTCTTTGTTCAAAACCTAAAAATATATAGTTTGCGTTCAGATAAAACAAAAAAAAAAGCAGCAAATCTTCACATTTGAGAAGAATATTTTAAATGTTTTGCTCACAAAAGATGAATTTTCTGTCTCTCGACCAAACGATGGACTCGTAGTTTCCGCTCTAACTCAGAAATCCGAAGTGTGCGAACGCTCCTCGCTCGTGGAGAAGTAATTTCGGCGATGTTGTCGGCGTTGCCGTCCTAAGCCCCGCCCCCCAGGCCGGCTGACGAGGTCACCTCTGGACTCGAGCCACCGGTCCGTCTTTGCTCAATGGACTCGTTTCATAACGGCAGACGCTCGAAGCCGATGACTCAATGGAGGCCGAGTTCAGAGGAGCGATTGTTTCAATCAAAAAGGCCGTGACTCATTATGGTCTGTTTGACTCTAAATGACCTTAATTTACTAAATGAACATCATGCTGTATTGAAGAAGACTTGAAACTAGAGATTGAGACATAAACTCATGTTTACAATGTTTACTGAGGGAATACATCAAGAGAAGTAGAGTCATTTATATAGACTTCTATACAACCAGGGGAGTCACCCCTTGGTGGTCAGGAGAGAGAATGCAGCTTTAACACATGAAGCATAGACTTCTATACAACCAGAGGAGTCATCCCCTGGTGGTCAGGAGAGAGAATGCAGCTTCAACACATGAAGCATAGACTTCTATACAACCAGAGGAGTCATCCCCTGGTGGTCAGTAGAGAGAATGCAGCTTTAACACATGAAGCATAGACTTCTATACAACCAGAGGAGTTGCCCCCTGGTGGTCAGGAGAGAGAATGCAGGTTTTAATTTAATTCCCTCTGTTATAAACTAATGTAATAATGTTTTTAGGTTTCCTTACTTGAACTTTAGCTGTGTTTTGTATGTACTCTCCCCCTCCCCCCTCCTTACTCAGTGTTTACAGATGCATCTTTAAATGCTGCAAGTTCAGCAGTTCAGAGCTCACTGGCTTCCCTCCAGCTGCAGGCTGCTGTGTGTCCATCCTGACATGGAGGAAAAGACTCGATGTCTTTCATTCCTCTCCGCGGATCATCTGTCCGGGTTTTGAGGAACGGCTTCCAGCTGCAGACCACAACCCCCCTCCACCTCTTCTGGGTTCAGAATCCCTGTAACGAGAAGCTTCCCTCCCCACGAGGATGGAGACAGGTGCGTCCCAGACTTCAGGTATTAGCGGCGCATTGACCTCATTGTTTCCATCCGGGCACCGTGCGCCACCGGGATCCTGTCCGCTGACCCCGGGCGGGATTACAGAGGAGCGCATATGTGTCCGATAAGCAGCCCGGTTCAGACGTGCGCACACACACACACACACACACACACACACACACACACACACACACACACACACACACACACACACACACACACACACACACACACACTCCTCTGTTGATCAAATGAAAAATGGGCTTGGCATTTGCGCACCGGGCGCCGCGTCGCTGCCCAGATTCAGTCCAGAATATCTGCTCTCTGATTAA
>JBAMJR010000229.1:62500-172500 GCA_038501785.1 Myoxocephalus aenaeus | reverse complement strand
GATCATGATGACTTTGAGGAATGTGCAGAATCCTGAGCGCCGCACTGAGCCGCTGTCCCGTTAAAGAGCCAGAAGAGCCTTTACGCTCCGGCTTCTATTCATTCTGCCTCTTTGTGGCTGTTTAGAGTCTCTTTGTGGCTGTTTAGAGTCTCTTTGTGGCTGTTTAGTGCCTCTTTGTGGTTGTTTAGAGTCTCTTTGTGGTTGTTTAGAGTCTCTTTGTGGCTGTTTAGAGTCTCTTTGTGGCTGTTTAGTGCCTCTTTGTGGTTGTTTAGAGTATCTTTGTGGCTGTTTAGAGTCTCTTTGTGGCTGTTTAGTGCCTCTTTGTGGTTGTTTAGAGTCTCTTTGTGGCTGTTTAGAGTCTCTTTGTGGTTGTGTAGAGTATCTGTGTGGTTGTGTAGAGTCTCTTTGTGGTTGTTTAGAGTCTCTTTGTGGTTGTTTAGAGTCTCTTTGTGGCTGTTTAGAGTCTCTTTGTGGCTGTTTAGTGCCTCTTTGTGGTTGTTTAGAGTATCTTTGTGGCTGTTTAGAGTCTCTTTGTGGCTGTTTAGTGCCTCTTTGTGGTTGTTTAGAGTCTCTTTGTGGCTGTTTAGAGTCTCTTTGTGGTTGTGTAGAGTATCTGTGTGGTTGTGTAGAGTCTCTTTGTGGCTGTTTAGAGTCTCTTTGTCGTTGTTTAGAGTCTCTTTGTGGTTGTTTAGAGTCTCTTTGTGGCTGTTTAGAGTCTCTTTGTGGCTGTTTAGTGCCTCTTTGTGGTTGTTTAGAGTATCTTTGTGGCTGTTTAGAGTCTCTTTGTGGCTGTTTAGTGCCTCTTTGTGGTTGTTTAGAGTCTCTTTGTGGCTGTTTAGAGTCTCTTTGTGGTTGTGTAGAGTATCTGTGTGGTTGTGTAGAGTCTCTTTGTGGCTGTTTAGAGTCTCTTTGTGGTTGTTTAGTCTCTTTAGTCATTCTGTCTCTTTGTGGTTGTTTAGAGTCTCTTTGTGGCTGTTTAGAGTCTCTTTGTGGCTGTTTAGAGTCTCTTTGTGGTTGTTTAGTCTCTTTAGTCATTCTGTGTCTTTGTGGTTGTTTAGAGTCTCTTTGTGGTTGTTTAGAGCCTCTTTGTGGTTGTTTAGAGTCTCTTTGTGGTTGTTTTGTGTCTCTGCGTAGCAGGTTTGGTCATTTTGAGTCCCTTCCTGGTTGGTATTTGTGCATCTTTGAGTGACAGTTAGTAGGTAAAGGCCAGAAGGGGGTGGAGCCTGTCGGCCCAGGTGACAGACCACGCCCCTCACACCACCTGACAGTCCGCCACAAGTGAAGGTAAACACGCTGAGTCAGCTGAGTGCAGACGGTGACGAAGCTCCGGCAGCTTCAGACAGACAGGTGATGAAACAGACAGACAGGTGATGAAACAGACAGACAGGTGATTAAACAGACAGACAGGTGATGAAACAGACAGACAGGTGATTAAACAGACAGGTGATTAAACAGACAGACAGGTGATTAAACAGACAGACAGGTGATTAAACAGACAGACAGGTGATGAAACAGACAGACAGGTGATTAAACAGACAGACAGGTGATGAAACAGACAGACAGGTGATGAAACAGACAGACAGGTGATGAAACAGACAGACAGGTGATTAAACAGACAGACAGGTGATGAAACAGACAGACAGGTGATTAAACAGACAGGTGATTAAACAGACAGACAGGTGATTAAACAGACAGACAGGTGATGAAACAGACAGACAGGTGATTAAACAGACAGACAGGTGATTAAACAGACAGGTGTAGCTTCATATTTGACAGTTATTCAGTTATTTTCATGTGAATTGAAATGAAAACATAACTTGACATAAAACATGTTTAAGTACAAGTATAAAATACAGAAAGTACACATAAATATGACTGAAGATAAATGTGATTCCTTACTTCCTCCTCTGTGACTCCCTTAAGAAAAGAGGTTAGTACTGAAGTATTAACAGCTTTATGTACATAAAGTATCAGAAGTAAAAGTATTCATTGTGTGGGGTTCAATCTGCTAAAGTGCCTGAAGTTTAATTTAAAGCCGGTTGCTGCACTAGAATCATGAAAGATGTAACTTGATTTAGAAAAATACTTGAAACAAGTTGATTTGCATTGAAAATAGTTTGTTAATAAAAAAATGAACATTACAACCTGTGATATTGCACATTTTCCCTTATAAATATTCCTTCAATTACTTAATAAAAATGACTTTATGAGAAAGAGATGTTGTGCATCATATTTGATAAAGGACCACGTGTTACAGACTGGTCAGATACACGCGGTGCGGTAAATAAAACTGGATGACCTGATGGAGCCGCAGTGTCACGTTCAGGTTATTCATAGTGCCGCAGCTCCTCCTGATGCAGCGCTGACACGTGATCTCTTTAGGCTCGGCCCACCAGAGGAATGTGCAAGAGAAGGTGACCCAAGGTCACCCAAGGTCAACGACACAGTGATGCAGACGCGGATGCATTATAATGTCTTTATTTTTATTTTTTAGATAAGATATGCGACCAGATCAGTGACGCCGTGCTGGACGCTCACCTGAAGCAGGACCCCGACGCCAAAGTGGCCTGTGGTGAGTAACGGCCTCTGTCCAGCAGAGGGCAGCAGAGCGCAGACAACGGGTTTTATTTCATACAACTGGAGTGTCTTTGGGCTCAGGAGCTCCGAAATAATGTGTTTTTATTTTACTACTGATGAAGAGGAAGACATTTTACTTTCTGTAACTGACAACTTATGATAAGATAAAATAAAATAAAATAAGACAATGTAAAGTGAAGTAAAATGTAAAAAAATGTTAAAATGAAATTATATTAAAAAAAGAAACCTTTAATAAATTAAAACAATTAAAAAAATGAAATAAGACCAGAAAATATGTGCAAAAAAATAAATTGAATTGAATTAAATAAATACAAAATTGTCAAGAAAACACTATTCGGAGAGAAATAAATAATAAGAGATGACTAAAATAGCAACAGAGGTAAAACGATAAACTAGACAGATAAAAACTAAATGACTAATAATCTGATTAGTTGCAGCAGTAAAGGAGAGTTCCATGGTTGAAAGGTTGAAGATTAGTTTGAAGTTAAAAAAATTATAGAGAGAAGTGAGACCTCTCTCTGCTGCAGGCTGGAGGCTCCAGGCCTCATTAGCTGCTACTAGAAGAACACACAGATGCATTGTGGGTAACGTAGGCACAAGCCATACATTTTTCTTCTCATAAACTGTAAAAACAGATAAAAAAAATGGGTTTCTTGACAGACCTTTGATCCCTTCAGTCTGACTGTAATAAACCTCTGAGTGGTCAGAAGGAATCGCTCCCTCCTTCACGTCACACTTCTATCTCATGGAGACAAACGCCGTCTGAACAGAGACGGTGTGTAAGACCGGCATGGTGCTGCTCTGCGGGGAGATCACGTCCCGGGCCAACGTGGACTACCAGAAGGTGGTGAGGGACACCATCCGGGACATCGGCTACGACAACTCGGACAAAGGTGAGCGTGAAACCAGACGTCTGGTCTCGACAGTCGGTGTGAGTATACGAGTTAACTCTGCGTGTCCTCCCTCTCCTTGTCTCCTCGTCTCCTTGTCTCCTTGTCCCTCCAGGCTTTGACTACAAGACCTGCAACCTGCTGGTGGCCCTCGAGCAGCAGTCCCCAGACATCGCGCAGGGAGTTCACGTCGATCGTCTGGAGAGCGACATCGGAGCTGGAGACCAGGTCGCCTAGAAAGACACGCCTCAAAGTGTCTGTTACATGATGAGGAATCTATAGAACTATAGAATGAAAGTTCACGAATAGCTCGATAGTTTAAGTCTTTATGTGTGAAGTGAAGGAGGGCAATGTGAGGTTGTTTGAATGGAAGAAGTATTCAGGTAAAAGTAGCAATACTACAGTGTACAAATACTCTGATACAGACATAATAAAGTAATTGTCCTCAGTTACATCCCCCGTGTGGAGCTCATACGTGTCGTCCTGTGGACAGGGTCTGATGTTCGGATACGCCTCCGACGAGACGGAGGAGTGCATGCCGCTCACCGTCGACCTCGCGCACAAACTCAACGCCAAGATGGCCGAGCTGAGGCGCAGCGGGGCGGTGCCCTGGCTGCGGCCGGACTCCAAGACGCAGGTGAGGGTCCAAGTACAGTGTTGAGACAAAAGACGTCCAGACGGTCCTCCATGGCTCATACATGACGACAAAGAAACAAAACAACTGCAGAGAGATACACACAAAAAAACGGAACAACTGCAAAGCGACACAAAACAGCTGCAAAGAGACAACAAGGAGACCACATTAAGACTCAAAATCACTTCACAGAGACACAAAAAGACCAAAAAGAGACTATTCAATTCAATGGCAGCGGGCAGGACCGGTTCCAGGCAGCCACGATCCATGGACTAAACAAAGATGCAAAACAGCAGCAAAGAGACACAAAGCAACTACAAAGACACGCAAAAAGATACGAAAAAATTGCAAAACAACGACAGACAAAAATACCTTACTTAAGGAGACCAAGACAAAGAGATGCAATACAGATGCAAAGAGACAACAAGGAGACAGCGTTGAGACTCAAAATCACTTCACAGAGACACAAAAAGACCAAAAGAGACCAAAACAGCTGCAAATAGACACAAAGTTACTACAAAGAGACACAAAACAGCTGCAAAGAGACACAAAGTTACTACAAAGAGACACAAAATAGCTGCAAATAACACAAAGTTACTACAAAGAGACACAAAACAGCTGCAAATAGACACAAAGTTACTACAAAGAGACACAGAACAGCTGCAAAGAGACACAAAGTTACTACAAAGAGACACAAAACAGCTGCAAAGAGACACAAAGTTACTACAAAGAGACACAAAACAGCTGCAAAGAGACAGAGAGTTACTACAAAGAGACACAAAACAGCTGCAAAGAGACACAAAGTTACTACAAAGAGACACAAAACAGCTGCAAAGAGACACAAAGTTACTACAAAGAGACACAAAACATCTGCAAATAGACACAAAGTTACAAAACAGCTGCAAAGAGACACAAAGTTACTACAAAGAGACACAAAACAGCTGCAAAGAGACACAAAGTTACTACAAAGAGACAACAAGAAACCCACATTGAGACTCAAAATTGTTTCCCAGAGATACAACAAGACATAAAGAGACCAAAACAAAGACACAACACAGCTGAAAAGAGACACAAAACAACTACAAAGAGACAACAAGGAAACCCTGAGACTCAAAATCACTTCACAGAGACACAAAAAGACACAAAAGAGACCAAAACAAAGACGCAAAACAGCTTCAAAGAGACACAAAGCAACTACAAAGACACGCAAAAATGACTACAAACAAATTGGAAAACAACCACAGACAATTTTTATTTTTTTTTAAAGACAAAAAACAAGTGACACAAAACGACCTCAAAGAGACACCAAACAGCAACATGTATCTCATCGCCCGCCCCCGTTTGAGGGTTACAGGCGAGATGCACATCTCCACGCCTCCCCGATCACATCCCAGTGCGAGCGCAACACAAAGTAACACAAAGTAACACACCTCACAGCGCTCTGAGACCTCTCTCGTCCGTGCAGGTGACGGTGCACTACACCCAGGAGGGCGGCGCCGTGATCCCCGTGCGGGTCCACACCGTGGTGATCTCGGTGCAGCACGACGACCACGTGAGCCTGGAGGAGCAGAAGGAGGTGCTGAAGGAGAAGGTCATCAAGGCCGTGGTGCCGGCCAGGTACCTGGACGACGACACCGTCTACCACCTGCAGCCAAGCGGGCGCTTCGTGATCGGGGGGCCACAGGTGAGGGCCTTCTCTTCTCCCGGCTCTTCCTCCGTGTTTCATGAAGACTCCGATGAAGGCCACAAACGAATTGGGTGTTTCTGGTGTTTTACATTGAATGCACAAGATGTTAGGGTGCAAACTCAACTCAACTGTGCACAGCAGGATGATGTAATGCTATCAATTATAACATTGGAGAAACAATAATGATGATTAACTGCATTCGTTTATTCACAGATCCAATTTTGATATTCAACTAATTGGTTGAGTAAAAATCAACACAAAACGAGACAAATCCTTGTGGTAACTTTGAGTAAAAGTACCATAAAAGCCGGGTTACAAGCCGCTACTACCTTCGGTGGTTGTCCCCGCTGTAGCAAGCTAGCGCTGCTGCTGCTAGCTCCCCGCTGCTGCTGCTGCTGCTAGCTAGCGCTGCTGCTGTTAGCTCCCCGCTGCTGCTGCTATTGCCCGCATCCCCTCTGCCCGAGTTGGGCGTCGAGCCGGGGCTGGTCCCGCTACCTTCGGTGGTTGTCGGGGAACTAGCGGGAGCTAGCGGAAAGCTAGCGAGAGCTAGCAGATAGCTAGCAAGAGCTAGCAGAGAACTAACAAGAGCTAGGAAGAGCTAGCGGAGAACTAACGAGAGCTAGCAAGAGCTAGCAAGAGCTAGCGGAAGTTAGCAGGGAACTAGCAGCAGCGCTAGCTGGCTACAGCGGGGAACTAGCGGGGACACCCACCGAACGTAGTAACGGCTTGTAACCCAACTTTTTTACGGTAACCAAAATGTGGAAATACTCCATCATTTTACATCCCAAATTCCCAAAAAGTAAAGTATTGACCACAAAATGTACTTCAGGTATCCGACGTTAGAGCATTCATTCTTGTGTAAGCGTGGGAAACGATTGTTTGCGTGCGATGGAAAAATCTTCTGCGTGACTATCAGGGCGACGCCGGAGTGACGGGCAGGAAGATCATCGTGGACACATACGGAGGCTGGGGCGCACACGGCGGCGGGGCGTTCTCTGGGAAGGACTACACCAAGGTGGACCGGTCGGCCGCCTACGCTGCCCGCTGGGTGGCCAAGTCCCTGGTGAAGGCCAAGCTGTGCAGACGGGTTCTGGTGCAGGTGAGGCATCGGACACACGTCTGGTTGTTCGGTAGGGCTGCTTTCACCGGAAGGGGAAAGAAAGATGCATTCGCTGAATTTGCAAATGTGTTTTCATGCTTTAATTAAGGCGTGTGGTTAGGAAAAGATCGTGAAATACTTACTTAGGTTTAGGGAAAGATCGTAAAATACTAAGTTAGGTTTAGGAAAAGATCGTTAAATACTAAGTTAGGTTTAGGAAAAGATCGTTAAATACTAAGTTAGGTTTAGGAAAAGATCGTAAAATACTTAATTAGGATCATTAAACAATTGTACAATACTTAGTTAGGTTTAGGAAAAGATCGTGAAATACTTTATTGTGTTGAGGAAAAGATCGTGAAATACTTAGTTCAGTTCAGGAAAAGATCGTGGAATACTTCATTATGTTGAGGAAGAGATCGTGAACTACTTAGTTAGGATTAGAAAATGATCGTAAAATACTTAGTTAGGTTTAGGAAAAGATCGTAAAATACTTAATTATGCAGTAGGAGCAAGCTCACGGCACATGCTGCGGCGGCACCGGCACATGCCACGCAGGCACCGGCACCTGCCGCGCCGGCACATGCCGCACCTGCTGTGGCATCTCTGGACATGCCGCGGCAGTTCGGGACCTGCGGGAGCCGCGAGCTGCCGTGCCGGAAGCTGCCACTACTTTAGAGGCAGCATTTCCGATGGCACGTCTCAGGTGGCGGGGCACTTACGAGTTGCCACTCGTGTGCCATTAGTTTTTGAGGCAGCTGCCTGTGTTTGAGAGAGTGTTGCCGGAACTTGCTTAAGCTCCTGGAAGGTATATATAATATGTGACAACACATTAAGGCAGGGGTAGCCAACACGGTGCCTGCGGGCCCGCAGGGACCACGTGAGTTGCCCGCAAGGTAAAGTAAAAGTAAAAAAAAATCAAATTTTTAATCAAAAACGCTTCCATTAAAGTTTTGAAAATGACAATATTTAATATAACATTTAAAAACAAAACAAAAATTCTGTATATATGAACTCTGACCATTTCTGAAGTCAATGTTCAATATTGCGCGCATATCAAACCACTGACTAAACAAACTAAACGGCCATATGTTATTGATCGGCGATCACTTGTAAAGCCTAACAGTTCATGTATTTGCAGGTCAAGACAAAGAGCCTGTGGAGCTTCATAAATGACGTTTCTGACTTCGCATATCGAGGCTCTGGAAATATTCTTCCAAAAGCCTGAAAAACACTGCAGTGACAAAGCCTGCACACTTTGTGGTTGTCATTGGCGGACGGTGAACATTTAAAATCAGCATTTCCTCTTGCGCCCCACCTGTAATAAATACAGCCCCAGTTTGATAAATACTGACTTAAAGGAAACATGGTGTTCATTTATTTTAACGACGACCACAAAGTGAGCAGGCTTTATCACTGCAGGGTGTTTTTCAGGCTTTTGGAAGAATATTTCCAGAGCCTCTCTAAGTCAGAAACGTCATTGATGAGCTCCAGGCTGTTTGTCTTGACCTGCAAATACATGAACTGTTAGGCTTTAACAGTGAGAGCTCATAGCTTAACATACTGATAGCTTCAGCAGCAAATCCCATTGTGAAAAGCACGCGACATATTTTTCACCGCTCTCTGTCTCTGTCCGCTGTGTCTCACCTGTGCAGCGCATCGGGCAGAACTCCGCGTGCGACACAGAGCAGAGCAGAGTTGTAGACGCGACCCAGAAATGACATGCTGTGTAGATACGATCAATAACATACGGCCGTTTAGTTTGTTTAATAACAGAACAAGGTGCAGACTTGTTCTATATTACTCTGCCAGACACTATATTGCCGCTCAGATGCTCAACAATGAAAAATAATTTGCGGCAACTATTTTTTTGGACCAATTAAGTGAAATTGGACATTTTCCCACGGCACACCTGACGATCTCTCACGGCACACGCGGTGCGCGGCAGGTGCCGGTGCCGCGATTTGAGCTTGCCCTCTCTCTAATTATGTTTAGGGAAAGATCGTGAAATACTTAGTTAGCTTTAAGGCAAGATCGTGAAATACTTATTTAGATTTTGGAAAAGATCGTGAAATACTTATTTATGTTTAGGAAAAGATCGTGAAATACTTAATTAGGTTTAGGAAAAGATCGTAAAATACTTAGTTGGGTTTAGGAAAAGATCGTAAAATACTTATTTATGTTTAGGAAAAGATCGTAAAATACTTACTTATGTTTAGGAAAAGATCATGAAATAAAAGACGAATAAAAGCCCCGGATGAGAACAACCCTCCATCACATCAGAGATGTCTTCATATTTCTCTTGTGGGTATTTTCAGGTCTCGTACGCGATCGGCGTCGCTCACCCGCTCTCCATCTCGCTCTTCACCTACGGATCCTCTCAGCGGAGCGAGAAGGAGCTGCTGCAGGTCGTCAACAAGAACTTTGACCTCAGACCCGGAGTCATCGTCAGGTCGGCAGTTGTCTGCTTTGTTGTTGAGAAATGGGACTCTGACTAGATCCAGGACTACACTGAGGTCTATAGAGGACCAGGACTACACTGAGGTCTATAGAGGACCAGGACTAGACTGAGGTATATAGAGGACCAGGACTACACTGAGGTCTATAGAGGACCAGGACTAGACTGAGGTCTATAGAGGACCAGGACTAGACTGAGGTATATAGAGGACCAGGACTAGACTGAGGACTATAGAGGACCAGGACTACACTGAGGTCTATAGAGGACCAGGACTAGACTGAGGACTATAGAGGACCAGGACTAGACTGCAGTCTATAGAGGACCAGGACTACACTGAGGTCTATAGAGGACCAGGACTAGACTGAGGACTATAGAGGACCAGGACTAGACTGACTACAAAAAAAACACACAGACATGAAACGTGACGTAAAAGGTCACCAGTGAAAAAAGGTTTGGATTTCCTGGTTTAACGTGAAATGTTAAGCAACTCCCAGAAGTAAGGAAAGTCCAGTACTTAGTAGTTGGGAACCTTCCAGCAGGGACTGCACGTCGCTCTGGACCCGTTTAACATGAATTCACCTCGATTGTGCTGCAGAGACCTGGACCTGAAGAGACCCATCTACCAGAAGACGGCCTGCTACGGACATTTCGGCCGGAAGGAGTTCCCCTGGGAGGTCCCGAAGAACCTCAACTTCTAGAGTGTGTGTGTGTGTGCGTGTGTGTGTGTGTGTGTGTGTGTGTGTGTGTGTGTGTGTATGTGTGTGTGTGTGTGTTATAGATAGCTGTAACCCGGTAAGGCTGCAGCTTGGCCGGTCAGGGTGTGTGCAGATCGTCTCTGCTGATTGGACGAAGGCCGGAGATTTCCTCTGTAATCGATCGACCTCTTCGATAGAAACCTGAAATACGAGCGAGTCGTTTCGGTATTTTTGTCCCAGAGAGATTCGGGGATCGGTCGCATGCCGGCAGTTTGTTTCACACTTAAAAAACGGTTGCTTGAAATAAGTGAACGACCAAATCTGACGGGTTCTAACCACTGAAGTGTCTTGTGAAAAATCTACATGTCTGTTATTGTTGTCAGTATTTTTATCTGCAGGTTTTAGTGTCACTTTGGATGATGAAAAAGTCAAAAGCTTCTGAAAGATCTGAGTTATTACATAAAGCAAAGACTGCTCTGTTTGTTCTTCTGCTCCAAAGTCAAACCTCATCATGAAGCTACTCTTTTAGTTTGTGTTCAAGAAAAAACTGTTCCTTTTATATTATTTGGTGTGAAAACATGAACGTTGTGAAAGACCTGCAGAGACTTGATCTCCACAGAACAGAACAAAAAGATATACAGCAGATTTACCAAAGAAGTGTAGTCACGCATGCTCATATATAATAGACATTGTAGAGTTCTAGACTTTGGGTGCTGATGCGGAAATAATGGAACAGGGTCCAATGACGTTATAATAAAGAATATTTAATAAAAAGAGTGAAATGACAGAACAGGTTATGCATTCGATCGATCGAGCTATTTTCCAGTCTCCCAGTGAGTTCCTCAGGAGTTCCTCGCTGGTCGGCGGTGGCCAGGAAAAGAGGCAGTCTCTATGAGAAAAGTTAGTCTTAATCTCCCGGGGGCTTCGCGCTCCCCTTCCTCCTCTTCCTCTTCCTCTGCCTCTGGGCAGATCCTTCAAGTTAGTTCTCCAGCTCCGCCCCTCAGGCGAACAAGAGAACTACAATTCCTTAAAGCAACAGTACATGCAGCCTCTAGTATCTAACCTTCTATTCATACATTAATCATTAATAAAAACAGTGATCTACATATGCATGCCATTCATAATAATATCCCTTATTAATTATCATATTCCATGCATTGTAATGTACACCCAAACAACTTCTCATTTTACATTGTACAAAGTCCAAAAATGACCAACTTGGTTCTAAAAACCCTACAACATTTTAATTATAGATAGTGTTTTGTGTTGCTGCCGGCACAGAGCCAGCAGGGGGGGAAGTTGGATAATCCAAAACTTTCAAAGCTGCAAAAATAAACTGTCTAGAAATACTATTATACTCTCGTATACGTTGTAATATTTGGTATTTAACCAAATGACCTGCAGACACTTGATCCATACAAAAGTGCCGACAAAGCAAAGACGATCTCAGAAGACGTGCAGCAGAAGTTTCAAAAAGAGAAAACTTGGTTCTTAACATTCAAACCGTATGTTTGTGTGAAAGCTGCTGTTTGTAACGCGTCTGCAGAGTTTAGAGCTCAGAGGTTTATTGCTGAGGTTATGAAACGGTGTTGAGTTTCATATTATTTTATACCTAAAAGCTGCCAAGAGAAGAGAGAAAGATGAAGTTCCAAATGTCAGCGACTAATAACTTGTCCTGAATGCTTCCTAACACTTATTTTTTTTATATAATAAATAGCTGCAGTTTCTAATCTAAAGATCTAAAAAAATATATTATTATTTTATTGCAATCGGTATAGCCTGAAAGTCTTAATAGTTTTTAGGGTTTCTTTATGAAAATCAATGTACAAACCTGCATTCTTCATTCAACATCATATTTTCTTAAGATCGTTGGAGTTGAAACAGCAGATTCTTAAGTTTTGTATTATTTGGTACATAAAACATCAATTTAAGACTTGCAATAACTTGCAAATAAGAGATCTGATATCAAAGACCGAAGAAGTTTAAAATGTTAGCGACTAACTTGGGAAATAATCCTGAATGCTATCTAAGATGTTTCTTTATATAATGAATAGCTGCAGGTTTTAGTGTCTAATCTTAAATTCCTAATTATGTATTATCATTATTTTATTGCATCGATATAGGCTGCAAGTCTTTCTTAAGAGTTTCTTTATGAAATCAAAGCACAAACCTGCATTCTGAATGTTATATCTGAGGTTGTTTGAGGTAAAACAGCTGTTTAACTTTTGTATAATTTGGTTCTTAAAACATTGTGATTCTAGACCTGCAGAGCAAAGCAAAATAAGAGACGCATCTTGAAATTGTTAACATTTCAAATGTCAGCGACTCAAATGAAGAAATCCCGAATTTTGAAATAACAGAAAGCTGCAGGTCCTGGTCCAAAGATCCTCAATGATCACATTACATACACATAGACTGCATTTCTTACTTGTTTTTAGAGTTTCATGATGAAATCAATGCACAAAACCTGATTTCTGAACATCGTATATTCTTCTGAGGTCGTTTCTCCAGTTTGATATGATTTGACACTAAACACTGTGAATGTCATGAAGACCTGCTCATGAAGATAAGATGTGATCTCAGAGTGTTTACAAGTCACAGAAGCAGAAGAAAAACTTTGCATATCCTGTTTTATGAGTAATGACAATATGATTTTTGAACAATAAAACATTTGAACAAAAGGCATTTTATTTTTCTTCAACGCTGCATGAATGAAAATAAGCCAATTTGCTTTTATTTCTCTGCATACATAGAAGTGTGTTCTGGTTTAAGTGTTTCTGCATGTGATCAAAGACATTACAAATAGTTTGGTCCCATTCAAACTCTACAACATTATTGTTACTGAGAGCAACTTTTGTTTGGCAAAGAGCTGATACAACAAAATAAAAAAATACAACAACTTATTTCAGACAGCAGTGAGACAATGTGGGGCAACTTCATGGGCAACGTTCATGCAAAAGCCCCTTAGACATGCTAAAGGCCCTCAGACATGCTAAAGGGCCCTCAGACATGCTAAAGGCCCTCAGACATGCTAAAGGTTCCTCAGACATGCTAAAGGCCCTCAGACATGCTAAAGGTTCCTCAGACATGCTAAAGGGCCCTCAGACATGTAAAAGGTTCCTCAGACATGCTAAAGGTTCCTCAGACATGTAAAAGGTTCCTCAGACATGCTAAAGGACCCTCAGACATGCTAAAGGTTCCTCAGACATGCTAAAGGTTCCTCAGACATGCTAAAGGTTCCTCAGACATGCTAAAGGCCCTCAGACATGCTAAAGGTTCCTCAGACATGTAAAAGGGCCCTCAGACATGTAAAAGGTTCCTCAGACATGTAAAAGGTTCCTCAGACATGTAAAAGGTTCCTCAGACATGCTAAAGGGCTCTAAGACATGCTAAAGGGCCCTCAGACATGTAAAAGGTTCCTCAGACATGCTAAAGGACCCTCAGACATGCTAAAGGTTCCTCAGACATGCTAAAGGACCCTCAGACATGCTAAAGGTTCCTCAGACATGCTTAAGGTCCCTCAGACATGCTAAAGGACCCTCAGACATGCTAAAGGTCCCTCAGATATCTAAAAGGCGTTTTACGTGTCTTCGTAGTTGCTTTGGGTTTCTTTGTGGTCGTTTTGCCTCTTTTCAAAAGTCGTTGTTTGTCTCTTTGTCTCCTTGCAGCCGTTTCACATCTCTTGCGTCTCGTGGTCATTTTGTTTCTCTTTTTGTCTCTTTATATTCATTGTGAGTCTCTTTGTGGTTGGTTTGCCTCTTAGTTGTTTTGGGTCTCTGTCTTCTTGCAGCATTTTTGCATCTCTTTGCAGCCGTTTGGTTTCTCTTTGTAGTTGTTTATGTATAATTTAGGCCCCTGGGCCCGAGCCAGTTAGACCCACTCAGTAATCCGTTTATGGCAATGTTTCCATTAACAGTTGCCCTGTGTTCCTGTGTGTATCATTCAAACTGTTCAACATAAGGACAGGTATTCCTGCCATGAAACAACTAAAACAACATTATTAAATGAATTCTTCTTAGCCCTCAGTAACCTTTAACCCATCTACTGTCAGACGTCTTTTGGAAATCTTCCCCTTACTTTACTAAAGGGTAAAGAGCAAAAAGCTGCTTATGTCACAAAACTTCCTGAGTAACAAAAACCAACAGAGAGCTCGACATCTGAACGTCTAAACATTCAAACAAACCGACGGCGCTGCTTCTGAGGAAAGGCCAAGAAACCAGAGAGTCATTGTTACACGAGGAGAATGTGTGTGTGTCTTTCACTGTTCAGAAAGGCATTATTGTGCATTGTACTTCAGCAGAGCAGGATGAAAGTCTGTAGTCTTTGGTCACTGCAGCGCCGCTTTGTGTGCAGCAGAGGGGGTTCATCTCCCGGCTCTCCAGGTCGGCCCGCGTGTCGACCTTTGACCTCCAGGGAACGTCTGCAGCTCGATTACAGCATCGATAAGTTGTCCGGCTGGTGGTGGTTGGAGCCGCCGCCGGCCTCCATCTTCTGTCCGGAGGAGGAGAAGCTCTGCACCCCTCCTCCTCCTCCTCCTCCTCCTCCTGCTGCTGCTGCTCTTCCTCTGGACAGGACCATCAGCGTGTCGCCCGACATTCCCCCGAACTCGAAGGCGAAGGTCCCGTAGAAGAGCATGATGAGCACGCAGTAGATCCACTCGAAGATGGCGGAGGCGTGCTGCAGGGCGAAGCTCTCCTGGCAGAAGAAAACGCCGCCTGGTGAGTTTACGGTTAAGGAGGACAATGAGGACACACACACACACACACACACACACACACACACACACACACACACACACTGTTGTCTTTATGGCCGTGTTATTGAAAACACACATTTTCTTGTTTTTGATGTGTAAGTTTACTCCTGCTGTGAGACTTCACGCACTAAAAAGAAGGTCCAGAGGATGAATGTTTGGATTCAGGAAAGGGATGTTAAGTGTTTTCTCTCCAGCAGGGGGCAACGTAACACAATTAACAAAAATATACTCACATCTAGTCAAGTGCTGTACTTAAATACAATTACTGTACTTTATTTGAGTATTTATGCTACATGATACTTTCTTTTCCCTCCACTACATTTATATTGGGCTTTTGTTACTAATTACATTCAAGATTCTGATAATAAATAGAAAATAAAAATGATAAATGATGTTGTATTATTATAGGTTAAGATACCCTGAAGTACATGAAGTAGGGGAGACAAATGTAACACACTCAATTCCTCCAATCAGAAACAAGCTAGAGCGACGACACTCTGCACATGCTCAGTAGGATTCTCTCTCAGTAGGAGGATCAATTCTCCTCGACCAAAAGTTTTAAAGTATATATTTATATATTTAATAATTTGATACTAATCCTTTTGTACTAAGAGTTTAAATGCAGGAACTTGTACTTGTACCGGAGTATTTTTACACCGTGGTGTTGCAATACTTGTATCTACAGACATGTTTAAAAAATGTAGTACCGTAAAAGTCGGGTTACAAGCCGCTCCCACCTCCGGTCAGTGTCCCCGCTGAAGCAAGCTAGGAGCAGAGCTAGCTAGAGCCGTTAGCGCTGCTGCTAGCCAGCGCCGCCGCCACCGCCCTCGTCCCCCCCGCCCAAGTCGGGTGTCGAGCCTGGTCCCGCCACCTTCGGTGGCTTTCGGGGAGCTAGCGGAGGTTAGCGGCAAAGTAACGGAGCGCTAGCATGAGCGCTAGCTGGCTACAGCGGGGAGCTAACGGGGACACTGACCGAAGGTAGTAGCGGCTCGTAACCTGACTTTTACGGTAATTTAAAAAATGTTTTTCCCTCAACTCAACTCAATAAAAATATCTTTGATGTCTAGAACTTCTTTGCTAATGAGCTGAAGACTCGTGGGCAGGATACTGAGCACCAGGGCGGCCAGCGCCAGCAGCGCCATGCCCAGGCGGAGGTGACCCGCTCGGTACTCCCGCTGGGTCTTGGCCAGCCGGTAGGTCAGCGCCGACTGGAGGCACACGAACAGCATGCTGGAGGGGAAGGCCACGCCGGCGCCCACGTAGTGGAGGACTTTAGCGAAATCCACCTGAGGAATGAACAAAAACACTTTAATGTAACCTCTGGGAGCAGCAGGAATAACTTTAGTTACTCTAGTTTCCTCCTCAGCTGATTAGTAATTATGATTATATGACTATATTGGATGGATATCCATTAAATTGTGTGCAGACAGTCCTGGTCCCCAGAGGATGAGTCATACGGATTCTATCCCTTTTTATTTTTTAGGTTAGATATTCCTTTATTAGTCCGGCAGTGGGGAAACAGTACAGCAGCTAACGGGGTAAAGTGCACACAAGAGACAGTAACAAATCTAAACAAGTAATATATATATAAACAGTAAAAAATCTAAACAAGTAATGTAAATAAACAGTAAAAAAACAGTACAAAATCTACAATCCTGCACAGGTTGAAGTGACTTTTACGGTCACATTTGTGGGTTATTTTGTGAGATATCTCAACAGCCATTGGGTAGATTTATATTAAGTTTTCTGTAGACATTCGTGTTCCCCAGAGGATGAATCCTACTGCATATTTAAGTGCCAGAATGAGGTTATCGTTTGTGTTTTCTGTGCGATATCACAACAGCTGGATGGATTTCAATGGAATTTTGTGCAGATATTCACGCTGCACCAGCAAAACAGAAAGAAAAAAAAAAACTGAAATGATATAAATTTACAAAAGCAACGACACAGGAAGTTCATCTTTACTGCGTTTACAAAACTCTTGTTAAATGCTTCCTGTGCGCACGCTCGTATTCTAAAATGCAGCAGCTGGTACGGCGATGTGACAGAGGTGCATTGTGGGGGGAAACATCACAGCTGTTAAAGTCGTATAATTACAGGGAAGAAAGTACATTCTGCTTTAATTACGTGTGCTGACAAGGAAACGTAACACTGTTCAAGAAGAATACGAGGAAATACGACTGGAAAAGCTCACGTCTCAAGTATGAAGTGTTAATATCAGAAAGTCATATTGTTTTAAACCAGCAGGCATAACATTTAGCATATAGCATAGCATGCAGGTACCTGGAAGTTTCCCACCATGATGAGACCGGCGGCACAGATCCAGGCCGCCGAGAGGCCGGCCGTGTTGAGGACGCAGTTCTGGTGTTTCTCGATGACGAGAGCGTAGCGCAGCAGACCGATCAGCATCACTGCGGGAGGAGAGAGAGGCGGAGGTTAAGATGCATCGTCTTCATCATCTTCATCACCTTCATCATCATCTTTAACAAGCATTGACGAATACAGAGCTGATTGTTGGTTTAGATTTTTACTCTCCTTTACATTTCAAACACCTAATAATACCCTGGTGGACACACCTGGTGGTCATTAGAGAGAATGCAGCTTTAACACATGAAGCATATACTTCTATACAACCAGAGGAGTCGCCCCCTGGTGGTCAGGAGAGAGAATGCAGCTTTAACACATGAAGCATAGACTTCTATACAACCAGAGGAGTCACCCCCTGGTGGTCAGGAGAGAGAATGCAGCTTTAACACATGAAGCATAGACTCCTATACAACCAGAGGAGTCGCCCCCTGGTGGTCAGGAGAGAGAATGCAGCTTTAAGACGTGAAGCATATACTTCTATACAACCAGAGGAGTCACCCTCTGGTGGTCAGGAGAGAGAATGCAGCTTTAACACATGAAGCATATACTTCTATACAACCAGAGGAGTCACCCCCTGGTGGTCAGGAGAGAGAATGCAGCTTTAACACATGAAGCATAGACTTCTATACAACCAGAGGAGTCGCCCTCTGGTGGTCAGGGGAGATAATGCAGCTTTAAGACGTGAAGCATATACTTCTATACAACCAGAGGAGTCGCCCCCTGGTGGTCAGGAGAGAGAATGCAGCTTTAAGACGTGAAGCATATACTTCTATACAACCAGAGGAGTCACGCCCTGGTGGTCAGGAGAGAGAATGCAGCTTTAAGACTTGAAGCATAGACTTCTATACAACCAGAGGAGTCGCCCCCTGGTGGTCAGGAGAGAGAATGCAGCTTTAACACATGAAGCATAGACTTCTATACAACCAGAGGAGTCGCCCCCTGGTGGTCAGGAGAGAGAATGCAGCTTTAACACATGAAGCATAGACTTCTATACAACCAGAGGAGTCACCCCCTGGTGGTCAGGAGAGAGAATGCAGCTTTAACACATGAAGCATAGACTCCTATACAACCAGAGGAGTCGCCCCCTGGTGGTCAGGAGAGAGAATGCAGCTTTAAGACGTGAAGCATATACTTCTATACAACCAGAGGAGTCACCCTCTGGTGGTCAGGAGAGAGAATGCAGCTTTAACACATGAAGCATATACTTCTATACAACCAGAGGAGTCACCCCCTGGTGGTCAGGAGAGAGAATGCAGCTTTAACACATGAAGCATAGACTTCTATACAACCAGAGGAGTCGCCCTCTGGTGGTCAGGGGAGATAATGCAGCTTTAAGACGTGAAGCATATACTTCTATACAACCAGAGGAGTCGCCCCCTGGTGGTCAGGAGAGAGAATGCAGCTTTAAGACGTGAAGCATATACTTCTATACAACCAGAGGAGTCACGCCCTGGTGGTCAGGAGAGAGAATGCAGCTTTAAGACTTGAAGCATAGACTTCTATACAACCAGAGGAGTCGCCCCCTGGTGGTCAGGAGAGAGAATGCAGCTTTAACACATGAAGCATAGACTTCTATACAACCAGAGGAGTCGCCCCCTGGTGGTCAGGAGAGAGAATGCAGCTTTAACACATGAAGCATAGACTTCTATACAACCAGAGGAGTCACCCCCTGGTGGTCAGGAGAGAGAATGCAGCTTTAACACATGAAGCATAGACTCCTATACAACCAGAGGAGTCGCCCCCTGGTGGTCAGGAGAGAGAATGCAGCTTTAAGACGTGAAGCATATACTTCTATACAACCAGAGGAGTCACCCTCTGGTGGTCAGGAGAGAGAATGCAGCTTTAACACATGAAGCATATACTTCTATACAACCAGAGGAGTCACCCCCTGGTGGTCAGGAGAGAGAATGCAGCTTTAACACATGAAGCATAGACTTCTATACAACCAGAGGAGTCGCCCTCTGGTGGTCAGGGGAGATAATGCAGCTTTAAGACGTGAAGCATATACTTCTATACAACCAGAGGAGTCACGCCCTGGTGGTCAGGAGAGAGAATGCAGCTTTAAGACTTGAAGCATAGACTTCTATACGACCAGAGGAGTCGCCCCCTGGTGGTCAGGAGAGAGAATGCAGCTTTAAGACGTGAAGCATATACTTCTATACAACCAGAGGAGTCACGCCCTGGTGGTCAGGAGAGAGAATGCAGCTTTAAGACTTGAAGCATAGACTTCTATACGACCAGAGGAGTCGCCCCCTGGTGGTCAGGAGAGAGAATGCAGCTTTAAGACGTGAAGCATATACTTCTATACAACCAGAGGAGTCACGCCCTGGTGGTCAGGAGAGAGAATGCAGCTTTAAGACTTGAAGCATAGACTTCTATACGACCAGAGGAGTCGCCCCCTGGTGGTCAGGAGAGAGAATGCAGCTTTAAGACGTGAAGCATAGACTTCACCCGCTGACTAAGACAAACTGAAGGAACAGACACAGAGAGAGAGAGAGAGAGAGAGAGAGAGCTCGACTCTGCTTTCAGAATCAGGATGCAGTATGAAAGGAACAGCGAGTTCACGGCGTTTCATCTGAAACGAACGACACTGCGGATCTCTCAGTGTGAGCAGATCCCTGATGTACTGTTTATTAAAGCGCTCCATCAAAGCTTCACAGCGGCTCCACGCCGCTCGCCCACATCTGCTGCTGCAGTTGTGATGTTCATGTTGTGAGTCCAGCGGTGAACCAGCAGCCACGAGGGTTCTGGGTGTTCAATGAGCCGCCACATAAACTGATGTGTTGGGGACATTTCCAACAAAATGAAACGACAGGAACATTATTGCAATTCATCTCGAGGGGACCACGAACGTTTGTGCCAGACTTTATGCCAATTTACCAGTTGTTAGTGTTTTCGTTTTAGACCGCAGTGTTTTCACGTAATAAAAGTTAAGCGTCTGCTTCATCGGCTACTTAGCTCCGCCCTCTCCTATCACTTCTGTTGTAAAAAAAAACAAGATGGCGACGGCCAAAATGCCAAATTTGAAAATACTTTGTTTAATAAGTCGCCATAGTTGTCGCTCACGGTTTTAGTATTAACATAGAAATTTATTTTATTTAGAAAATTATTTATTTCGTGTTTTATTATTGGATACGTATTTTATTTTGAAATTTATGCAATTTGTGTTTTATTATTGGATAAGCTATAGAATAGTTGTTTGAGGAATAACGTCACAAAATATAAAACAACAATAAACAAAAAGAAACTGAAACTAAATATTTGAACTATAACTAAACTCGCTAAAACTAGCAAACTAAATAAACTGAATATTTTGGCTTTGGTCTGTGGGATGAATAAAATAAACATTATAATTATTTTCTGACTTTTTAAATGCTCATGTACATCCATGTGACCTGATCCTTTACTGTCTGACCCGACCTTTGACCTTTGTGGGTTTCCAGCTGGTCTCACAGGAGTTAAAGGAACCACACAGCTCTAGTTTACTTGGAATTAAAAGAAAATGTGAACATTTTGACATTTCTGCATAACGACCCTCCGACATGAGTAATGACGTGAAAACTGACAACAAACATGAGATGAAGTTATATTCTTCTCGACTTTGACACTAAATCTGGTTGATGTGAAGTCATGAAGAGCAACGTCCGCTTTGTGAGATGAATAACAGACGCAGAAACCCAAGATGAGACCCAAGAGGCTTTTTAAAAGTCCATAAATTCCTGCATTTTCTTAGAAAAACTAGGAACCAAGTGTTCAATTATGCAACTTCAGTCCGGAGGAACATGAACACACAGAGAGAAACAGAGATAACATCCAATCAGACCACACACTTATACGGAGTTGTTACAGATCATTATTTATATGTTATTATATAAAAATATATAATATTTATATATTTTATTTATATATATCTTTCAATATAAAAAGTATTATATGTATAGATTTTTTATTTTTATTTTATTTTAAAGAATATTACAATATTATATGTATATATTTTATTTATATGCACACACGGAGAATTCATCATTCTTAAAAATATAATCTTAGTAATAAACACATTTCTGCTCCTGTTATCGTCTCTTCTGTAATAAAAACACGTTGGCCATGTTGGTCTGTTATTTGTAATATTGCAGGACACTCTAGTAAAGGAGATTTTTAATCTCAATGAGGCTTTTCCTGGTTAAATAAAAAAAAAAAAAAAAGTATATTTCTCCTCCTCTGGTTCAGCGTTCAGCTCCCTTTGTGTTCGTCGTCTACGTGATCATCCACCAAACACACTTCCTCTGGAGAAACCGCTTGAAAGTGGAGACAGTGTTGTTCAAACAAACACATCTGTATTATGTAACAACTGGATTATGCAATAGATACTTCATCATCAGCCTTTTGGTCCCAAAAAATCTGAGAGTGGAGACAAACTGAACTGTGTACGAGTGAAAAAACTCCCAATAAACACACAACACACTGTGTCACCGGCAATCAATCAATCAGGTTCTATTCATAAAGCACTTTTCAAACAACAACACATTGGTCTATGACCACATTGAGCTGCCAGTATGTCGCCATTTTCTTTTAACTCAACCGTCACCTTTCATACAAACAAAAGAGCAACACTGAATTGAGAGACCGTTATCTGCACATTTTAAATGAGGCCGGCAACTCCAATCGCCTTTAACACGTCTTATAGTTCTGTTCAGGCGGCGCAACGTCGAGCCTGCATGTAGTCAGCCTCCAATTAAAGAATCTCAGTAGACCGAAGTTCACTGTGGTAAACTCCTGGAGTTTAATAAAGCAAACAGAGGAGGCGGGCTTCATGCACCAGCCTGAAACCCGCCAAAATAAATGCTTTAAAGTGTTTTCTACAGAGCAGAGGAGTCGCCCTCTTGGGTCAAATATAAATGCACCATTCATGGTGTGTGTGTGTGTGTGTGTGTGTGTGTGTGTGTGTGTGTGTGTGTGTGTGTGTGTGTGTGTGTGTGTGCTTGGCTTGAGGCGTCACAGCTGAGAAAACAAGCCTGAAGTTCTGAGAGCACAGAGAGCCGTTCAGCCCGCAGAGCTGCATGATGGGTAAATGCGGCGTTCACTGTACGCGACCTCGTGTTGACGCTCACCCATAAAGGATCCAGTGCTGCATATGAGGCTGAAAAAGCAGCTTTCGGGCGGCAGGGTTCCACATTTACTGCAATGAAAACAGAGAGCAGAGGAGGGGAGTTTTAAAAATGTTTTTTTTTAAATAACGGTGCTGCAGGAATTCCTTAGAAATAGTCATAAAAAAAAAAAGCGTCGCCTCATTTGTTGTTCCTAATTACTTTGTGGAATTAAGGCACACCAACATGTTTTCTCTTCTTGGAAAGTAGTGTAACAGAAAATAATATAAATGTCTATAAATGGAAACGAAGCGACAGTCGTGCTGGGAGGTTGAGAGAAAGAATAACACCGAGATCTTCATCTATACGTCTAGAGGAAGTCTTGGAGTGAGTTTCACCCGGTTGAATCTTAAGCTCACGCTTGTTTATCACTCCGGCTGCAGGGAGGAGAACGAAGAAGAAAAATGTGTTTCTTGTTTACATTTTTCCGACAGACAGAGAGGTGCACACACACTCAATCACTCACACACAGCCTCTCTGCAAGTTGCATTTCAATGCAGGACTTTTATGAGTAGTGGAGTATTTTTACAGTGTACTATTAGTACTTTTACTTAAAAAGGAACAGTGTGTCAGATTTAGGTTGGATCAAAATAGAATATTCATAACTATGTTTTCATTTGTGCATAATCACCTGGAACTAAGGGAGGCGGAGTCCGCCATGTTGCACTGCCATGTTTCTACAGGAGCCCAGAACGGACAAACCAAACACCGACTCTAGAGAGAGACTTTCATGGTTTATACGTTCAAGTTGGAGATTGGATTTGGTGTCTGAAGGCCAATAAATCCTCCACACTGCCCCTTTCAGGAAAGGACCTGAACACTTCCTCTACACTGTCCCTTTAAGTAAAGGACCTGAACACTTCCTCCACACTGTCCCTTTAAGTAAAGGACCTGAACACTTCCTTTAAGTAAAGGACCTGAACACTTCCTCCACACTGTCCCTTTAAGTAAAGGACCTGAACACTTCCTCTACACTGCCCCTTTAAGTAAAGGACCTGAACACTTCCTTTAAATAAAGGACCTGAACACTTCCTCCACACTGCCCCTTTACGTAAAGGACCTGAACACTTCCTTTAAGTAAAGGACCTGAACACTTCCTTTAAGGAAAGGACCTGAACACTTCCTTGACACTGTCCCTTTAAGTAAAAGACCTGAACACTTCCTTTAAGGAAAGGACCTGAACTCTTCCTCCACACTGTCCCTTTAAGTAAAGGACCTGAACACTTCCTTTAAGGAAAGGACCTGAACTCTTCCTCCACACTGTCCCTTTAAGTAAAGGACCTGAACACTTCCTTTAAGGAAAGGACCTGAACACTTCCTCGACACTGTCCCTTTAAGTAAACGACCTGAACACTTCCTTTCAGGAAAGGACCTGAACACTTCCTTTCAGGAAAGGACCTGAACTAACAAGGACTCGGAAGAGAGATCACATTACTCCTGTATTAGCTGCTCTCCACTGGCTTCCTGTAAGATCGAGAATCATATTTAAAATCCTCCTCCTCACCTATAAAGCCTTAGCTGGTGATGCACCATCATATCTTAAAGAGCTTATAGTGCCATATTACCCCACTAGAGCGTTACGCTCACTGAATGCAGGGTTACTTGTGGTTCCCAGAGTCTTAAAAAGTAGGTTGGGGGCTAGAGCTTTCAGTTATCGTGCTCCTCTTCTGTGGAATCAGCTTCCACTTTCAGTCCGGGGGGGGGGGGGGGGGGGGGGGGGGGGGCAGACACAGTCACCTCATTTAAGAGTAGACTTAAGACTTTCCTCTTTGATAGCGCTTATACTTAGGGCTGTTTCAGGCTTATAGTTAGGGCTGGCTCAGGTTTGCCCTGGTCCAGCCCCTAGATATGCTGCTATAGGCCTAGACTGCTGGGGGACATCTTAGGATACACTGAGCTCCTCTTCTCTTCCTCTTTCGCTCCTCTTCTCTTCCTCTTTCACTCCTCCTCTCCTCTTCTTTCTCTCCATCTGGATAAACTATTGTCTCTTCAATGCACATTACTAACTCTACTTTCTTTTTCCATGGATTCATGGCTGCCTGGAACCGGTCCTGCCTGCTGCCATGGCCCTGCTGATGGAACCGGCCTGGAACCGGTCCTACCTGCTGCCATGGCCCTTCTGATGCCCCCCTCCTCTCTACCGCCTTCTGCTTCATGGATTATCAGGATCATGGACCATGCCTAATACTCATTATATGAATAATTTCTGTCCTATTCATTGAATGTGCTGTAACTACGCTATTCATTCTGGCCACATGACATCTATTGCTTCTGTCCATCCGGGGAGAGGGATCCTCCTCTGTTGCTCTCCCTCAGGTTTCTTCCCTTTTTTCCCTGTGAAAGGGTTTTTACTATCTTTTTAGGGGAGTTTTTCCTGATCCGATGTGAGGTCCCGGGACAGGGATGTTATGTATACAGATTGTAAAGCCCTCCGAGGCAAACTTGTATTTGTGATGTTGGGCTATATAAAATAAACTGAATTGAAGTAAAGGACCTGAACACTTCCTTTAAGTAAAGGACCTGAACACTTCCTTTAAGTAAAGGACCTGAACACTTCCTTTAAGGAAAGGACCTGAACACTTCCTTTAAGTAAAGGACCTGAACACTTCCTTTAAGGAAAGGACCTGAACACTTCCTCCACACTGTCCCTTTAAGTAAAGGACCTGAACACTTCCTTTCAGGAAAGGACCTGAACACTTCCTTTAAGGAAAGGACCTGAACACTTCCTCCACACTGTCCCTTTAAGTAAAGGACCTGAACACTTCCTTTCAGGAAAGGACCTGAACACTTCCTTTAAGTAAAGGACCTGAACACTTCCTTTAAGGAAAGGACCTGAACACTTCCTCCACACTGTCCCTTTAAGTAAAGGACCTGAACACTTCCTTTCAGGAAAGGACCTGAACACTTCCTTTAAGTAAAGGACCTGAACACTTCCTTTCAGGAAAGGACCTGAACACTTCCTTTCAGGAAAGGACCTGAACACTTCCTTTCAGGAAAGGACCTGAACACTTCCTTTCAGGAAAGGACCTGAACACTTCCTTTAAGGAAAGGACCTGAACACTTCCCCCACACTGCCGGCTTCATGGGAGCTCTATGAGTTACAGAACATTCTTCTGCGTGAGAACAGGGTTTTTATATATTAGTGCAACATGTGTTCTGTTGCAGCCACTTGAATATCTAACATTTCACATTTTGTCCATCATAAGTCACACACAGTTCAAAGGTGCTTTTTTATTTTTTTATTCTTAAACTCATTAATGGCTCTGCTGCGAGCCAAGTGAAACACAAAGTGTCCCAACATGTTCTTGTTGTTCCATTTGGGTTCAGAGTTTCAACGGAAAAGGACTTAAATAAAAAAATAAAAAAAAAAAAAAAAAAAATATATATATATATATATATATATATATATATATATATATATATATATATATATATATATATATATATATATATAGAGTTGTTCTTGTGAGAGAGAAAGAGGAGTCACCTTCGTCATCGGTTCACCACACTGCGGCTTCTACAAAACTACACCAACAATGTGCACCAGTTGTTCTGCTCTTTGAAGCAGGAAGTGGACAACGCTGAGTGTTGCGCAAGAGGAGTTTCACAATAAGAGGACAGAGTGACGGAAAGAATCCTGCAGGAGCAGGGGGGGTTCGATCCCTGACCTGATGAGCGGGATGTTGTCCAGAGTGCAGCACAGCACCGGGCCCCTCTGGAGAGGAAGCGGCTCCTCACAGGACTCATTGTAAAGCCTGTACACACACACACACACACACACACACACACAAAAGCATGTCGAACATTAACCCAAAATGTATTTACGGTTAACGGTTTCTTAAATAACACACTTCAGAATGCTTCACTGCTTGTGTTGTTTCGATTGCACAACAGTGGGAAGCAGGGGCGTTTCTAGGATCCAAGGAAAGGGGGGGCTTAGCCCCTAGACAAATGGCATGTGTGCGCGGCAAAAAAAATTCTGGCCCATTTGGGGCCGCGGATATCCATTGTTTCAGACAGTTCATAGATTGGTTAAATCAGAAAGAGTGTGATTTTGCTCTGTAGTTTTGCTTGCATTCATTCAGTATATTGTAACGGACTGAGGGAAATGTTTTGTTATGAATGTTATGTTCAGGAGGTCAGTGAACGTCTCATGAGCTGGGTAGCTTGAAGCGTGCCTGTGATTGGAGAGCGAGGGAGGGGGGATGTGGTTGGGTGTGTGTGTGTTACGAGCCGTTCGGGGCAGTCTATGACCCGGAGCAGAGGTGAAGCTGGTTGAAAGGTTTTCACGGGGTTCTACTGTTGTTGTGGCGTAGGCTACGGCCCACAGTAGCCTGTTCTATGTTCTCTTAATAAACACCCTATAAGCCATCTTACGTCTCGTAGCTTTCCTGACCCAGGGTCGCTACAATATGATAACAGAAGAGACAGAATGTCAGGGTCATAGTGAACACAAATATGAACTTTTCTCAAATAACGAGAGAAATACTTTTCCTGCTTGTAAAGGAAAGACGGATAAACTAGCTTTCATATCCGCATACTCCCAAATCCAATGGATGGAGAACGGACCTGACAGGGTCAACTTTTGAGTTGTTTACTTGTTTTATTTTCAGCAGAAGGAATACGATTTTGATCAACATTTACATCTATTTTGTTGTCTGTGTAGTTTTTACAAACCAGTAATAGTGTATGCTCATCTGTACACTGAGATAAAGATGAACTAGTTCAGTGTCAAATATACTATTCAATAGAAAAATATCAAGTACATCTGAATTATCGAATGATAAATATTGTATAATGATACTCCTTGGTATAGTTTACTTTCAGCTAAACTCCTTGGTATAGTTTACTATGAGATAAACTCCTTGGTGTAGTTTACTATGAGATAAACTCCTTGGTGTAGTTTACTATGAGATAAACTCCTTGGTGTAGTTTACTTGGTATAATCCTGCTGTGGTTGATGAGAGACTCATTTCTCTTACTTGGCAGAGTGAGAAAGCCAGAGCAGCAGCCTCCCCATGGTCCTAGTGCCCTATGGTAAGTATAATGATAGGCTATTGGATTGTAACTTGAAGGGGGAGAAAACATACAAACCAGAATGCACACACATATGTAGCATTTTAGAGTTATAAATATCTTGTCTATGTAAGAAACAATAGTTTAATTTAATGACATCACCAAAATAAAAATAAAAATAAAGATTTTCTTTTTTTTTCAAGCCAAATTATTTGGGGGGGCTGAAGAACATTTTAGGGGGGCTTTAGCCCCCCTAAAACAGGCCTAACGACGCCCCTGGTGGGAAGCATCCAGGCTTTTCCCTTCATCCTTCAGAACACAACTACACAACAACACAACTACACAGCAACGCATTGCTCTGTGCTAAAGGAGGTTCAGCTGTTTCATGAAGACGGATTCATTCCTGCAGACGCTCTCAGTCTGCAGATACCGACGGAGAAAGAGACGTAAAGTTAAATATTTAAGGTTCAAAGGGTTCTTAGTTCAATAAATTCAATTCAGGCCCGTCTGGAATCTTTGAAAGTCCTTTTAAAGTTCAAAATTGAATCCCTATATTAGTTTTTTTTTTTTTATTTGTATCAGGATTATGAGACAAACCCAGAACCTCTCCAACAAGACACTGAAGTTGAGTTGTTTAGCCCCTTTGAGTTGTTGCTTTAAGTCTCTTTGGAGCTTTGTTGCATCTTTCTGTACTTGTTTTGCTCTATTTGTCGTCTTTTTGTTTCTCCTTGGGGTAATTTTGCATCTCGTTGCACTTGTTTTGTGTCTCTTTGTTGTCATTTTGTGTCTCTTTACAGTTGTTTTGCATCTCTTGGTATTCCATTTTGTCTCTTTGTTGTTGTTTTGTCTCTTTTCACAGTCTGTCTGTGTCTCTTTGGAGCCGTTTTGCATCTTCTTGTAATTCTTTTGGTCCATTTGTAGTCTTTTTGTGGTAATTGTATGCCTCTTTGTGGTTGTTTTTTAGCTCTTTGTGGTTGTTTTGCCTCTTTTCATAATCGTTGAGAGTCTGTTTGAGTCTCTTTACAGTTGTTTTGCATCGCCTGGTAGTTGTTTTGTCTCTTTGTGGTCATTCTAAATCTCTTCCTGGTCTATTTGTGTCTCTTTGAGTGACATTTTATAGGCGAGGGCCCGGATGGCCCCGGACCCTTTGGGTCCCTGGGCGTGCCCCCTGCAGGCTGGTTTAATATTGCAGCCTCGATGCTGCGTCAAGAACCCAAAGTAAGTCAATGTGTTAAAACTCTGCAAATGTTTGAGCTCATCATGACTTCTGTAGAAGAAACAACTGTAGAACATTAACCCAACACGTCTTTAGGTGAAAGGTCTGAAGAATGCTTCACTGCTGCTGTTGACTTTGAATAAAAAGGGCACACAATTAAGAAAGCGCCATTTAAAAGACATCACAATCGAACAAACTGTCTGTTTTATTATAAAAACTGTGATAACAAACACATGCAAGAGAGCTTTTGTTTATGTAAAGTTCATGAGAAGTTTGTCTGAATGTTTGTCCTTGTGGGAGAAAATCTGATTTTACCTCAGAATTGTACGTAAATGTCGTTAATAACTGGAGACCATAAAAGTACTCACAAATATCTATTAACCAACAGCCTATACATACAACAAAACAATACGTGGTTTGTGTTATTATTATATATTTGTTATTATTATGGGTTGTTAAATCCTAATGGGAAAACACAGCAGGACTCTCAAGAATCTGCATGTATTATTTTACACAGATTCCAGGGCACCGCACCGTGTGTGTGTGTGTGTGTGTGTGTGTGTGTGTGTGTGTGTGTGTGTGTGTGTGTGTGTGTGTTTTCCTGTACCAGCTGGGAAGTTATTTTTATTAAAGACACGGCGGCGTCACATTCCACAGAAGAGATGAACGCAGCTGCAGGTCTGACTCGAGCTTCCTCCTCTTTTTAATCTGTTTGCATTCTGAAACTTCAGTTTACTGTAACTCCCTTCCTCCCTTCCTTCCTCCCTTCCTTCCTCTCTTCCTTCCTTCCTCCCTTACTCCCTCTCTTCTTTACACGTTCTCCCCTCATGTCAACATTCTCAGCACTTTATCTTCATCTCTCCTCTTCCTCACTATGTTTGAATGAAGACAGGCTTGACAGTTGAAATTCCTCAAAAAGCCCACCATGAATTATACTTTCATCTCCTGAATCAATGCTGCATAAACACACATTTTTGTCTGAGGATGAAAAACTAACCTCCCCCGTTCGGGGCGTGTGCAAAGACTCGGTCAAAGAGGTGCTAACGTTGTTTCAGTTTTATTTATAAAGCCCAATATTACACATTTTGTAAAGCCTCCTGTTCTCTCGTCTGGAAGTGAAGGTGAACTGAGAAGCTTTTACGCGTTTAGAAGAAGAAGAAGAAGAAGAAGAAGAAGAAGAAGAAGAAGAAGAAGAAGAGTCCAAAGGAGACGATAAGCGTCCTTCAGCTCAGTGGAGGAGACGTGAAGAATGATTTTTACTTCTCCTGATTGCACCCTCGCTTCAGAAATCATTAAAGTCGTGTTTATTTTAAACGATTATCTTGATGATGTCATTTGTTTGCACACAGAGATTATTTTCTGCAACAGTCTAAAATCCAATGGAGAACCAGTGTGACACTAACTTCCTGCATGCTGCAAAAATACGTCTTCTCTCTTTTAGCTGCTGAGGGACATGTAGCTGCGAAATACTCCAGAAAAACAACCACATTGATCTTTTCTTTAATGGAATAATTAAATGGTAAAAAAAATATTTTGCATTTGCAAAAATTACAGTTGGTTGATTATCTTTACATTTTCCTGGTTCACTGCGTGAAAATATTTTAAAAACGTACAGTAAACATTCGTTTACGACAAAATCACAGTGTGTGTGTGTGTGTGTGTGTGTGTGTGTGTGTGTGTGTGTGTGTGTGTGTGTTACCAGTTATGCACAGGGCAGACATGCTGGTTGTAAAGGGACATCGCGTATCTGTAAAGTTAGAAAAGGAGAGAAGGATATTTAGTAAAAGAAACTGAACAAGAAGACATGAAATACATAACTTTGATGCATAGTTTGGATTTCATCTTTCACACAATAACAGAGTGTCAGAGCCTCCGCTGCACTTTGTGGTTAGCATGCTAACAGGCTAAACTACGACGGTGAACACGATCAACGTTTCTCTGGCATTCAGGTGCTCTGAATGCGTTTCCGGTTAGACGTCTGAATTAACGCGTTTAGCACAAGCTGAAGATAATTGAACGTTTCGTTCTCCGATATAAAGCAGGTCAGTGAACGCCCCTCTGGAGAATCTAGAAGCTACATGACTTAGCGTCCTCACCAGAACATTGATATACTCAGAATATTGTCACCTCCTTTACCTTTCTGACGGGGAACTGAGGCGGTTGTCTCTGCTCTCTACAAAGACACCAGACTCCGTTGATACAAACAGTGATTTTACTCTCAGAACTCAGGAGTCGCTGGTCGACCGCGGCGGCTATCAGTTAGCTTGTTTGTGTGAATGTGTGATTTTGGTGGTTTCAAGGGTTAGTTCGGATTCACCAACTTCACACATTACAGATTAGGCAGATTTCGCTCCCTTTTTCAGAGCCAGTCGAGCTGTTTCCAGTCTGTATGCTAAGCTAAGCTAACGCCCGCTGGCTCTAGCTACATATTTAAAATGGAATAAAGCTTCTCGTCTAATATCTCAGATAAATACATTATCTAAAATGTCAAACTTTTCCTTTAAGGATGGTGTTTTAGTTGTTCTTATGTCTATGATTTGACTAGATTCTAGAAACTAAAACACACTGAATCATCTTTCCTGCAGAGCTGCAGATGTGAGAACAGACGCAGCGACACCAGAGAGGAACGTCAAGGATGAGTCTCCTCCGGCGTAGTCGTAGAATAAACGGCGAGCCGCCGCTCTGTTTTACAGTCATGACCTCTGCAGCGGTGATGGAGGTCATCTCTGTGATGCAGAGACTCTCTGAGTACTCACACGACCCAGATCCCCGTGATGGTGAAGACGGGCAGGCTGACGGGGAGGATCACCCACAGAGACATGACGGGAACCTGAGGGGAGAAGCAACGCCATCAGACACCAAGAACCACCAAGAACCACCAAGAAACACCAAGAACCACCAAGAAACACAAAGAACCACCAGAACCACCAGAACCACCAGAACCACCAAGAAACACAAAGAAACACAAAGAACCACCAAGAACCACCAAGAAACACCAAGAAACACCAAGAAACACCAAGAAACACCAAGAAACACGAGACCAGAAACACCAAGAACCACCAGAACCACCAAGAAACACCAAGAACACCAAGAACCACCAAGAACCACCAGAACCACCAAGAACCACCAAGAAACACCAAGAACCACCAAGAAACACGAGACCAGAAACACCAAGAACCACGAGACTAGAACCACAAAGAACCACAAGACTAGAACCACCAAAGAATCCTTGCAGGACGTAATAATGTAATAATACACATATACATATATACACATTATATATATATATATATATATATATATATATATATATATATATATATATATATATATATATATATATATATATATATATTTTTTTTTTTTTTTTTATATCTTGTTTTGTCCCAAAAAAAACTCAAAGATATTACATCATATATATATATAAAATGTGATATCTATATATTTTAATTCTCAAATGTCAGAAAAAGAAAAAGCATAAAGTGACTTTTTAAATATCTTTTTTTTAAAATAATAGTTTCAGACCAACAGGTTTAAACCAGTCGACCGTTGAGTGACTCCAGATCAATACACTCACTGATCTGCAGCAGATCTGTTCATCAATTACTGATTGATCAATAAAGTAAACTTGCTGACGGAGCACTTCTAGGTTTACCTGCCCGGGGCCCCCAGGGGCCTCTGAGCTCTCAGTTCTCTCAGTTTTTAACAGTTTGAAACACCTGAGTAACGTTTGAAATTTAAACAAAACCCCCAATAACTTTGTTAAGTTTAGTTAAAAAACACACAAACACTATTTGCTTAAAATTACTGCAAATTGCAAAGAAAAAATTAAAAAAAAACTACTTTGTTTCACACGGGACATGAACAGACGTCTCCTGGGTGAAAGTCCTGTGTTGTTGTTGTTGTTGTTGTTGTTGTTGTTGTTTACCACCCTGACCTTCATTTCAATGATGATACTTCAAAAGCGATTTGAAAACAAAGTCAAGGCAATAAATGAATATTTTCATTGATTCATTGTTTAGTCTATAAAGTTTCTTCAAATATTTGTTGTCAAAAATAAAATGTTGATTTGAGAAAAAAACAACAAGACCTCAAAAAGTAATGAACTGAAACTGAGGATTGTTTAACAGTTTGTCTTTGAGGATTTCAACAATTAATTGATTTTCCAAAGAGTTGCAGGTTTATTTTCTGGTTACTTCATTATTTAAACTGTGACGCCAACATGGACGAGAAGAAACCCGAAAAAAATGAATTTTGAACATCAACTATTCAGAGATTGCTGCTGATGAAGATCATGTGATATGATCGAAAGCTAAAGGACAGTTTCTTAACATTAAATGAGAGAACACTTCGGTTGACATTAACCAGTTAGTTGATCATGTCGACATGTTCATTAAACTTCTTAATAATAATAATTAATCATCTTAATAAAAAAAGTTCAGAAAACCATCTTGAAACTACAAACGACGACTTTCCATTCTTCCTGTTATTTTACCTGCAGAAGCGGTTACCTGTGCACGCTTCGCGTGCGCGCACCTCCCGGTTACTAATCGCGGCTCGCGTGCACAGGAGGACCGGGCTCGCGCACCTCTCGCGTGCAGCTTCAGGCTCTGCGTCTCATCCTCCAGGAGAAGCCGCAGCTCGTCGCCGCTGCGCCGGCTTCATCGTCCAGGAAGCGAGACATGCCTTCATCCGGGACCTTGTGTTCCATTCATCACACACACACACACACACACACACTGACACACACACACACACACTGAGACTGTCCTCCGCCTGCAGCCTGGTTGTTCAGTCACTTCAAACTCCTCCCAGTAACAGATGCTTTAACAGGCAGCTGGGTTCATGTTCCTGCTGTTATGAAATTAATGTTTTATCTCTTTTTTTTCTACTTTATATGAGTTCATATATGTGTCTGTGTGCGCGCGCATCTTTTTATTTACTACTTTACAAACTGTTTTGAACTCGCTGCAGGTGTCACGGATCATTTTGTTCTCGGCTAATTCCTGGAAACCGACTTCCGGGTATTAGATGAGTCACTAGTGGTGTTTTTTTCTTTTCCTGGAAAGTGGATATGATGATGATAAAAGATGAAAAACAAAGTTCTGCTCATCTTTATTTCATTTATTTAAAAATATATATATATATATATTGTTGTTTTCATCTTTTGAATGGCTCTGGAAGTAAAAGGTCAGGGGTCACTGGTTTAATCTTCTACAATGAGTGTTTAATAAGATTTGTATTAGTTTTTTAATGTATTCAGTTTCAAAGTACAATATTTCCCTCTGAAATCAATGTAGTGAAACGGAAGTAGAAAGTAGCGTCAATTAGAAATACTTAAGTAAAGTACAAGTACCTCCAAATTGTATTAAAATAAAGCAGAAAGACGGAGAAACATGAACAAATAAAGTATGTTTCTATTTCTGAAAAGTCTTTTACAGGTGTGTTTTTATTTTATTTTAAAAAAGAGCAAATTTAAACACTTAAAAGTTACAACAAACAAAAGCATTAATTCTATCCGCTATTACGTCTCATTACTTTGAGGCCTGCGTTCTGTTTTCCCCGACAGCACTTGAACGCAGCTTCACCGTGACGGTCCCACAGCTGCCTTCAATCAACGTGTTAGTGTTTTTACTGCAGGGACATTTACACTCTGATGCCAGAGGAACCACGAGACCGTGACCGGCCTCCGCCACCAGAGGGCGCCACCGGCTTGACGTCACCTGGAGGAGGTGAGGTTTACTGCTGGAAGACGTTTTAAGATCTTTTACTTGAGTAAAAGTCAGCAGTGTGTTTGCTGTAATACACACACAAAAAAAGAGACGTTAACACATTTTAATCTGTTAATAATTTGATTTCACTTTCAGTCTCCATTTATACATTTTAGTATTAAGAATTCTAAATGGCCACAAATTGGACTTCCACCCTAAATAAACTTGTATTTTTTATATAATCAGTTTTCGTCACTTAATTGAAGTCGTTGAACAAAAGTCTCTTCGGGACACAAAGAGGAACTTTCATGTTGTTTCTGGCGCCCTCTGTGGACTAAAGTGGTAGTGTCTCCTCCCACAGGGACACGAACCCAGCAGGGGTCACAACAAAGTGCTGTGACTGGACAGCAGGTCGGGACTCATCAGAGACGGGTCGTCTGCTCTCAAGGTTCCACGTAGAGTCGTCGTCACATTTTAGCTGAGCGATCAAAAACACACAATCTATACAGAAGGAAGAATGGGAGTACTTTTTAATATCTTTTGAGCTCTTTGAGGAACATCTTGTCACCGACGCTCAGCAGTTATGATGTCATCAGGAGTTATGATGTCATCAGGAGTTATGATGTCATCAGGGTTTTGCTGTGATTTACTGAAACAATGATGCAATGCTTCCCACATTTATTGCAAAAAACGACCAAAAAATTAAGATTTGTGACAAAAAAGGCCCTCAGCTACAAAAAAAAGAAATAATAAAATGCAGTGGAAGTATTCAAATAATTTAGATAAAGTTAAAGTAGCAATATAACAAAATATAAAACCGTTACAAGTCAATGTTCTGCATTCTAAATTAAAAGTACAGAAGTATTAGCAACAAAATGTACTTGAGGTATGAAAAATAAAAGTAATCATAATGTGAAATTAATTCTTGTAGGGCTGAACTATATATATATATATATATATAATATAAAAAATGTGTATATATAATATATATATAATACCAATATCGTGGTATTTTAAATATCATAATACAGCAGAAGTGTTGTAGTAGTTTTAATGGCGGCTTTACAGTAAAGTATTGTAAAGTATTTCCTACTTAGTCTTTATATCCACATTACTGATTATTATTTCTCAAAAAAACTAAGTTTTGATTTGCAATTTTTAGAACTAAATCAGGTTTAGTTCTAAATCCGGTCTGAATCTTGAGCTTGAAGCTTAACAGACGCCGGTTCTTCTCGCGGCCGTGAACCGCGTGAGACTTGAACTCATCTCTGAAACACAACCGCAGAGAAAGAACAAAGAAACGGAGACGTTTTGAAACCATTATTGTGACGTATTTATTGAAACAACATTCAAAAGCCCTTCGAACGTTTATTCTTCTCCTTCGAGGCGAACCTCTGAATTCACAGAACACGTCACAAAACAAACTAAAATAACTGGAGCATCGTTTGGCACGAACATGAACCCCGTAGAGACTTCAAGTTTTTATTAAAAAGGTTTTCCAACGGGTTCTGACCCGCTTGATCCCGCAGCTGCTTCACAGTAAAACTACAGGTTCAGAAGTACTGAAGTGCTTCATGTCGCTGGTCCAGATGTTTCAGCACGTCACACGCGTGATCGCAGGATCTCCAAAAAGGTGCGTTTGTGGCCGGAACAATTGAATATTTATAGATTTAAAAGTGGTGGAATGACCCTTTAGATTAAGACGTCACAAACTGAGGTTAAAGCTGGGAAATAAAAATAAAACAAAGTCCCTTTTCTTCTTCTTTTTTTTTTTATGCGCTTGTGAACGTCAGCTCCTCCCCAAAAAACGGCAGAACTTCATGCGTTCAAGCCCCCCAAAAAACAACCGAGATTCTTTCTTTAAGCCGCGACGAGACTCAGGACTATGGAAGCTCATTAACGCCAATAAAATAAAGAAATAAGATGAAAATGTTGCTGTGATAATAAAAATAACCCCATGGTAAGTCATAATGAGATAGAAAGTCATAATTATGAGATAGTAAATCGATATTATGAGACAGAAAGTCATAATTATGAGATAGTAAATCGATATTATGAGACAGAAAGTCATAATTATGAGATAGTAAGTCGAAATTATGATAGAAAGCGCGCATGCTCTTCAGCAGTGCTGTTTTTTGTTTTGTTCTTTTTATCTCATAATTACGACTTACTTTTTTTATTATCACAGCAACATTTCCATCGTATTTGTTTCTTTTACTGGCGGTAATGGTCTTCCATACTGACCGGTTTCACCGAACAGGGAATAGAAACAGAACTGAAACCCTCTGGTTTGGCTGAAGAGGCAGAAACGTTCACGATGAGCTTCTTCGGACCAACGTACAAAACATTTGGCTGGAAAGACGAGAGAAAGAATCCTAATGAAAGTTAAGCAACTTCTACTGAGTGATCTGCTGGAGGAACATGTATAGAAAATAAATAGATTCTCATTATTTACAAACACATCGGCGTCCTCGCTAGCGGCTCATCTAACCGCTACAAAGCTTTTTATCTATAAAGTCCAATTCAAATCGTATTATAGATCCGTAATGATGAATAATAGTATGTTTGGTCGGGCGGAATAATCTGGATTATGGCACACAAGGAAAAAACAAAATGGCACAAACAAAAGTGTAGAAGTACAGGAGGATGACGTTAAAGCTTCCAGAGTGTGTATAAAAACACAACTTTACACACGTTAACTTGCATTTGCAAAAAGAAGAATGCATAAATCTTAAAATCAGTGGTTTCCAAGTAGAAGTGGATGTTTGGGGTTTACAGGAGGATTAAAGAAATATGAACTGTTACATAAAGTCATGTACTTTCCCCCCCGGTGAAATGCTGGATACTTAAAATCCTTTTAAATCCTTCAAATGCACCGATTTCCTCCAGAAGAAACGAGCCAGAATCAATACTTTTAATGGTAAAATTAAGCTATCGTACATTTGTAATCAATATAAACTCAACTTTGTGTTAAGTTATTTTTTTTTAAACTCAATTATCAACTCTTTAAGAGTAGAAACATAATTTAAATTAGAGTGTTCTTTATTTTATTTTGTATACATTATATTTTATCTTAAAGTCTGCGTCACAACATAAACTTATTTTAAGTTTTATTTATCGATGCATGAACACAGAAAAACAAAACAAGCGCTCCTCAAGAGTTCAAGGTCGTGACGGTTGAACAGAAGGTCATTTTGTGGGCGAAGAGTTCCTTAAAGTGCTTCAAACTAAAATACAGAACTCTCTATAGTTACTCGTCCAGTAAGTTCTCCGGTAGAAGGCAAAGTGTGCACAGAGTGTAAACATCTTGTTGTTGTTGTTTTAAACAAAAGAAACAAAAAGGACGAGCGGCAGGACTTTCTCTCTAAACGACGCGTTACGCAACCGCCGGTTTTTCTCCTGGACGGCTTTTGGGCTGAGGAATGTGTTCGGATCGCATCGTCTGTCAAAGTGCACGTGTGGCGAGCGCGCACGTGGAGAACGTGGAGAACGGATCGCCGAGTGTTCCTCGTTTTGAAAAAGTGGGCGTCGGCTTCCTGTCGCCACGCCGAAGACAGAAAGACGAAGAGTTTGCAGTTCATGAGCAGGTTTGACCTTCATGATTAAAATGCCACGTATAGAGTGTGTGTGTGTGTGTGTGTTATATTATTATAAAAACACCCTTCTTTCATTCAGTGCATTGTGAAGTCTTTGTTCCCTTTCGTTAAACTAAATTCAGAGTTCAACATTTTGGGTAAATTCGTTTTGTTTTGTGTCTGAGCGTTGTTAGCGTAGCTTAGCATAACGACTGGAAGCGGGGGGAAACAGCTAGCGCCGCTCGTTAATTAACGTGTTTTATCAAATTGGTTTTATTCGCACATAATAAATATTAAAAAGACAGTTTATTTATTTTAGGAGTTTCATCTTCCTGAAGTCTTGTTGTTGTTGTTGTTGTCGTTGTTGCACCAAGACCCGCAACAGCTTTGGTAGCGTCGTCTCTGTACTCTGGATGCAACGATACCAGAACTTTAGGAATTAAATTCCATGATTCTCGATAAAAAAACTCAAACTAAACAATACATCTCTACTACTTTTTGTTAAATTATTATAAATCCCAGATGATCTGCCTCCAGCTCAAAAACTACATTTTACAAGATTACATTTGAACACATGAACGCATCATAATGTAACTCAATGCAACCGCCGTTAGCCGTTAGCTCTGTTGTTTGGCCAAGAGTGACTGTGCTGCTATCAGCTAACAGCTAACGCTAACTAGAGCTGACGTTAACTAGGGATTAGTCTCGTTTAGAGTATTTTTTTTCCCACTTTAGAATAAAACTGGATTCCTCCCGCTTCACGTCTTTATGCTAAGCTACACACGTCCCGACTCAAGAGCAATGCTTTGCATTGATCTTCCTTTTCCCCCCAACATGTTGAACTATTCCTTTAACAAATTATAAACTCGTTTTCCTTCTACTTCCGAGCTTTTTTTAGGATGATCACTTTTTCGTTACGACAAACAAACATTTGGCCCTCGTGTGTTTTGTGTTTACTGGTCGAGAGTCTAAGTCACGAGGCGATAATATAAATGCAGTGAGGACTAAACAAACGCGTTCATCCTCTATTCACCTTCTTAAAAAAAAGAGAAAAAAAAAAAAAATAAAAAAAAAATAAAAAATAAAAAAAAAAAAAAAGAAAAAAAAAAAAAAAAAACAATAAAAAAAACAAAAAAAAAAAAAAATAAAATAAAAAAAAAAAAAAAAAAAACAAAATCTTAAAAAAAAAAACAAATAAAAAAATAAAAAAAAAAAAAAAAAAAAAAAAGGCACAGCGTGGAGGAGTGCTTTTGGTCCAAAGCTAACGAAAAAAACAACGGTTCTTCGTTTCCGGTGATTAAACGCTAATGAAAACATATTTATGAATGCTATGAAAGCTAACAGACCCCCTGAACCGCTCCGCACTGTGCCTTTAAACCTCCTCGTTGCTCTAAATCCGTAAACGTATCACCGCGGTCGAGCTACAGTATAAAAACAAAAAACAAAAAAAAGTCAAATGAGGGCGGAGCTTCGGCTCGCGCGTTCTACGTACGGCGCACTTCAGCGACTACTCGGCCTTGGCCCCTTTGTGCTCGGCCGACGAGCCTCCCAGGTAGGACTTGTAGAAGAACCAGGCGAAGAGGACCAGGTAGCTGAGGTACATGAGCGACCCCCACGCGATGTTGTCCACGTAGGACGGGCAGCGCGCCTCGTGCATCCAGCGGTACACCAGGCCCAGCACCGCCAGGCCCATCACCATCTGCAGGATCTGGGTGGCCGTGATGATCATGGCGCAGGGCCGCGGCACCCGCAGGCCGGCCGCCCGCGCCGCGTAGTACGTGTACATGAGCGAGTGCACCACGTAGTTCATGGTCATGAACCAGCCGCCGCCCGCCACCTGGTCCTTGTAGGAGTACCAGGAGTACAGCAGCACGGTGATGTGGTGGTACCAGTGCAGGAAGATGAGGCGCTGCTTCCGCAGGACGATGAACACCGTGTCGCCTGGAGAGACGGAGGAAACCGTGTTTTACAGCAGCTTTCGGATACTTTTTAAGACAAACAACAACAACAAACGGCGTGACATTTAAGAGGAGCTTTCCTTTTAGTTTCAAAGCGGTAAACACATTTAAAAAATGTGACATTTTGTCGTTTTAACGACTTTTATTTTAGATTTGTTCGTGCGTTATCAGGTGATATTTGTTCGGAATAGTTCGGAATTTAAACATTTAAATATGAATTACCGTACTTTTCGGGTTACGAGCCGCTACTACCTTCGGTCAGTGTCCCCGTTAGCTCCCCGCTGTAGCCAGCTGGGGCTCCTGCTAGCGCTCCGTCACTTCCCCGCTAACTTCCGCTAGCTCCCTGAAAACCACCGAAGGTAGCGGGACCAGGCTCGACACCCGACTTGGGCAAAGGGGACGCGGGCAGTAGCTAGCAGCAGCGCTAGCTAGCAGCGCTACTAGCTTGCTACAGCGGGGACACTGATCAGCCGTAGGAGCGGCTTGTAACCCGAAAAGTACGGTACTCTGACTTGTCGCTTGCTCTTTAATTTGAGCGACACAGCTGCTTAAATTTGACATCTCAGTATTTAAACTGTTATCTACTGAAAGCTTGCTTTACATTTCTGGTCAGATTTGTAATCTTGTAATTGAGAATATTTAGACCGTTACATAGAGCCATTTAAATTCCTGCATGTCAACATGTAATTAAAACCTGTTTCACACTGAAATATAGCCATTTAAAATCTGTTAAAACTACCAAAATGTATATTTTTCCCACCAGTTTGAACCCAGACCTCCCACAGAAGCCTTACCCAGCTCGGGCGCCTTGCTGAGGACGAAGGCGTAGGCCCAGAACTTGCTGACGGGGGCGCTGTAGAAGCTGTTGTCACACACCGACTGCCGGAAGCCGCTGGTGGTGAGGATGTGCAGCATGTAGGAGCCGGTCCTCAGAGCGCCTATGATGCTGCAGGAGACACATCAGAGCACGGTCAACCCCTCCAACTCTAGCATCCTGAAAACTGGCTGTTGAAGGTGTGATTTTCAGTTGAATGACCCTTGAACCTCTTGGTATTTGTGACCTTGTAATGTTTGTACATTCAGGGCTTAGCGAGCTCGAGGGACCGAGATCCAAACCCTCTGAAAAGCTTCTTATTGCAAAAATATCTCACAAAGCATCACAGCCAGACGGCCTTAAGCCAGTATTAGCCCATCTTAGACTACCTTAAACCAGTATTAGACGGCCTTAAGCCAGTATTAGCCCATCTTAGACTACCTTAAAACCAGTATTAGACAGCCTTAAGCCAGTATTAGACCATTTTAGATTACCTTAAACCAGTATTAGACGGCCTTAAGTCAGTATTAGACCATCTTAGACTACCTTAAACCAGTATTAGACGGCCTTAAGCCAGTATTAGCCCATCTTAGATTACCTTAAACCAGTATTAGACAGCCTTAAGCCAGTATTAGCCCATCTTAGACTACCTTAAACCAGTATTAGACGGCCTTAAACCAGTATTAGCCCATCTTAGATTACTTTTAAACCAGTATTAGACAGCCTTAAGCCAGTATTAGCCCATCTTAGACTACCTTAAACCAGTATTAGACGGCCTTAAGCCAGTATTAGACCATCTTAGACTACCTTTAAACCAGTATTAGACGGCCTTAAGACCAGTATTAGCCCATTTTAGACTACCTTAAACCAGTATTAGATGGCCTTAAGCCAGTATTAGCCCATCTTAGATTACCTTAGACCAGTATTAGATGGCCTTAAGCCAGTATTAGACCATCTTCGACTACCTTAAACCAGTATTAGACGGGCCTTAAGCCAGTATTAGACCATCTTAGACTACCTTAAAACCAGTATTAGATGGCCTTAAGCCAGTATTAGCCCATCTTAGACTACCTTAAACCAGTATTAGATGGCCTTAAGCCAGTATTAGACCATCTTAGACTACCTTAAACCAGTATTAGAACGGCCTTAAGCCAGTATTAGACCATCTTAGATTACCTTAAACCCGTATTAAGACCGCCTATAACCAGTTATTATTGTTCCTCAAACCAGTATTAGGACAAGATTTAAACCAGTATTAAACTGCCTTAAACCAGTATTGGACCATGTTAAACCAGTATTAGACTGAGTTAAACCAGGTTTTTTTTGAGAGCAGGACGTGATCATCCGATTGTCATCTCTCTGACGGTCCTTGAACACATCACGTGTGACAAACGCTTCCGTCAGGAAAAGCGACCAAATCGAAGGTTAAAATTATGATTATTTCATCAAAAGCACTTTATTCTACGAAAACAAACCGTTTTGCACGAAACCAGATCCTCTAAAAAGTAAAAAACACATGAGATTCTGCCCTCCTCCTCTTACACAGACGTTGTCAGAGGACCTTGTTGGACACTACACACTCTATTCAGGCTCCTCTGACGCGCACAACATAAAGAGCAGCTCAACTCTTCAATACATTCCTTTTATCGGCCTTGAACAAACGGGAAGGTCTCCGTCTGGAGCCGCGTTTCAAAGCGTAAACACCAGATTTCAAACGTCCAGAAGCCTCAAACCGTCGACTCACCTGAAGATGGCGAGGCTGAGCGACCACAGCACCAGCGGGCGCCGCAGGTTGAGCTTCGGCCGCTCCCTCATGAAGTGCTGCCCGCCGAACACGAAGGCAGCGTACAGGCCGCAGAACATGAAGGCCTTGCTCCTGTGGGTTAAACAGAAGAACGGGTATGAAGAAGAGAAGAACAGAAGTAATACTGACGCTGTTGCTAAATAGAATACGATAGTCTTAAGTGTTTTATTTTCAGTGATCCTCAAAATAATTATGGCTATAGTATTAGACGGCCTTAAGCCAGTATTAGAACACCTTAAACCAGTATTAGAACACCTTAAACCAGTATTAGACTAGCTTAAACCACCTTAAACCAGTATTAGAACACCTTAAACCAGTATTAGACTAGCTTAAACCATCTTAAACCAGTATTAGACTAGCTTAAACCATCTTAAACCAGTATTAGACCACCTAAGATTACCTTAAACCAGTATTAGACTATCTTAAACCACCTTAAACCAGTATTAGACTAGCTTAAATCACCGTAAACCAGTATTAGACGGCCTTAAGCCAGTATTAGATGGCCTTAAACCAGTATTAGACTACCGTAAACCAGTATTAGACCATCTTAGACCAGTATTAGATGGCCTTAAGCCAGTATTAGATGGCCTTAAGCCAGTATTAGACCATCTTAGACCAGTATTAGACAGCCTTAAACCAGTATTAGATGGCCTTAAACCAGTATTAGACGGCCTTAAACCAGTATTAGACCATCTTAGACCAGTATTAGACCATCTTAGACCAGTATTAGACCACCTTAAACCAGTATTAGATGGCCTTAAGCCAGTATTAGACTATCTTAGACTACCTTAGACCAGTATTAGATGGCCTTAAGCCAGTATTAGACTATCTTAGACTACCTTAAACCAGTATTAGACCACCTTAAACCAGTATTAGATGGCCTTAAGCCAGTATTAGACTATCTTAGACTACCTTAAACCAGTATTAGACCACCTTAAACCAGTATTAGATGGCCTTAAGCCAGTATTAGACTATCTTAGACTACCTTAGACCAGTATTAGATGGCCTTAAGCCAGTATTAGACTATCTTAGACTACCTTAAACCAGTATTAGACCACCTTAAACCAGTATTAGATGGCCTTAAGCCAGTATTAGACTATCTTAGACTACCTTAGACCAGTATTAGATGGCCTTAAGCCAGTATTAGACTATCTTAGACTACCTTAGACCAGTATTAGACTACCTTAACCCTTCGTCCACTGAGCCCGCGGTTTCGCGTGGTGACACTTGAAACTTTTCTCTAAGTTTCTAAAATATTCACAGCACCCCGATAATACATCGCAAAAATATAATTTTACGTCTGGCGGAAAGAGACGGCTTCCTGCTTCCGGGTGCCTGCCCAGGCAGAGCCCAGCATAATTTTAACATCATCAGGCAAGCGAAAGGGCAGCAGTGTGTCATCTGACGCTGGAAAAAAAAAAAAAAAAAAATCCTTCTCTGTGATTAGTTGAGTCATATGTCCGTCGCCATTTCGTGAACTAAACAACCAATGTACACTCAGGAAAATCTCAAAAGGACAACCCACTTGTACAGCATGTACACACTACAGTTTACAATCAACATCATGACGACAAAGAGATTCAACACGGAGGAAGCAAAGCGCATGATTCTGGAGAGCAGCGAGGAGGACGACGCGTCGTCGTCAGAGCTCGAAGGCTTTAGTTCTTCTGAGGAAGATGGGTAAGTGTTGTTACTAAACTTTGTTACGTGTCTGTAAGGCTGCATGGTGCAAACTAGTAATGTGTACAAACTAGTAATGTGTACAAACTAGTAATGTGTACACTGTGTAGGAGAGCACGAGAGCCAGCCACGCGGTGCACACTGCTGTTCACGTTACTACGTCATGATCTAAGTAATGTTTATACACAGTCTGCTTTGTACAACACTCTGCTTCACGTTACTACCACTAATATTTATACATCCAATGCGGAGCACTATGCTAAAATTACTACCACAGTCATGATCTGAATAATATTTGCACATCCAATGTCATCTTTCTTACGTCATCTTTCTTTCAACTGACTAGTATTGATTTATTTTACAGAGAGGAGCACCAGCCGCCCCGACCAGCCTGGCCAGCAGGCAGCGTGTTGGACGGCAACTACCACGACCAGCAAAGAGGCAGCGCGTTGACCGACGACTAAAGACACCATCTCCAGCAAACAGGGCGCGTGCTGCCCGGCGACTACTTTCACCTCAGGCCAGATCAAGAAAGACAGCAGCACGTGCACCACCTGCACCTACGCTGTCCTGGAGGACGGATGAAGACCCGGACACTGCTCCCCCCGTCATCAAGTTCCAGCCCGGACACCAGGTCCACATGTCAGTGCCACAGCAACACCCATTGAACTCTTCAAACTGTTCTTCCAACTAAGTCCACGGTGGGTCGCAGGGTTTGCGAGCTTTGCAGCATGAAGAAAGTGAGCAAAGACACGGCGTGGAAGTGCGAGGCGTGTAACGTTCCCCTCTGCCTGCAGCTGAACAGAAACTGTTTCCATGACTGGCATGCCATGGCATGAGGATATGCCATTGAAGCATATATACTTGTATATTGTAAATGGTCTAGTCTTTGTTCTGTTTTATATTTCTGAATATATATTCTGTACATATTTTCTTTTTTTTTATAATACATATTTTTATTTAAAAAAAAAAAAATTGTTGTGATGGTCATTTTTCATTTGCACACACTCCCTGAAGCTTTATCTGCACTATGAAGTCATTTCTCAGTCCCATTTTTATCATTTTGGTGAAAGCTGTGAAAGACCATATTTCTACTCAAAAAACGATAATAAAAACTTTAGTTTTAGACATTTATTTACATGTATCTAACATTTTATTCATATATTTCACTGCTTTTGTGAACCTAAAACCTTTGGTAAACCAATTGCCATCACCTAAACAGAGTCACCACCTGAGTAAAGTTAGGTTTTTTCAAGCGATATGAAGAATTTCCAAAAATCGAGATTCCATTTTTCAGCTTTAGTGTCATATTATAAAGTTTTTCTCTTTACACTTTTGCCTTACGACAATGGTGCCTCATTATATAGATAGCTGAGATTGTTCTGCAATTTATGATGTAAAACATGGGTATATATCTTGTATGCAAGTGCCTTAAAAGGTGAATCTAAGAAAATTATGTCAAATCGAGAAAATCGACTGAAAATGACCTCCAGTGTGCAGTGAGTTAAGCCAGTATTATAGTTCCTTAAACCAGTATTGAACCATGTTAAACCAGTGTTAAACTGAGTTAAACCAGTATGAGACCGTCTCAAACCAGTATGAGACCGTCTAGACCTCTAATCCGGTTCCAAAAGGAGGACGATGCGACGTGGAGCGGTTACATAACAGACGACACGGTGAGGCGAGCAGACGACGTCATTTAAGAGCAAAACGTGACCCGCCTGTTGCTGCAGACACACACACACACACACACACACACACACACACACACACACACACACACACACACACACACACACACACACACACACACACACACACACACACACACACACACACACACAGTCTGCAGCGTCCTCCAGCCTGCTGCTTATCCTCCTTCATAATCACAGCGGAGGATCAGACGAGGAGGCGATGAGCCTTTGAGCTCTCCTCCATCAACAGAACCAGACAAAGCGTTGTGGTGATTAACCGGCGGCGGCAGGGAGAATGACGCCGGGGCGGCGGAGGTCAAGAGATAACGGAGAAGAAACTTATTTACTTTACTTTATCAATGTGCATCACATCTGTGAGGCCGTTTGGGAATAAACCAGACGACTAATCCAGATATTAGAGGATGCTGCTTGACCCAGTTAATACTATGGGGGGGGGGGGGGGGCACACACACACACCACACACACACACACACACACCCTTAAAGCTACAAACTGATATTTAAAAGGTATATTAGGACTTTCATTATATTCTGGATTGAGCCGGTCTGACGTCGGGTTCAGGCGACGCCATAAAAGCAGGACTTTTTTTTGTTACTGTGACCTTTCCTCCATTTCCACGACGACGTCACACGTTTACATTCCTGCGCTCCTATTGGTCGAAGTCACGGCCGTCGTGTTCGTTGTATCGACGATAAGAATAAATAAACGTAAACGTGTGTTTTATCTAACTTACAGTTTCAGGAAGTAGCCAGAGCCGACGACGCTTCAATCGACTGATGTCTTTAGTCGGGAAACTATTTATTTTATTTTAAGTTCCATACGGAGATATTTTGTGGTGATTGAGGAGCTTCAGACATTTGTGTTCATATAAAAATAAAGAGTTTGGGTTTGTCTGTAAATGTTACTTTGTGATCATTTATTCATGGATTAGATTTACCAACAAAACTGTCAGAAACTAAGGAAGCACATTCAAGTAAAGGAGGAAGAGGAGAAGGAGGAAGAGGAGAATGAGGAGGAGAAGGAGGAAGAGGAGAATGAGGAGATTGAAGAGGAGGAAGAGGAGAATGAGGAGGAGGAGAATGAGGAGGAGGAGAATGAGGAAGAGAAGGAGGAAGAGGAGAATGAAGAAGAGGAGGAGGAGATTGAGGAGAATGAGGAAGAGGAGAATGAGGAAGAGGAGAAGGAGAATGAGGAAGAGGAGAATGAGGAAGAGGAGAATGAAGAAGAGAAGGAGATTGAGGAGGAGGAGGAAGAGGAGGAGGAGAATGAGGAGGAGGAGAATGAGGAAGAGGAGAATGAGGAAGAGAATGAGGAAGAGGAGGAGAATGAGGAGGAGGAGAATGAGGAAGAGGAGAATGAGGAAGAGGAGGAGGAGATTGAGGAGGAGAATGAGGAAGAGGAGGAGAATGAGGAAGAGGAGGAGGAGAATGAGGAGGAGGAGAATGAAGAAGAGGAGGAGAATGAGGAAGAGGAGGAGAATGAGGAAGAGGAGGAGAATGAGGAGGAGAATGAGGAGGAGGAGAATGAGGAAGAGGAGAAGGAGAATGAGGAGGAGGAGAATGAAGAGAAGAATGAGGAGGAGGAGAAGGTTGAAGAGGAGGAAGAGGAGAAGGAGGGCGAGAAGGAGGAGAATGAAGAAGAGGAGGAGAATGAGGAAGAGGAGGAGAATGAGGAAGAGGAGAAGGAGAATGAGGAGGAGGAGGAGAATGAGGAGAATGAGGAGGAGGAGAATGAGGAAGAGGAGAAGGAGAATGAGGAGGAGGAGAATGAAGAGAAGAATGAGGAGGAGGAGAAGGTTGAAGAGGAGGAAGAGGAGAAGGAGGGCGAGAAGGAGGAGAATGAAGAAGAGGAGGAGAATGAGGAAGAGGAGGAGAATGAGGAAGAGGAGAAGGAGAATGAGGAGGAGGAGAATGAGGAAGAGGAGAAGGAGAATGAGGAAGAGGAGAAGGAGAATGAGGAAGAGGAGAAGGAGAATGAGGAGGAGGAGAAGGTTGAAGAGGAGGAAGAGGAGAAGGAGGGCGAGAAGGAGGAGAATGAGGAGGAGGATAAGAATGAGGAGGAGGAAGAGGAGGAGAATAAGGAAGAGGATAATAAGGAGGAGGAGGAGGAGAATGAGGAAGAGTAGAATGACGATGATGAGGAGGAGGAGGATAATGAGGAGGAGGAGGAAGAGGAGAATGAGGAGGAGGAGGATGAGGAGGTGAGCTGCCCCTTCACATCTTCATCCCCTGACTCTTCATCAGTATTGTAGCACACTAGCAGAAGGCGCTGCCTCGTCTCTGTTGCCGGGAGACGGGCCGCGGCTCTGGACGCGTTTTATAACAATGAACAAAGAACAACGAGCACTGTGGCGCAAGATGGCGACATGTGTGTGTTATACACGCTACATGTGTGTGTTATACACGCTACATGTGTGTGTTATACACGCTACATGTATGTGACTCCCAGTAAAGTGAAGATGATGTCATGTCAAGGACGTTTGAATTAAAGCGCGTAACCGCTCCTCCTCCTCTAGGCCCACCATGGAGGAGGGCGGACATCTTTGTTTTATTCTATATGTTTAATGGACGCTCTCTCGCGTACATACCAGTTCTCCTGCATCCACTCCAGGGCTCGTGTTTCGTCGAAGAGCCGCTCGAAGTCGTACTCCGCCGGCGGGGCCGCGAGCTCCGTCCCGTTCGCGTTCATTTTCTCTTTCTCTTTCTTTTTTTTAATTTCTTTTTTTTTATCCTCTTGTTCTTCCACGTGTTCCCTGTGAACGTGACCGCGCCGCACCGGCCTTCTGACGGGGTTTTTACAGCCTGACAGCCGGTCGCCGCTGCGCGAGCTCCTTTATCTGCTCGCGCTGATAGGCGCGGGATGGTCGCCGGTTGGAGTCCGGGGAGGACGCGGCACTTCCTCACCGCCTCTCGCGCGCTCCTCCCCCGTCGTCAAGCTGGCGGAAGAAGAAGAGAGGCGCTTCCGGGTTGGGACTTTCAAAAATAAAAGCCGTGACGCAGCAAACGCTTCAGGGTAACAATATTCTAGGACTCAGATATGGGACAATTTCATTTTTATAATTGCACTTTTCTACTTTGCAATGCAACTGTTGCGCCAACACATTCCTTGTGTGTGTGTATATATATATATATATATATATATATATATATATATATATATATATATATGTTATTATTACAATAGAAAACAGAACAATAGTACAGATATGTAGCCAAACAATCAAACATTACATTACATTACATTTCATTTAGCTGATGCTTTTATCCAAAGCGACTTACATTTTTGCTCTATACACCGAACATAAACATAACATTATATTTAATCTAATAGTGTCCTGTAAAAAAAAAAGTAAACTCTGCATAAGTCAATAAGTTGTAATAATGGCTTTAACGTTCAACCTTAACAGAACATTTCTCGCAGGAAAAGCACAAAAAAACAGGCTTGAACATAAACATAATACACACATAATGCAAAAATATTAAATATTAAAGACTGAATCCTTAAATCTCCAACACAAGCTCAGATTTTATAAAGAAAATGTACATCAGTGACAGCAGAACATAAAACCTCATGCATCACCTTCATCAGCCAACAATATTATATCAGCTTACTTACTTATATATCACTTTTTTGTCAATTTTTTTTTATTTTTTTTATCCCTGATGAAAAGTTACAAAATCATAGTGTTAATCTATATTTTGTGTATTTGTTTGATTTTAGGTTCCATACAAATATATGTGTATGCCTGTGGTGAGAGTGATTGAAGAGCTACAGACATTTGTGTTTTGATAATATATTATGTTCATAGAAAGTTAACCTGAGTTTGGGATCGGCTGTAAATGTTACTTTGTGGTCACGTGTGATCATGAACTACACAGATTTACCAAAGAAACTGTAACTGGGGAGCAATCAAATTAGCTTACAATATGCTACCAATGATGCAGAAGAATTAGTAAAAACATGATGGGAAACTATTTTGTAAACAAAACATGTATATACAGTAATACAAATGCTAAATACGAGGCACGGCTTCTCGAGTGCTTTAGAGACGCAACAAGCTATTTGAAGAGCTCATTTTGAGATTTTTGTCATCTTTTTCTGTCATTTTATGGATTAAAAGATTAATAAATTACAACAAATGAATACATAAATGGAAATGATAAATAGTTAGCGGTCCCAACTTTAATTGTGAAGGTGAACGCAGGTGGTTTCCGGTTCCTCGCGCTCTCACTGCTCTCGCTTGACCATGCGCAGTGAGAGCACGTTCTCCGTTACCTCGAGCGTGCAGTGATGGAGGCGGAGGGGGGCGGGGCTTGGCTCTGACGTCATATCACCAGTGAGTCCAGTCTGGTCGCCAGTATCACCCCAGACACTCTGGACTCTGACTTTTAACACGTGGATATTTTATTGGAATTATTTTATTGTTTATGATTAAATATACAGATTATATATATACAGACTGTTTTTACTCCACTACATTTATTTGACAGATTTAGTTACTTTGCGGATTTAGATTATAAATATAATCAACTGATATATGATATATATTTATTATAAGTTAATCTTTCCATATATAAAGTAATTAAACGAGCTCCATCTTTACCAGATGCAGCATTAAAGTGATGACCACATGAATGCATCAATAATTAGAGTCCAATAATATAATATATATTATTCAAAAATTCTGCATTATGAGTCATTTTACTTTAAGTACTTCATATTTTACTTTTAACAGAATATTTCTACAATCTAAGTACTTTAACAAATTAATTATTTATTTTTTTAACCAAAAGATGCATAACATTTTTTATTCATGTTCCAAATGTGAATATCTGCAGGTTTTTCTTAGTCTTCTATAATAATTAACGGAATCTCTTTGAGTTTTGGACTTTTGATCGGACCAAAACGTAACATTTGAAGACGTCACCTTGGACTTTGGGAAACTGTGATGGACATTTCATACACCAAAGGATTGATGAATTAATCCAGATATAAATAATCTGCAGATTACTAATAAAAATGTGAATAACTTGCAGATAAATCTTCATGTATTACTCTGAACACGCATTCAGAAACGGCTCCTTATCTCTGCAGCTGACGGCACAATGGGCGTCTGTGAAGGCTGCAGCTGAATTGTGCCAAAGGGGAGCATTACATTGCATCACATCTGCAGCCGCTAAAGGTGAGCGGTTGCGTAACGCACAGCTGCACACACATCTGTCTGCTCGCTGTTGTGATGGGCGGAGCCACGGCTGGATTATCAGCAGGTCAAAGGTCGACGAGTCAAGTTCAGGCGGTCCGCCCCGCGTTGTGCAACCGGTGTGTGTGTGTGTGTGTGTGTGTGTGTGTGTGTGTGTGTGTGTGTGTGTGTGTGTGTGTGTGGCACGATAAAAGCAAAAGTGTTCTCCTCGAGGCTTCATCACCTGATCTCAAGGTGTCGAAATATAGATTCAATTTCACAGAAACACAGAAGTGTGTCCAGCAGGACAAAGACCTTTGTGTGTCTCTGTTTGGCATTCTGTGCTTTTGTGTCTCTTTTGAGTCACTTTGTGATTGTTTTGTTATTTTATGTATGTGGTTTGCTTTTTGTGGCCATTTTTGCAGTCGCTTTGCATCTCTTTGTAGTTGTTGTGTGTCTCTTTGTAGTTGTGTTGTCTGTCTTTGTAGTTGTTTTATGTCTCTTTATAGTTGTGTTGTCTGTCTTTGTAGTTGTTTTGTGTCTCTTTTTAGTTATTTTGTCTGTCTTTGTAGTTGTTGTCTCTCTTTGTAGTTGTTTTATGTCTCTTTATAGTTGTGTTGTCTGTCTTTGTAGTTGTTTTGTGTCTCTTTTTAGTTATTTTGTCTCTCTTTGTAGTTGTTGTCTCTCTTTGTAGTTGTTGTCTCTCTCTGTAGTTTTTTGTGTCTCTTTGTAGTTGTTGTGTCTCTTTGTAGTTGTTGTCTCTCTTTGTAGTTGTTTTGTGTCTCTTTGTAGTTGTTTTGTATCTCTCTGTAGTTTTTTGTGTCTCTTTGTAGTTGTTGTCTCTCTTTGTAGTTGTTTTATGTCTCTTTTTATTTCTTTTATGTCTCTTTTTAGTTATGTTGTCTCTCTTTGTAGTTGTTTTATGTCTCTTTGTAGTTGTGTTGTCTCTCTTTGTAGTTTTGTGTCTCTTTGTAGTTGTTTAATGTCTCTGTGTAGTTGTTTTATGTCTCTTTGTAGTTGTTTTGTATCTCTTTGTAGTTGTTTTGTATCTCTTTGTAGTTTTTTTGTGTCTCTTTGTAGTTGATTTGTATCTCTTTTTAGTTACTGTGTGTCTCTTTGTAGTTGTTTTGTCTCTTTGTAGTTGTTTTGTGTCTCCTTTTGATCTTTTTTGATTTCTTTATTGTCTGGTTTTTACCAAATGGGTCAGAGTCAGAATGACACGAATCACAGAAAGATGAAAATGTATAACACAAAAGCAATAAATATACACAGTAGATCAACAGTTTAACATTCTGGAGCTTACGTTAAATTAATGAAGTGGAACAACATCATGAAATAAGTGCCATAAGGTTGAAGTATAAAGTAGCATAAAATACTCAAGTACTGTAAAAGACCTCAAAATAGTACTCAAGTACAGTAAATGTAATCGGTTACTTTCCACCACTGAATTCAACACAGTATCTTTAAATACAAAACGTTCTTGTTCCTGCTTTGTCCCTCTGAAGTTATTTAAATACATTTATTTGTGATTTAAAGGCTCTTGAAAAGATGGTCGTAATATATCTTAATATTCCAGTTGGCTGGTCTCCAACTCAAAGGCAACGTGACGCCGCATTGTGCTTAAAAGGTTTGTGTTCCCACAGAAAGGGGAAGTACCGTGGGGTAAAAGTTCTTTGTCCCACGACCGTAAACCGGTTCCTCCAGACACGCGGCGGCTCAAAGTCCTCGTCTCTCCTGCTGAGGAGGAAAAGTCAAAAGATCAAACCCTGATAAAGTCTTTTTATCTGCAGATTTGATGCATGAAAAAGTGAGGAAACGGTTTCGCAAATGAAAAACATGCTAAATAGATTGTTGTATAGTGGAATAAATATTTAAATGATTTACAACATCGCAGTAAAGCTGAGATTACAACTAAATACCTAAAAGAGAGTAAGAGTTATTCTATTAATGGATCTTTATGGGTGATATATTAATTAAAGTATGCAGTACTTTAACATGTTCATTATTCACATTATTATTTTTAAATAATATTATGATTGGTATTAATAAATACTAACATAAAACATTTTGTTAAATATGTTTAAATTCCTAAATAAAATCTTTAGAAAAGTAACCATGTGTTTTGAACAAACGCAGTGCAGCAAAGAGTAAATATTTACTTCTGAGATGGAGTGGAAAAGTAATTGAAATACTCAAGTAATGTACAAGTACCTCACAGTACAGTAAATGTACAGTTAGTCCATCACTGTTGATTTAATTAGGTTAGAAAGTAAAGAATGGAGGTTTAGAGCCCCCTGCTGGCCGAAGCATGGAGGTGCGCCTCATACCGGTTTCATTCATTTCAAACCAAACAGCCTCCAGCACGTTTTTTGCATCTTTGTAGTTGTTTTCAGTTTCTTTGTAGTTTGTGTGTTTCCTTGTAGTTGTTGTTGGGTCACTTTGTAGTTCTTCCGTATCTCTTTTTTGTTGTTTAGTGTTTCTTTGAAGTTTTTTGTGTCTTAGTATTTGTCTTCTGTCTCTTTGTAGTTTGTTCATCTCTTTGCAGTTTTTTGTGTTTCTCTGTAGTTGTCTTGGGTCTCTTTGTAGTTGTTTTCAGATTATTTATAGTTTGCTGTGTTTCTTTGTTGTTTCTTTGTAGTTTTTTCATCTCTTTGTAGTTGTTTTGATCTTTTTGGATTTCTTCATGTCTGGCTGTTACCAAATGGGTGTGAGCCCAATAGGCCCATTCAGTAATCAAACCATGAATACAGGTAAAAGAACAAAGAAGAACAAAGTTAAGAATGAAAGGGTTTGTGAATTCAGACGAATAAATGCCTCAAATCTGACTCTTGAGGAAGCTGCTCGCTCCACAAAGCCACTGAACCGTATCTCTGAATGATCACTTGCCGTCAGTCGGATTCATCCGCGGGGATTACAGCAGGAATTATAACACATTATAAACACACAAACACATTTAAACACCCCAGTGAACGGGCACAGATGCTCCGGGCAGGAAACGAGGTCGACAGACTAGACGAGCGTGAACGTGAGCAAACGGTCACGGCGTGAAGGGAAAACATGATTATTACTGTTATGAATATACATTTAAAATCAGCAGAACTGGATTACAACAGAGAGAACAGTGAAGTACAGGAACACGATGGCAAGTTTGAACGCCACAAAACCAAACTCTGGTTGTGAAACGTTAATTTATTGATTATTAAGTATAGTCATAAAACAAGTGGTGGAAGAAATGCATTTATTTCAGTAAAAGCAGCAATACCAAAGAGTACAAATACTGTTGAAACAAAAAGTACACAATATCAAAATATACTAACAATGTACACATCAGTGTGGGCCGTCAGGGCCAGCTAAGCCTTCTCTGCTGGCCTAAACCAAAGTTATAGATATTTTATAATTTAACAGTTTTTAACAAATACACGTATTATAATTTGTTTTCTCCCTATTAGCTCATTTCCTCATTGCACAGCTCCTGTCTTCCTCTGTTGCTCTGCTTCCACCACAGAGTGAACTTGAGTGAAAACGTTCCTCCTGCAGATGGAATGAGGTAAAACCTGTTAACCGGTGAGCTGTGGAGCTGTGGAGGTGTTTGTGTTCCAGGTGAAGCGTTTAGCAGAGGAGGAGTCTCAAAGCTCCGCCCCTCACCTGACTCACCTGAGACAAACAGTTTGTGCTTCTTCTTCCGTAAGAGACACACAGACGGAAAGAGAGACGATCAACAACGTCTGAGAGAGTTCAGCTGCAGGAGAGAAAAGAGGAACACTACAACACTGCTGCTTCAACCTGCTGACACTCCACACCCTGAACGTGAGTTTGACTCAACACAGTGAAGTTAGAGAGGAGGAGGGAGCCATGACTCATGTACTTCCTGTGTTTTCAGCTTCACTCAGAGACAACATGGCTTCCAGATTAGAGGAGGATCTCTGCTGTCCGGTCTGTCATGAAGTCTTCAGAGATCCTGTTGTTCTGTCATGTAGCCACAGCTTCTGTAAAGACTGTCTGCAGAGCTGGTGGAGACAGAAACACACTCAGGAGTGTCCAGTTTGTAACAGAAGATCTTCAAAGTCAGAACCACCTTGTAACCTGGTGCTAAAGAACCTGTGTGAGTCCTTCTTACTGGAGAGAGACCAGAGAGCTCCAGAGACTCTCTGCAGTCTGCACTCTGAGAAACTCAGACTCTTCTGTCTGGACCATCAGCAGCCGGTGTGTCTCGTCTGCAGAGACTCAGAGAAACACACCGACCACAGATTCAGACCCATCAATGAAGCTGCTGCACAACTCAGGAAGAAGCTTCAGGAAACTCTGGAGTCCTTAAAGGAGAAGTTAGAGGTCTTTGAACAAGTTAAAGTGGAGTCTGATCAAACAGCAGAACACATGAAGGTCCAGGCCCGACGCACAGAGAGGCAGATTCAGGATCAGTTTAAGAAGCTTCACCGGTTTCTAGAGGAGGAAGAGGAGGCCAGGATGGCTGCACTGAGGGAGGAAGAGGAGCAGAAGAGTCAGATGATGAAGGAGAAGATGGAGGCTCTGAGCAGAGAGATAGCAGCTCTTTCAGACACAGTCAGAGCCACAGAGGACGAGCTGAGAGCTGAAGACGTCTCATTCCTCATCAACTACAAGGCTGCAGTGGAACGAGTCCAGCAGCGCCCCCTGCTGGAGGATCCACAGCTGCTCTCAGGAGCTCTGATAGACGAGGCCAAACACCTGGGCAACCTGACCTTCAACATCTGGACCAAGATGAAGGACCTGGTCTCCTACACTCCTGTGGTACTGGACCCAAACACTGCTCATCCAAAACTCATCCTGTCTGAAGATCTGACCAGTGTGAGACGAGGAGAGAGACAGGAGCTTCCTGATAATCCAGAGAGGTTTGGTTATTACTGGTCTGTTCTGGGCTCTGAGGGATTTAACTCTGGGACTCACAGCTGGGATGTCGAGGTAGGAGACAGTACAAGCTGGACACTGGGTGTGTCAGCAGAGTCTGTCCAGAGGAAGGGATTCATACAGTCTGGAGTGTGGAGAATAATGTTCTATCACGATAAATACTTAGCAGATTCACCATCAGCTCCAGACACTGTTCTCGTTGTGCAGAAGAAGCCTCAGAGGATCAGAGTGAATCTGGACTGGAACAGAGGAAAGCTGTCGTTCTCTGATCCTGATACTAACACACACATACACACCTTCACACACACTTTCACTGAGAAGATGTTTCCATACATCGACACTGTTTATAATCTGACGATATCACCGCTGAAGGTCTGTGTGTCGGTGGAACAGAACCGTTAGAGAAGAAGAGAAAAGTTCAGCCGTCTCATTACTGAAAAGATCTGTTTAATTTACTTTCACTTAGTTTGTTGTTGTTTTCTTTTTCTTTTTAAATGGTTCAACAACCTGCTTTTCATTTATATTGTCAACCTTTCTATGAGTAAACATGTTTCACTTAGTTTATGAATGGTTCTTTCATTTGTTTTTCTAAACCGTTTCATTTTAAATAGTTCTTTATTTTTGGAGTATTTTGATTCATGTGTTTAGAGCCATAAAGACCAGGAGCTTCTCTCATTTCATTTTGTGGGACGTCACAGTCACTAAAATGCACCTGGAGGAGCGAGGAGGTCTGCTGGAGGAACTGTGAGCGAGGAAACGTCAGTGCATCCATAGAGGAAGACTTTTTGACGTCCGTAAAACGAACAAAAGAGACGTTAAACACAACAGGAATGATCTCTCATCGTGAAGGGACTCTACGTTCATCATCTGGTGCAATATATATATATATATATATAGTAGTCGGTATTAGTGTATATTATTGTGTATTATTGTCTGTTAGTGGGTATTAGTATATATTATTATGTATTATTGTCTGTTAGTGGGTATTAGTATATATTATTGTGTATTATTGTCTGTTAGTGGGTATTAGTGTATATTATTGTCTGTTAGTGGGTATTAGTGTATATTATTGTGTATTATTGTCTGTTAGTGGGTATTAGTGTATATTATTGTGTATTATTGTTGTTAGTGGGTATTAGTGTATATTATTGTGTATTATTGTCTGTTAGTGGGTATTAGTATATATTATTGTGTATTATTGTCTGTTAGTGGGTATTAGTATATATTATTGTGTATTATTGTCTGTTAGTGGGTATTAGTGTATATTATTGTGTATTATTGTCTGTTAGTGGGTATTAGTATATATTATTATGTATTATTGTCTGTTAGTGGGTATTAGTATATATTATTGTGTATTATTGTCTGTTAGTGGGTATTAGTGTATATTATTGTGTATTATTGTCTGTTAGTGGGTATTAGTGTATATTATTGTGTATTATTGTCGTTAGTGGGTATTAGTGTATATTATTGTGTATTATTGTCGTTAGTGGGTATTAGTGTATATTATTGTGTATTATTGTCTGTTAGTGGGTATTAGTATATATTATTGTGTATTATTGTCTGTTAGTGGGTATTAGTATATATTATTGTGTATTATTGTCTGTTAGTGGGTATTAGTGTTTGGCCCTTTCCTCGAAAATGTCATACCCAAACTAAAAAGGGAGTATCTCTGCAACATTTGAATAATGTTGGTGTTATAATAAAAGGTACACATGTGAGATTTTGTTCAGATATGTAAATATCAGTCTATATGTTTCTGGTTAAGAGTAAATGAAGATGACACACAGCAAAAAATGAAAAGGTTTCAGGTCCGCCTATAAAAAAATCACTTTCAGGATGATTATTTCTTTGAAATGATGCAGCTGTAAGGTCCAACTCTAACCCAAATCATAGCTCAATATGTGAACATTCTCTCTGCAAAGGTTGACTTTGATAAAGTGAAGCAGAACAACGTTAGAGGGTTTAGAACAGAGAACATTCAGGCGAGGACTCCAAAATTTGCATGGGGGCACATTTGCACAGTGGTGCAACAGTGGTGGGCCGTCAGGGCCGGCTAAGCCTTCTCTGCTGGCCTAAACAGAATCACAAAGTTATAGCTATTTTATAATTTAATTGTTTTTCACAAATACACTACGTGTATTATCATTATTTTTCCCAATCAGAACTTTAGTTTGACATGCTGGGCGTATTCTTTGATGTAAAAGCGCCAGGATGCAAGCTCTGGACGTATGATTGGTCAGTGGGCCAGCGTGACCATTAACATGGGCTGTGATTGGTCAGTGGGCCAGCGTGACCATTAACATGGGCTGTGATTGGTCAGTGGGCCAGCGTGACCATTAACATGGGCTGTGATTGGTCAGTGGACCAGCGGGACTTCTGTGTCAACGGAAAGCTAGCTAGCTGCTAGCAGAACTCAGTAGTAGTCAGAGAAGTTAAGAAGACATTGTTAGTTTTACTACTATGTCTCTTCTTACAGTGATCTCTGGTATAGCATGTGGGCTGCTGGTGAGGGAGCAGTACGAGCCTAGGGGATTGTTATCAGTTATTTCCCACCACTAAATAACAACCAGATACTGAATTCAAGACTTTGTATGATAACAGAAAATGTTGTTGTTTCAAGTTAATTAATAACTTAATCTCTACTTTTCTATTTGTGATTTAACCCTTGTATGGTGTTCGGGTCTGTGGGACCCGTTTTCATTTTTCATCAAAACAAAAATAATACGATTCATTATTTTTTCAAACTCAGATTTATTGGCCTTGGCTCATTTTCTGCGAAGAACATATATCAGACAAAATTTTCATCGACCGCACACCGTAACCTCCCCTACACATTTATATTACATACAGGGTGTATGGCTGGGCCTGCTGTAAGTGTGTGTGTGTGTGTGTGTGTGTGTGTGTGTGTGTGTGTGTGTGTGTGTGTGTGCGCCTGCTGTAAATCTGTGTGTTTGTGTGTGTGCGCGCGCGCCGTTCCCACACAAGTTTGCAACATTGATGCAAAATTCAAGCACTTACACCTGCCTGCTCTCACATTCCCACACTTTTTACCCTCTGTGTGTGTGTGTGTTCACGCGCCCGTGCGTGTGTGTGTGTGTGTGTGTTTGTGGGCCTGCTGTAAATCAGTGTGTGTGTATGCACGTGCGTGCCGTTCCCACACAAGTTTGCAATATTGATGCAAAATTCAAACACCTGCACCTGCCTGCTCTCACATCCCCCTCTGTCTCACGGGAACCAATCCTTATTTTCTAACCCAACTGAAAGTTTGGGGTGCGACACTATAAATAAAGCTTTACCAGTGTGGTTCCTTATCACAACTGATCAAGATGGCCAAAAGATTCTCTGCTGAGAGGGCCTTGGAATTGATTTTTGAAGAGAGAGAAGATGGTGATGAGGTAGATGAAGAAGTGTCAGAATATGAAGATCATATTTCTGAAAATACAGAGTCTGAATGAGATTGAGCATCAGCCAAAAAGAAGACGAGCCACAGGACCAGCCCATCAGCAGCCAGCCACAGCCCTATGTTGTGCTGTGTAAAATTACCTCATTACTAATGAAATTCAATGAAATTCAAATAAATAAAAGTCAATAGTTATGAACAACCTTGCTTCATTTGTAAATTTGTTGAATTTTGTCCACTCATCTTGATTATAATTGATTTTATCGATTTTATCGACAAAAAACAGAAAAAAGAGTAGCACTTTAATTCTTAAATGTGTTATAACAAAGGTAAACAGCAAATATTAACCATATTTGCTGTTTATATTGCTTCTAATTGGGATGAAGAAAACATCTGTTGAGTATTTTAACATAAAATTGTTTGATTGTGTTGAATTAAAAACCCCAAAATACAGCGGGTCCAACAGACCCACAACACCTGCTGAGTAACAAAAAAATGAACACCATAGAAAGTTTATCAAATCTGCATAAACAAACTGCCGCTCTGCTGAACTATTCTAGTGTACTAGTACACCATTTTATGGCATAATAATATTTACACACTCAAAACAATTATATATTTGTCCAATTGTATCTAAATACTGTAAGTATTGCTACATTGTGTCTTTGAGTGTGACTCATTCCCACCATGTTCCTCTTTATTAACATTCAGCTCAGTGATGTGATGATGAGTTCATGATCCCTCGTAAACAACAGTTCAGTAATCAAACCATGAATACAGGTGAAAGAAAAACAAAGTTAAGAATGAAAGGGTTTGTATGGTGAACACAGACAAATAAATGCCTCAAACCTGACTCTGCTCGCTCCACAAAGACACTGAATCGTATCTCTGAATGATCACTTGCCGTCAGTCGGATTCATCCGCGGGGATTACAGCAGGAATTATAACACATTATAAACACATAAACACATTTAAACACCCCAGTGAACGGGCACAGATGCTCCGGGCAGGAAACGAGGTCGACAGACTAGACGAGCGTGAACGTGAGCAAACGGTCACGGCGTGAAGGGAAAACATGATTATTACTGTTATGAATATACATTTAAAATCAGCAGAACTGGATTACAACAGAGAGAACAGTGAAGTACAGGAACACGATGGCAAGTTTGAACGCCACAAAACCAAACTCTGGTTGTGAAACGTTAATTTATTGATTATTAAGTATAGTCATAAAACAAGTGGTGGAAGAAATGCATTTATTTCAGTAAAAGTAGCAATACCAAAGAGTACAAATACTGTTGAAACAAAAAGTACACAATATCAAAATATACTAACAATGTACACATCAGTGTGGGCCGTCAGGGCCAGCTAAGCCTTCTCTGCTGGCCTAAACCAAAGTTATAGATATTTTATAATTTAACAGTTTTTAACAAATACACATATTATAATTATTTTCTCCCTATTAGCTCATTTCCTCATTGCACAGCTCCTGTCTTCCTCTGTTGCTCCGCTTCCAGCCTGCAGTGCACAGAGTGCTCACCTGTTAACCGGTGAGCTGTGGAGCTGTGGAGGTGTTTGTGTTCCAGGTGAAGCGTTTAGCAGAGGAGGAGTCTCAAAGCTCCGCCCCTCACCTGACTCACCTGAGACAAACAGTTTGTGCTTCTTCTTCCGTAAGAGACACACAGACGGAAAGAGAGACGATCAACAACGTCTGAGAGAGTTCAGCTGCAGGAGAGAAAAGAGGAACACTACAACACTGCTGCTTCAACCTGCTGACACTCCACACCCTGAACGTGAGTTTGACTCAACACAGTGAAGTTAGAGAGGAGGAGGGAGCCATGACTCATGTACTTCCTGTGTTTTCAGCTTCACTCAGAGACAACATGGCTTCCAGATTAGAGGAGGATCTCTGCTGTCCGGTCTGTCATGAAGTCTTCAGAGATCCTGTTGTTCTGTCATGTAGCCACAGCTTCTGTAAAGACTGTCTGAAGAGCTGGTGGAGACAGAAACACACTCAGGAGTGTCCAGTTTGTAACAGAAGATCTTCAAAGTCAGAACCGCCTCGTAACCTGGTGTTAAAGAACCTGTGTGAGTCCTTCTTACTGGAGAGAGACCAGAGAGCTCCAGAGACTCTCTGCAGTCTGCACTCTGAGAAACTCAGACTCTTCTGTCTGGACCATCAGCAGCCGGTGTGTCTCGTCTGCAGAGACTCAGAGAAACACACCGACCACAGATTCAGACCCATCGATGAAGCTGCTGCACAACTCAGGAAGAAGCTTCAGGAAACTCTGAAGCCCTTAAAGAAGAAATTAGAGGTCTTTGAAGAAGTTAAAGTGAAGTCTGATCAAACAGCAAAACACATGAAGGTCCAGGCCCGACGCACAGAGAGGCAGATTCAGAATCAGTTTAAGAAGCTTCACCAGTTTCTAGAGGAGGAAGAGGAGGCCAGGATGGCTGCACTGAGGGAGGAAGAGGAGCAGAAGAGTCAGATGATGAAGGAGAAGATGGAGGCTCTGAGCAGAGAGATAGCAGCTCTTTCAGACACAGTCAGAGCCACAGAGGACGAGCTGAGAGCTGAAGACGTCTCATTCCTCAACAACTACAAGGCTGCAGTGGAACGAGTCCAGCAGCGCCCCCTGCTGGAGGATCCACAGCTGCTCTCAGGAGCTCTGATAGACGAGGCCAAACACCTGGGCAACCTGACCTTCAACATCTGGAACAAGATGAAGGACCTGGTCTCCTACACTCCTGTGGTTCTGGACCCAAACACTGCTGCTCCAGACCTCATCCTGTCTGAAGATCTGACCAGTGTGAGACGAGGAGAGGAACAGAAGCTTCCTGATAATCCAGAGAGGTTTGATTGTTTCTGTTCTGTTCTGGGCTCTGAGGGATTTAACTCTGGGACTCACAGCTGGGATGTCGAGGTCGGAGACAGTACAAGCTGGGAACTGGGTGTGTCAGCAGAGTCTGTCCAGAGGAAGGGATGCATACAGTCTGGAGTATGGAGAATAATGTCCTATGGCGATAAATACTCATCATGGTCACCATCAGCTCCAGACACTGCTCTCGTGGTGCAGAAGAAGCCTCAGAGGATCAGAGTGAATCTGGACTGGAACAGAGGAAAGCTGTCGTTCTCTGATCCTGATACTAACACACACATACACACCTTCACACACACTTTCACTGAGAAGATGTTTCCACTCATCGACACTGAGTATAATCTGAAGATATCACCGCTGAAGGTCTGTGTGACGGTGGAACAGAACCGTTAGAGAAGAAGAGAAAAGTTCAGCCGTCTCATGACTGAAAAGATCTGTTTAATTTACTTTCACTTAGTTTGTTGATGTTTTCTTTTTAAATGGTTCAACAACCTGCTTTTCTTTTCTATTGTCAACCTTTCTAAAAATGTTTCACTTGTTCTTTTTTTTTGTTTTTCTAAACCGCTTCATTTTAAATAGTTCTTTATTTTTGGAGTATTTTGATTCATGTGTTTGGAGCCATGAAGATCAGGAGCTTCTCTCATTTCATTTTGTGGGACGTCACAGTCACTAAAATGCACCTGGAGGAGCGAGGAGGTCTGCTGGAGGAGCTGTGAGCGAGGAAATGTCAGTGCATCCATAGAGGAAGACTTTTTGACGTCCGTAAAACGAACAAAAGAGGGAAAACGGGAATGATCTCTCATCATGAAGGGACTCTACGTTCATCATCTGGTGCAATGTATATATATATATATATATATATATATATATATATATATATATATATATATATATATAGTAGTGGGTATTAGTATATGTTATTGTGTATTATTGTCTGTTAGTGGGTATTAGTATATGTTAGTGGGTATTATTGTCTGTTAGTGGGTATTAGTATATGTTATTGTGTATTATTGTATGTTAGTGGGTATTAGTGCATGTTATTGTGTATTATTGTCTGTTAGTGGGTATTAGTGCATGTTATTGTGTATTATTGTCTGTTAGTGGGTATTAGTATGTATGATTGTGTATTATTGTCTATTAGTGGGTATTAGTGTGTGGCCCTTTCCTCGAAAATGTCATACCCAAACTAAAAAGGGTGTATCTCTGCAACCACTAGGGCTATTTTAATAATTTTGATTATAATAAAAGGTACACATGTGAGATTTTGTTCAGATGTGTAAATATCATTCTATATGTTTCTGGTTAAGAGTAAATGAAGATGACACACAGAAAAAAATGAAAAGGTTTCAGGTCCGCCTATAAAAAAAATCACTTTTAGGATGATTATTTCTTTGAAATGATGTAGCTGTGAGGTCCAACTCTAACCCAAATCATAGCTCAATATGTGAACATTCACTAACCCAAATCATAGCACAATATGTGAACATTCTCTAACCCAAATCATAGCACAATATGTGAACATTCTCTAACCCAAATCATAACACAATATGTGAACATTCTCTAACCCAAATCATAGCTCAATATGTGAACATTCTCTAACCCAAATCATAACACAATATGTGAACATTCTCTAACCCAAATCATAGCTCAATATGTGAACATTCTCTAACCCAAATCATAACACAATATGTGAACATTCTCTAACCCAAATCATAACACAATATGTGAACATTCTCTAACCCAAATCATAACACAATATGTGAACATTCTCTAACCCAAATCATAGCTCAATATGTGAACATTCTCTAACCCAAATCATAACACAATATGTGAACATTCTCTAACCCAAATCATAGCACAATATGTGAACATTCTCTAACCCAAATCAAAGCTCAATATGTGAACATTCTCTAACCCAAATCATAGCTCAATATGTGAACATTCACTAACCCAAATCATAATACAATATGTGAACATTCTCTCTGCAAAGGTTGACTTTGATAAAGTGAAGCAGAACAACGTTAGAGGGTTTAGAACAGAGAACATTCAGGCGAGGACTCCAAAATTTGCATGGGGGCACATCTGCACAGTGGTGCAACAGTGGTGGGCCGTCAGGGCCGGCTAAGCCTTCTCTGCTGGCCTAAACAGAATCACAAAGTTATAGCTATTTTATAATTTAATTATTTTTCACAAATACACTACGTGTATTATAATTATTTTTCCCTATTAGCTTATTTTCTCATTGCACAGCTCCTGTCTTCCTCTGTTGCTCTGCTTCCAGCCTGCAGCGCTGCTTCCAGTGCAGCTGGTTTTAAGGAGAAGCTTTCATCCAATCAGATTTCACCTCTATGTCTCTATGGAAGCAGAGGGCCTTCTAGCTAGTCTTTGCAGATTAAAGTACACGGAGAGTGGACGTTAGCGTTGATTGTCATCGTCTTCATCCAATCAGATCTTTAGTTTGACATGCTGGGCGTATTCTTTGACGTAAAAGCGCCAGGATGCAAGCTCTGGATGCAGTGGCGGTTCTACATGTAATTACGCCCCGGGCGAGACCCCCTCCGAGCGCTTAGATTGCATTAGAGTATTAGCCAGTATTGCTCTATAGCCTACAGTGGATCCCCCTGTTCCCCCCCTTGTCCGTTCCATTTGAGAGACCCAGAGGTGAACTATTCCCCCCCTCCCCCTCCCCTTCCCCCTTCCCACACATGATCTGTAGACGGTAGTGATGGGAATTCCGGCTCTTTTTAGGGAACCGGCTCTTTTGGCTCGGCTCACTAAAGAGAGACGGCTCTTTCGGCTCCCAAATGGCTCTTCAGATTTTTTGGTGCTTAAATCAATTTATTACCAACAATAATGTAAAATTATGCGCAATATGAATTACTAATGTTAAAAAAAAACATGCACTAGATCAAATGTTTATTATATAAATACACTTTTATTATTATTATTTAAAAAAAATTAGAAAGTGCAAAAACAAACGTTTAACTATTTACAAATGAACTTAACTAACTTTTAACTATTTTTTACTTTTAGCTTTTTAATACTTAACAGATTTAAAGTAAAACAACATACAGAAGCTTACAGAATCACACAACAAAATATAAATTTAAATGTGTAAAACAAAAAGAAAAAAATCAGCATCCAGAGTTTTGTCCTTCAGTGAAGATTTACATTGAGAAAGACCAAGTGCCTCAGCTGTGAGGGCTGATGCTGTTTCTTCTCTTAATGATCTGCCCTGTTGGAGAACATTCTCTCTGAGGGTTTTTTGTGTCTCTTTGTAGTTGTTGTCTCTCTTTGTAGTTGTTTTATGTCTCTTTTTAGTTATTTTGTCTCTCTTTGTAGTTGTTTTATGTCTCTTTTTATTTGTTTTATGTCTCTTTTTAGTTATTTTGTCTCTCTTTGTAGTTGTTTTATGTCTCTTTTTATTTGTTTTATGTCTCTTTTTAGTTATGTTGTCTCTCTTTGTAGTTGTTTTATGTCGCTTTGTAGTTGTGTTGTCTCTCTTTGTAGTTGTGTTGTGTCTCTTTGTAGTTGTGTTGTCTCTCTTTGCAGTTGTTTTGTGTCTCTTTGTAGTTGTTTTATGTCTCTGTGTAGTTGTTTTGTATCTCTTTGTAGTTTGTTGTGTCTCTTTGTAGTTGTTGTCTCTCTTTTTATTTGTTTTATGTCTCTTTTTAGTTATTTTGTCTCTCTTTGTAGTTGTTTTATGTCTCTTTTTATTTGTTTTATGTCTCTTTTTAGTTATGTTGTCTCTCTTTGTAGTTGTTTTATGTCTCTTTGTAGTTGTGTTGTCTCTCTTTGTAGTTGTTTTGTATCTCTTTTTAGTTGTTTTGTCTCTTTGTAGTTGTTTTATGTCTCTTTGTAGTTGTTTTATGTCTCTTTGTAGTTGTTTTATGTCTCTTTGTAGTTGTTTTGTGTCTCCTTTTGGTTGTTTTGATCTTTTTTGATTTCTTTATTGTCTGGTTTTTACCAAATGGGTCAGAGTCAGAATGACACGAATCACAGAAAGATGAAAATGTATAACACAAAAGCAATAAATATACACAGTAGATCAACAGTTTAACATTATGGAGCTTACGTTAAATTAATGAAGTGGAACAACATCATGAAATAAGTGCCATAAGGTTGAAGTATAAAGTAGCATAAAATACTCAAGTACTGTAAAAGACCTCAACATAGTACTCAAGTACAGTAAATGTAATCGGTTACTTTCCACCACTGAATTCAACACAGTATCTTTAAATACAAAACGTTCTTGTTCCTGCTTTGTCCCTCTGAAGTTATTTAAATACATGTATTTGTGATTTAAAGGCTCCTGAAAAGATGGTCGTAATAAATCTCAATATTCCAGTTGGCTGGTCTCCAACTCAAAGGCAACGTGACGCCGCACTGTGCTTAAAAGGTTTGTGTTCCCACAGAAAGGGGAAGTACCGTGGGGTAAAAGTTCTTTGTCCCACGACCGTAAACCGGTTCCTCCAGACACGCGGCGGCTCAAAGTCCTCGTCTCTCCTGCTGAGGAGGAAAAGTCAAAAGATCAAACCCTGATAAAGTCTTTTTATCTGCAGATTTGATGCATGAAAAAGTGAGGAAACGGTTTCGCAAATGAAAAACATGATAAATAGATTGTTGTATAGTAAAATAAATATTTAAATGATTTACAACATCGCAGTAAGATTACAACTAAATACCTAAAAGAAAGTAAGAGTTATTCTATTAATGGATCTTTATGGGTGATATATTAATTAAAGTATGCAGTACTTTAACATGTTCATTATTCACATTATTATTTTTAAATAATATTATGATTGGTATTAATAAATACTAACATAAAACATTTTGTTAAATATGTTTAAATTCCTAAATAAAATCTTTAGAAAAGTAACCATGTGTTTTGAACAAACGCAGTGCAGCAAAGAGTAAATATTTACTTCTGAGATGGAGTGGAAAAGTAATTGAAATACTCAAGTAATGTACAAGTACCTCACAGTACAGTAAATGTACAGTTAGTCCATCACTGTTGATTTAATTAGGTTAGAAAGTAAAGAATGGAGGTTTAGAGCCCCCTGCTGGCCGAAGCATGGAGGTGCGCCTCATACCGGTTTCATTCATTTCAAACCAAACAGCCTCCAGCACGTTTTTTGCATCTTTGTAGTTGTTTTCAGTTTCTTTGTAGTTTGTGTGTTTCCTTGTAGTTGTTGTTGGGTCACTTTGTAGTTCTTCCGTATCTCTTTTTTGTTGTTTAGTGTTTCTTTGAAGTTGTTTGTGTCTTAGTATTTGTCTTCTATCTCTTTGCAGTTTTTTGTGTTTCTCTGTAGTTGTCTTGGGTCTCTTTGTAGTGGTTTTCAGATTATTTATAGTTTGCTGTGTTTCTTAGTTGTTTCTTTGTAGTTTTTTCATCTCTTTGTAGTTGTTTTGATCTTTTGGGATTTCTTCATGTCTGGTTGTTACCAAATGGGTGTGAGCCCAATAGGCCCATTCAGTAATCAAACCATGAATACAGGTAAAAGAACAAAGAAGAACAAAGTTAAGAATTAAAGGGTTTGTGAATTCAGACGAATAAATGCCTCAAATCTGACTCTTGAGGAAGCTGCTCGCTCCACAAAGACACTGAACCGTATCTCTGAATGATCACTTGCCGTCAGTCGGATTCATCCGCGGGGATTACAGCAGGAATTATAACACATTATAAACACATGAACACATGTAAACACCCCAGTGAACGGGCACAGATGCTCCGGGCAGGAAACGAGGTCGACAGACTAGACGAGCGTGAACGTGAGCAAACGGTCACGGTGTGAAGGGAAAACATGATTATTACTGTTATAAATATACATTTAAAATCAGCAGAACTGGATTACAACAGAGAGAACAGTGAAGTACAGGAACACGATGGCAAGTTTGAACGCCACAAAACCAAACTCTGGTTGTGAAACGTTAATTTATTGATTATTAAGTATAGTCATAAAACAAGTGGTGGAAGAAATGCATTTATTTCAGTAAAAGTAGCAATACCAAAGAGTACAAATACTGTTGAAACAAAAAGTACACAATATCAAAATATACTAACAATGTACAAATCAGTGTGGGCCGTCAGGGCCAGCTAAGCCTTCTCTGCTGGCCTAAACCAAATATAGATATTTTATAATTTAACAGTTTTTAACAAATACACGTATTATAATTTTTTTTCTCCCTATTAGCTCATTTCCTCATTGCACAGCTCCTGTCTTCCTCTTTTGCTCTGCTTCCAGCCTGCAGTGCACAGAGTGCTCACCTGTTAACCGGTGAGCTGTGGAGCTGTGGAGGTGTTTGTGTTCCAGGTGAAGCGTTTAGCAGAGGAGGAGTCTCAAAGCTCCGCCCCTCACCTGACTCACCTGAGACAAACAGTTTGTGCTTCTTCTTCCGTAAGAGACACACAGACGGAAAGAGAGACGATCAACAACGTCTGAGAGAGTTCAGCTGCAGGAGAGAAAAGAGGAACACTACAACACTGCTGCTTCAACCTGCTGACACTCCACACCCTGAACGTGAGTTTGACTCAACACAGTGAAGTTAGAGAGGAGGAGGGAGCCATGACTCATGTACTTCCTGTGTTTTCAGCTTCACTCAGAGACAACATGGCTTCCAGATCAGAGGAGGATCTCTGCTGTCCGGTCTGTCATGAAGTCTTTAGAGATCCTGTTGTTCTGTCATGTAGCCACAGCTTCTGTAAAGACTGTCTGCAGAGCTGGTGGAGACAGAAACACACTCAGGAGTGTCCAGTTTGTAAGAGAAGATCTTCAAAGTCACAACCACCTTGTAACCTGGTGTTAAAGAACCTGTGTGAGTCCTTCTTACTGGAGAGAGACCAGAGAGCTCCAGAGACTCTCTGCAGTCTGCACTCTGAGAAACTCAGACTCTTCTGTCTGGACCATCAGCAGCCGGTGTGTCTCGTCTGCAGAGACTCAGAGAAACACACCGACCACAGAATCAGACCCATCGATGAAGCTGCTGCACAACTCAGGAAGAAGCTTCAGGAAACTCTGGAGCCCTTAAAGGAGAAGTTAAAGGTCTTTGAAGAAGTTAAAGAGGAGTCTGATCAAACAGCAGAACACATCAAGGTCCAGGCCCGACGCACAGAGAGGCAGATTCAGGATCAGTTTAAGAAGCTTCACCAGTTTCTAGAGGAGGAAGAGGAGGCCAGGATGGCTGCACTGAGGGAGGAAGAGGAGCAGAAGAGTCAGATGATGAAGGAGAAGATGGAGGCTCTGAGCAGAGAGATAGCAGCTCTTTCAGACACAGTCAGAGCCACAGAGGACGAGCTGAGAGCTGAAGACGTCTCATTCCTCATCAACTACAAGGCTGCAGTGGAACGAGTCCAGCAGCGCCCCCTGCTGGAGGATCCACAGCTGCTCTCAGGAGCTCTGATAGACGAGGCCAAACACCTGGGCAACCTGACCTTCAACATCTGGACCAAGATGAAGGACCTGGTCTCCTACACTCCTGTGGTTCTGGACCCAAACACTGCTCATCCAAAACTCATCCTGTCTGAAGATCTGACCAGTGTGAGAGGAGGAGAGGAACAGAAGCTTCCTGATAATCCAGAGAGGTTTAATTATTACTGTTCTGTTCTGGGCTCTGAGGGATTTAACTCTGGGACTCACAGCTGGGATGTCGAGGTAGGAGACAGTACAGCCTGGTTTCTGGGTGTGTTAGCAGAGTCTGTCCAGAGGAAGGGATACATAGGGTCTGGAGTGTGGAGAATACAGTTCTATGGCGATAAATACTCATCACAGTCACCATCAGCTCCAGACACTGCTCTCGTGGTGCAGAAGAAGCCTCAGAGGATCAGAGTGAATCTGGACTGGAACAGAGGAAAGCTGTCGTTCTCTGATCCTGATACTAACACACACATACACACCTTCACACACACTTTCACTGAGAAGATGTTTCCATACATTTACACTGAGGATAATCTGAAGATATCACCACTGAAGGTCTGTGTGTCGGTGGAACAGAACCGTTAGAGAAGAAGAGAAAAGTTCAGCCGTCTCATTACTGAAAAGATCTGTTTAATTTACTTTCACTTAGTTTGTTGTTGTTTTCTTTTTAAATGGTTCAACAACCTGCTTTTCATTTCTATTGTCAACCTTTCTATGAGTAAAAATGTTTCACTTGTTCTTTTATTTGTTTTTCTAAACCGCTTCATTTTAAATAGTTCTTTATTTTTGGAGTATTTTGATTCATGTGTTTGGAGCCATAAAGACCAGGAGCTTCTCTCATTTCATTTTGTGGGACGTCACAGTCACTAAAATGCACCTGGAGGAGCGAGGAGGTCTGCTGGAGGAGCTGTGAGCGAGGAAACGTCAGTGCATCCATAGAGGAAGACTTTTTGACGTCCGTAAAACGAACAAAAGAGACGTTAAACACAACGGGAATGATCTCTCATCATGAAGGGACTCTACGTTCATCATCTGGTGCAATATATATATATATATATATATATATATATATATATATATATATATATATATATAGTAGTCGGTATTAGTGTATATTATTGTGTATTATTGTCTGTTAGTGGGTATTAGTATATATTATTATGTATTATTGTCTGTTAGTGGGTATTAGTGTATATTATTGTCTGTTAGTGGGTATTAGTGGGTATTAGTGTATATTATTGTGTATTATTGTCTGTTAGTGGGTATTAGTGTATATTATTGTCTGTTAGTGGGTATTAGTGTATATTATTGTGTATTATTGTCTGTTAGTGGGTATTAGTGTATATTATTGTCTGTTAGTGGGTATTAGTGTATATTATTGTGTATTATTGTCTGTTAGTGGGTATTAGTGTATATTATTGTGTATTATTGTCGTTAGTGGGTATTAGTGTATATTATTGTGTATTATTGTCTGTTAGTGGGTATTAGTATATATTATTGTGTATTATTGTCTGTTAGTGGGTATTAGTATATATTATTGTGTATTATTGTCTGTTAGTGGGTATTAGTATATATTATTGTGTATTATTGTCTGTTAGTGGGTATTAGTATATATTATTGTGTATTATTGTCTGTTAGTGGGTATTAGTGTTTGGCCCTTTCCTCGAAAATGTCATACCCAAACTAAAAAGGGAGTATCTCTGCAACATTTGAATAATGTTGGTGTTATAATAAAAGGTACACATGTGAGATGTTGTTCAGATGTGTAAATATCAGTCTATATGTTTCTGGTTAAGAGTAAATGAAGATGACACACAGCAAAAAATGAAAAGGTTTCAGGTCCGCCTATAAAAAAATCACTTTCAGGATGATTATTTCTTTGAAATGATGCAGCTGTAAGGTCCAACTCTAACCCAAATCATAATACAATATGTGAACATTCTCTAACCCAAATCATAACACAATATGTGAACATTCTCTAACCCAAATCATAACACAATATGTGAACATTCTCTAACCCAAATCATAGCTCAATATGTGAACATTCTCTAACCCAAATCATAGCTCAATATATGAACATTCTCTAACCCAAATCATAGCACAATATGTGAACATTCTCTAACCCAAATCATAGCACAATATGTGAACATTCTCTCTGCAAAGGTTGACTTTGATAAAGTGAAGCAGAACAACGTTAGAGGGTTTAGAACAGAGAACATTCAGGCGAGGACTCCAAAATTTGCATGGGGGCACATTTGCACAGTGGTGCAACAGTGGTGGGCCGTCAGGGCCAGCTAAGCCTTCTCTGCTGGCCTAAACAGAATAACAAAGTTATAGCTATTTTATAATTAAATTGTTTTTCACAAATACACTACGTGTATTATAATTATTTTTCCCAATCAGATCTTTAGTTTGACATGCTGGGCGTATTCTTTGATGTAAAAGCGCCAGGATGCAAGCTCTGGACGTATGATTGGTCAGTGGGCCAGCGTGACCATTAACATGGGCTGTGATTGGTCAGTGGGCCAGCATGACCATTAACATGGGCTGTGATTGGTCAGTGGACCAGCGTGACCATTAACATGGGCTGTGATTGGTCAGTGGACCAGCGGGACTTCTGTGTCAACGGAAAGCTAGCTAGCTGCTAGCAGAACTCAGTAGTAGTCAGAGAAGTTAAGAAGACATTGTTAGTTTTACTACTATGTCTCTTCTTACAGTGATCTCTGGTATAGCATGTGGGCTGCTGGTGAGGGAGCAGTACGAGCCTAGGGGATTGTTATCAGTTATTTCCCACCACTAAATAACAACCAGATACTGAATTCAAGACTTTGTATGATAACAGAAAATGTTGTTGTTTCAAGTTAATTAATAACTTAATCTCTACTTTTCTATTTGTGATTTAACCCTTGTATGGTGTTCGGGTCTGTGGGACCCGTTTTCATTTTTCATCAAAACAAAAATAATATGATTCATTATTTTTTCAAACTCAGACTTATTGGCCTTGGCTCATTTTCTGCAAAGAACATATATCAGACAAAATTTTCATCGACCGCACACCGTAACCCCCCCTACACATTTATATTACATACAGGGTGTTCGGGTCCACTGGACCCGGGCTGATAACAGTGTGGAAATTGTAGGTCCTGTGTACCTTCAGTCTGTCCTCCTCGTGTGTGTGTGTGTGTGTGTGTGTGTGTGTGTGTGTGTGTGTGTGTGTGTGTGTGTGTGTGTGCGCCTGCTGTAAATCTGTGTGTTTGTGTGTCTGTGTGTGTGTGTTCACGCGCCCGTGCGTGTTTGTGTGTGTGTGTGTTTGTGGGCCTGCTGTAAATCAGTGTGTGTGTATGCACGCGCGCGCCGTTCCCACACAAGTTTGCAATATTGATGCAAAATTCAAACACCTGCACCTGCCTGCTCTCACACCCCCCCTCTGTCTCACGGGAACCAATCCTTATTTTCTAACCCAACTGAAAGTTTGGGGTGCGCACTATAAATATAGTGTTGCCAGTGTGGTTCCTTATCACTGATCAAGATGGCCAAAAGATTCTCTGCTGAGAGGGCCTTGGAATTGATTTTTGAAGAGAGAGAAGATGGTGATGAGGTAGATGAAGAAGTGTCAGAATATGAAGATCTTATTTCTGAAAATACAGAGTCTGAATGAGATTGAGCATCAGCCAAAAAGAAGACGAGCCACAGGACCAGCCCATCAGCAGCCAGCCACAGCCCTATGTTGTGCTGTGTAAAATGACCTCATTACTAATGAAATTCAATGAAATTCAAATAAATAAAAGTCAATAGTTATGAACAACCTTGCTTCATTTGTAAATTTGTTGAATTTTGTCCACTCATCTTGATTATAATTGATTTTATCGATTTTATCAACAAAAAACAGAAAAACGAGTAGCACTTTAATTCTTAAATGTGTTATAACAAAGGTAAACAGCAAATATTAACCATATTTGCTGTTTATATTGCTTCTAATTGGGATGAAGAAAACATCTGTTGAGTATTTTAACATAAAATTGTTTGATTGTGTTGAATTAAAAACCCCAAAATACAGCAGGTCCAACAGACCCACAACACCTGCTGAGTAACAAAAAAATGAACACCATAGAAAGTTTATCAAATCTGCATAAACAAACTGCCGCTCTGCTGAACTATTCTAGTGTACTAGTACACCATTTTATGGCATAATAATATTTACACACTCAAAACAATTATATATTTGTCCAATTGTATCTAAATACTGTAAGTATTGCTACATTGTGTCTTTGAGTGTGACTCATTCCCACACCGTGTTTCTCTTTATTAACATTCAGCTCAGTGATGTGATGATGAGTTCATGATCCCTCGTAAACAACAGTTCAGTAATCAAACCATGAATACAGGTGAAAGAAAAACAAAGTTAAGAATGAAAGGGTTTGTATGGTGAACACAGACAAATAAATGCCTCAAACCTGACTCTGCTCGCTCCACAAAGCCACTGAACCGTATCTCTGAATGATCACTTGCCGTCAGTCGGATTCATCCGCGGGGATTACAGCAGGAATTATAACACATTATAAACACATGAACACATGTAAACACCCCAGTGAACGGGCACAGATGCTCCGGGCAGGAAACGAGGTCGACAGACTAGACGAGCGTGAACGTGAGCAAACGGTCACGGTGTGAAGGGAAAACATGATTATTACTGTTATGAATATACATTTAAAATCAGCAGAACTGGATTACAACAGAGAGAACAGTGAAGTACAGGAACACGATGGCAAGTTTGAACGCCACAAAACCAAACTCTGGTTGTGAAACGTTAATTTATTGATTATTAAGTATAGTCATAAAACAAGTGGTGGAAGAAATGCATTTATTTCAGTAAAAGTAGCAATACCAAAGAGTACAAATACTGTTGAAACAAAAAGTACACAATATCAAAATATACTAACAATGTACACATCAGTGTGGGCCGTCAGGGCCAGCTAAGCCTTCTCTGCTGGCCTAAACCAAAGTTATAGATATTTTATAATTTAACAGTTTTTAACAAATACACATATTATAATTATTTTTCTCCCTATTAGCTCATTTCCTCATTGCACAGCTCCTGTCTTCCTATGTTGCTCTGCTTCCACCACAGAGTGAACTTGAGTGAAAACGTTCCTCCTGCAGATGGAATGAGGTAAAACCTGTTAACCGGTGAGCTGTGGAGCTGTGGAGGTGTTTGTGTTCCAGGTGAAGCGTTTAGCAGAGGAGGAGTCTCAAAGCTCCGCCCCTCACCTGACTCACCTGAGACAAACAGTTTGTGCTTCTTCTTCCGTAAGAGACACACAGACGGAAAGAGAGACGATCAACAACGTCGGAGAGAGTTCAGCTGCAGGAGAGAAAAGAGGAACACTACAACACTGCTGCTTCAACCTGCTGACACTCCACACCCTGAACGTGAGTTTGACTCAACACAGTGAAGTTAGAGAGGAGGAGGGAGCCATGACTCATGTACTTCCTGTGTTTTCAGCTTCACTCAGAGACAACATGGCTTCCAGATTAGAGGAGGATTTCTGCTGTCCGGTCTGTCATGAAGTCTTCAGAGATCCTGTTGTTCTGTCATGTAGCCACAGCTTCTGTAAAGACTGTCTGCAGAGCTGGTGGAGACAGAAACACACTCAGGAGTGTCCAGTTTGTAAGAGAAGATCTTCAAGGTCAGATCCACCTTGTAACCTGGTGTTAAAGAACCTGTGTGAGTCCTTCTTACTGGAGAGAGACCAGAGAGCTCCAGAGACTCTCTGCAGTCTGCACTCTGAGAAACTCAGACTCTTCTGTCTGGACCATCAGCAGCCGGTGTGTCTCGTCTGCAGAGACTCAGAGAAACACACAGACCACAGATTCAGACCCATCAATGAAGCTGCTGCACAACTCAGGGAGAAGCTTCAGGAAACTCTGGAGTCCTTAAAGGAGAAGTTAGAGGTCTTTGAACAAGTTAAAGTGGAGTCTGATCAAACAGCAGAACACATGAAGGTCCAGGCCCGACGCACAGAGAGGCAGATTCAGAATCAGTTTAAGAAGCTTCACCGGTTTCTAGAGGAGGAAGAGGAGGCCAGGATGGCTGCACTGAGGGAGGAAGAGGAGCAGAAGAGTCAGATGATGAAGGAGAAGATGGAGGCTCTGAGCAGAGAGATAGCAGCTCTTTCAGACACAGTCAGAGCCACAGAGGACGAGCTGAGAGCTGAAGACGTCTCATTCCTCAACAACTACAAGGCTGCAGTGGAACGAGTCCAGCAGCGCCCCCTGCTGGAGGATCCACAGCTGCTCTCAGGAGCTCTGATAGACGAGGCCAAACACCTGGGCAACCTGACCTTCAACATCTGGACCAAGATGAAGGACCTGGTCTCCTACACTCCTGTGGTTCTGGACCCAAACACTGCTCATCCAAAACTCATCCTGTCTGAAGATCTGACCAGTGTGAGAGGAGGACAGAGACAGAAGCTTCCTGATAATCCAGAGAGGTTTGATTATTTCTGTTCTGTTCTGGGCTCTGAGGGATTTAACTCTGGGACTCACAGCTGGGATGTCGAGGTAGGAGACAGTACATACTGGGAACTGGGTGTGTTAGCAGAGTCTGTCGAGAGGAAGGGATGCATACAGTCTGGAGTATGGATAATAATGTCCTATGGCGATGAATACACAGCAGAGTCACCATCAGCTCCATTCACTGCTCTCGTGGTGCAGAAGAAGCCTCAGAGGATCAGAGTGAATCTGGACTGGAACAGAGGAAAGCTGTCGTTCTCTGATCCTGATACTAACACACACATACACACCTTCACACACACTTTCACTGAGAAGATGTTTCCATACATCGACACTGTTTATAATCTGAAGATATCACCACTGAAGGTTTGTGTGTCGGTGGAACAGAACCGTTAGAGAAGAAGAGAAAAGTTCAGCCGTCTCATGACTGAAAAGATCTGTTTAATTTACGTTCACTTAGTTTGTTGATGTTTTCTTTTTAAATGGTTCAACAACCTGCTTTTCATTTCTATTGTCAACCTTTCTATGAGTAAAAATGTTTCACTTGTTCTTTTTTTTTGTTTTTCTAAACCGCTTCATTTTAAATAGTTCTTTATTTTTGGAGTATTTTGATTCATGTGTTTGGAGCCATAAAGACCAGGAGCTTCTCTCATTTCATTTTGTGGGACGTCACAGTCACTAAAATGCACCTGGAGGAGCGAGGAGGTCTGCTGGAGGAGCTGTGAGCGAGGAAACGTCAGTGCATCCATAGAGGAAGACTTTATGACGTCCGTAAAACAAACAAAAGAGGCGTTAAACACAACGGGAATGATCTCTCATCATGAAGGGACTCTACGTTCATCATCTGGTGCAATATATATATATATATATATATATAGTAGTCGGTATTAGTGTATATTATTGTGTATTATTGTCTGTTAGTGGGTATTAGTATATATTATTATGTATTATTGTCTGTTAGTGGGTATTAGTATATATTATTGTGTATTATTGTCTGTTAGTGGGTATTAGTGTATATTATTGTCTGTTAGTGGGTATTAGTGTATATTATTGTGTATTATTGTCTGTTAGTGGGTATTAGTATATATTATTGTGTATTATTGTCTGTTAGTGGGTATTAGTGTTTGGCCCTTTCCTCGAAAATGTCATACCCAAACTAAAAAGGGAGTATCTCTGCAACATTTGAATAATGTTGGTGTTATAATAAAAGGTACACATGTGAGATGTTGTTCAGATGTGTAAATATCAGTCTGTATGTTTCTGGTTAAGAAGGAATGAAGATGACACACAGAAAAAAATGAAAAGGTTTCAGGTCCGCCTATAAAAAAATCACTTTCAGATGATTATTTCTTTGAAATGATGCAGCTGTAAGGTCCAACTCTAACCCAAATCATAGCTCAATATGTGAACATTCTCTAACCCAAATCATAGCACAATATGTGAACATTCTCTCTGCAAAGGTTGACTTTGATAAAGTGAAGCAGAACAACGTTAGAGGGTTTAGAACAGAGAACATTCAGGCGAGGACTCCAAAATTTGCATGGGGGCACATTTGCACAGTGGTGCAACAGTGGTGGGCCGTCAGGGCCGGCTAAGCCTTCTCTGCTGGCCTAAACAGAATCAAAAAGCTATTTTATAATTTAATTGTTTTTCACAAATACACTACGTGTATTATAATTATTTTTCCCAATCAGATCTTTAGTTTGACATGCTGGGCGTATTCTTTGATGTAAAAGCGCCTGGATGCAAGCTCTGGACGTATGATTGGTCAGTGGGCCAGCTTGACCATTAACATGGGCTGTGATTGGTCAGTGGGCCAGCGTGACCATTAACATGGGCTGTGATTGGTCAGTGGGCCAGCGTGACCATTAACATGGGCTGTGATTGGTCAGTGGGCCAGCGTGACCATTAACATGGGCTGTGATTGGTCAGTGGGCCAGCGTGACCATTAACATGGGCTGTGATTGGTCAGTGGACCAGCGGGACTTCTGTGTCAACGGAAAGCTAGCTAGCTGCTAGCAGAACTCAGTAGTAGTCAGAGAAGTTAAGAAGACATTGTTAGTTTTACTACTATGTCTCTTCTTACAGTGATCTCTGGTATAGCATGTGGGCTGCTGGTGAGGGAGCAGTACGAGCCTAGGGGATTGTTATCAGTTATTTCCCATCACTAAATAACAACCAGATACTGAATTCAAGACTTTGTATGATAACAGAAAATGTTGTTGTTTCAAGTTAATTAATAACTTAATCTCTACTTTTCTATTTGTGATTTAACCCTTGTATGGTGTTCGGGTCTGTGGGACCCGTTTTCATTTTTCATCAAAACAAAAATAATATGATTCATTATTTTTTCAAACTCAGACTTATTGGCCTTGGCTCATTTTCTGCAAAGAACATATATCAGACAAAATTTTCATCGACCGCACACCGTAACCCCCCCCTACACATTTATATTACATACAGGGGGTTCGGGTCCACTGGACCCGGACTGATAACAGTGTGGAAATTGTAGGTCCTGTGTACCTTCAGTCTGTCCTCCTCGTGTGTGTGTGTGTGTGTGTGTGTGTGTGTGTGTGTGTGTGTGTGTGTGTGTGTGTGTGTGTGCGCCTGCTGTAAATCTGTGTGTTTGTGTGTCTGTGTGTGTGTGTTCACGCGCCCGTGCGTGTGTGTGTGTGTGTGTGTGTGTGTGTGTTTGTGTGTTTGTGGGCCTGCTGTAAATCAGTGTGTGTGTATGCACGCGCGCCGTTCCCACACAAGTTTGCAATATTGATGCAAAATTCAAACACCTGCACCTGCCTGCTCTCACATCCCCCCTCTGTCTCACGGGAACCAATCCTTATTTTCTAACCCAACTGAAAGTTTGGGGTGCGACACTATAAATATAGTGTTGCCAGTGTGGTTCCTTATCACAACTGATCAAGATGGCCAAAAGATTCTCTGCTGAGAGGGCCTTGGAATTGATTTTTGAAGAGAGAGAAGATGGTGATGAGGTAGATGAAGAAGTGTCAGAATATGAAGATCATATTTCTGAAAATTCAGAGTCTGAATGAGATTGAGCATCAGCCAAAAAGAAGACGAGCCACAGGACCAGCCCATCAGCAGCCAGCCACAGCCCTATGTTGTGCTGTGTAAAATGACCTCATTACTAATGAAATTCAATGAAATTCAAATAAATAAAAGTCAATAGTTATGAACAACCTTGCTTCATTTGTAAATTTGTTGAATTTTGTCCACTCATCTTGATTATAATTGATTTTATCGATTTTATCGACAAAAAACAGAAAAAAGAGTAGCACTTTAATTCTTAAATGTGTTATAACAAAGGTAAACAGCAAATATTAACCATATTTGCTGTTTATATTGCTTCTAATTGGGATGAAGAAAACATCTGTTGAGTATTTTAACATAAAATTGTTTGATTGTGTTGAATTAAAAACCCCAAAATACAGCGGGTCCAACAGACCCACAACACCTGCTGAGTAACAAAAAAATGAACACCATAGAAAGTTTATCAAATCTGCATAAACAAACTGCCGCGCTGCTGAACTATTCTAGTGTACTAGTACACCATTTTATGGCATAATAATATTTACACACTCAAAACAATTATATATTTGTCCAATTGTATCTAAATACTGTAAGTATTGCTACATTGTGTCTTAGAGTGTGACTCATTCCCACCATGTTTCTCTTTATTAACATTCAGCTCAGTGATGTGATGATGAGTTCATGATCCCTCGTAAACAACAGTTCAGTAATCAAACCATGAATACAGGTGAAAGAAAAACAAAGTTAAGAATGAAAGGGTTTGTATGGTGAACACAGACAAATAAATGCCTCAAACCTGACTCTGCTCGCTCCACAAAGACACTGAACCGTATCTCTGAATGATCACTTGCCGTCAGTCGGATTCATCCGCGGGGATTACAGCAGGAATTATAACACATTATAAACACATGAACACATGTAAACACCCCAGTGAACGGGCACAGATGCTCCGGGCAGGAAACGACGTCGACAGACTAGACGAGCGTGAACGTGAGCAAACAGTCACGGCGTGAAGGGAAAACATGATTATTACTGTTATGAATATACATTTAAAATCAGCAGAACTGGATTACAACAGAGAGAACAGTGAAGTACAGGAACACGATGGCAAGTTTGAACGCCACAAAACCAAACTCTGGTTGTGAAACGTTAATTTATTGATTATTAAGTATAGTCATAAAACAAGTGGTGGAAGAAATGCATTTATTTCAGTAAAAGTAGCAATACCAAAGAGTACAAATACTGTTGAAACAAAAAGTACACAATATCAAAATATACTAACAATGTACACATCAGTGTGGGCCGTCAGGGCCAGCTAAGCCTTCTCTGCTGGCCTAAACCAAAGTTATAGATATTTTATAATTTAACAGTTTTTAACAAATACACGTATTGTAATTATTTTTCTCCCTATTAGCTCATTTCCTCATTGCACAGCTCCTGTCTTCCTCTGTTGCTCCGCTTCCAGCCTGCAGTGCACAGAGTGCTCACCTGTTAACCGGTGAGCTGTGGAGCTGTGGAGGTGTTTGTGTTCCAGGTGAAGCGTTTAGCAGAGGAGGAGTCTCAAAGCTCCGCCCCTCACCTGACTCACCTGAGACAAACAGTTTGTGCTTCTTCTTCCGTAAGAGACACACAGACGGAAAGAGAGACGATCAACAACGTCGGAGAGAGTTCAGCTGCAGGAGAGAAAAGAGGAACACTACAACACTGCTGCTTCAACCTGCTGACACTCCACACCCTGAACGTGAGTTTGACTCAACACAGTGAAGTTAGAGAGGAGGAGGGAGCCATGACTCATGTACTTCCTGTGTTTTCAGCTTCACTCAGAGACAACATGGCTTCCAGATCAGAGGAGGATCTCTGCTGTCCGGTCTGTCATGAAGTCTTCAGAGATCCTGTTCTTCTGTCATGTAGCCACAGCTTCTGTAAAGACTGTCTGCAGAGCTGGTGGAGACAGAAACACACTCAGGAGTGTCCAGTTTGTAACAGAAGATATTCAAAGTCAGATCCACCTTGTAACCTGGTGTTAAAGAACCTGTGTGAGTCCTTCTTACTGGAGAGAGACCAGAGAGCTCCAGAGACTCTCTGCAGTCTGCACTCTGAGAAACTCAGACTCTTCTGTCTGGACCATCAGCAGCCGGTGTGTCTCGTCTGCAGAGACTCAGAGAAACACACCGACCACAGATTCAGACCCATCAATGAAGCTGCTGCACAATTCAGGAAGAAGCTTCAGGAAACTCTGGAGCCCTTACAGGAGAAGTTATGGGTCTTTGAACAAGTTAAAGTGGAGTCTGATCAAACAGCAGAACACATGAAGGTCCAGGCCCGACGCACAGAGAGGCAGATTCAGAATCAGTTTAAGAAGCTTCACCGGTTTCTAGATGAGGAAGAGGAGGCCAGGATGGCTGCTCTGAGGGAGGAAGAGGAGCAGAAGAGTCAGATGATGAAGGAGAAGATGGAGGCTCTGAGCAGAGAGATAGCAGCTCTTTCAGACACAGTCAGAGCCACAGAGGACGAGCTGAGAGCTGAAGACGTCTCATTCCTCAACAACTACAAGGCTGCAGTGGAACGAGTCCAGCAGCGCCCCCTGCTGGAGGATCCACAGCTGCTCTCAGGAGCTCTGATAGACGAGGCCAAACACCTGGGCAACCTGACCTTCAACATCTGGACCAAGATGAAGGACCTGGTCTCCTACACTCCTGTGGTTCTGGACCCAAACACTGCTGATCCAGAACTCATCCTGTCTGAAGATCTGACCAGTGTGAGAGGAGGAGAGAGACAGGAGCTTCCTGATAATCCAGAGAGGTTTAATTATTACTGTTCTGTTCTGGGCTCTGAGGGATTTAACTCTGGGACTCACAGCTGGGATGTCGAGGTAGGAGACAGTACATACTGGACACTGGGTGTGTTAGCAGAGTCTGTCGAGAGGAAGGGATTCATACAGTCTGGAGTATGGAGAATAATGTCCTATGGCGATAAATACTCATCGTCGTCACCATCAGCTCCATTCACTGATCTCGTCGTGCAGAAGAAGCCTCAGAGGATCAGAGTGAATCTGGACTGGAACAGAGGAAAGCTGTCGTTCTCTGATCCTGATACTAACACACACATACACACCTTCACACACACTTTCACTGAGAAGATGTTTCCATACATCGACACTCAGGATAATCTGAAGATATTACCGCTGAAGGTCTGTGTGTCGGTGGAACAGAACCGTTAGAGAAGAAGAGAAAAGTTCAGCCGTCTCATTACTGAAAAGATCTGTTTAATTTACTTTCACTTAGTTTGTTGATGTTTTCTTTTTAAATGGTTCAACAACCTGCTTTTCATTTCTATTGTCAACCTTTCTATGAGTAAAAATGTTTCACTTGTTCTTTTATTTGTTTTTCTAAACCGCTTCATTTTAAATAGTTCTTTATTTTTGGAGTATTTTGATTCATGTGTTTGGAGCCATAAAGACCAGGAGCTTCTCTCATTTCATTTTGTGGGACATCACAGTCACTAAAATGCACCTGGAGGAGCGAGGAGGTCTGCTGGAGGAGCTGTGAGCGAGGAAACGTCAGTGCATCCTTAGAGGAAGACTTTTTGACGTCCGTAAACGAACAAAAGAGACGTTAAACACAACAGGAATGATCTCTCATCATGAAGGGACTCTACGTTCATCATCTGGTGCAATATATATATATATATATATATAGTAGTCGGTATTAGTGTATATTATTGTGTATTATTGTCTGTTAGTGGGTATTAGTATATATTATTGTGTATTATTGTCTGTTAGTGGGTATTAGTGTATATTATTGTCTGTTAGTGGGTATTAGTGTATATTATTGTGTATTATTGTCTGTTAGTGGGTATTAGTATGTATGATTGTGTATTATTGTCTGTTAGTGGGTATTAGTATGTATGATTGTGTATTATTGTCTGTTAGTGGGTATTAGTATGTATGATTGTGTATTATTGTCTGTTAGTGGGTATTAGTATGTATGATTGTGTATTATTGTCTGTTAGTGGGTATTAGTATGTATGATTGTGTATTATTGTCTGTTAGTGGGTATTAGTATATATTATGTATTATTGTCTGTTAGTGTGTATTAGTATATATTATTGTGTATTATTGTCTGTTAGTGGGTATTAGTGTATATTATTGTCTGTTAGTGGGTATTAGTGTATATTATTGTGTATTATTGTCTGTTAGTGGGTATTAGTGTATATTATTGTCTGTTAGTGGGTATTCGTGTATATTATTGTGTATTATTGTCTGTTAGTGGGTATTAGTGTTTGGCCCTTTCCTCGAAAATGTCATACCCAAACTAAAAAGGGAGTATCTCTGCAACATTTGAATAATGTTGGTGTTATAATAAAAGGTACACATGTGAGATTTTGTTCAGATGTGTAAATATCAGTCTATATGTTTCTGGTTAAGAGTAAATGAAGATGACACACAGAAAAAAATGAAAAGGTTTCAGGTCCGCCTATAAAAAAAATCACTTTCAGGATGATTATTTCTTTGAAATGATGCAGCTGTAAGGTCCAACTCTAACCCAAATCATAGCACAATATGTGAACATTCTCTAACCCAAATCATAGCTCAATATGTGAACATTCTCTAACTCAAATCATAGCACAATATGTGAACATTCTCTAACTCAAATCATAACACAATATGTGAACATTCTCTAACCCAAATCATAGCTCAATATGTGAACATTCTCTAACTCAAATCATAGCACAATATGTGAACATTCTCTAACCCAAATCATATCACAATATGTGAACATTCTCTAACTCAAATCATAGCACAATATGTGAACATTCTCTAACCCAAATCATAATACAATATGTGAACATTCTCTAACCCAAATCATAATACAATATGTGAACATTCTCTAACCCAAATCATATCACAATATGTGAACATTCTCTAACCCAAATCATAGCACAATATGTGAACATTCTCTAACCCAAATCATAATACAATATGTGAACATTCACTAACCCAAATCATAGCACAATATGTGAACATTCTCTAACCCAAATCATAGCTCAATATGTGAACATTCTCTCTGCAAAGGTTGACTTTGATAAAGTGCAGCTGGTTTTAAGGAGAAGCTTTCATCAAATCAGATTTCACCTCTATGTCTCTATGGAAGCAGAGCGCCTTCTAGCTAGTCTTTGCAGATTAAAGTACACGGAGAGTGGACGTTATCGTTGATTGTCATCGTCTTCATCCAATCAGATCTTTAGTTTGACATGCTGGGCGTATTCTTTGATGCAAAAGCACCAGGATGCAAGATCTGGACGTATGATTGGTCAGTGGGCCAGCATGACCATTAACATGGGCTGTGATTGGTCAGTGGGCCAGCATGACCATTAACATGGGCTGTGATTGGTCAGTGGACCAGCGGGACTTCTGTGTCAACGGAAAGCTAGCTAGCTGCTAGCAGAACTCAGTAGTAGTCAGAGAAGTTAAGAAGACATTGTTAGTTTTACTACTATGTCTCTTCTTACAGTGATCTCTGGTATAGCATGTGGGCTGCTGGTGAGGGAGCAGTACGAGCCTAGGGGATTGTTATCAGTTATTTCCCACCACTAAATAACAACCAGATACTGAAGTCAAGACTTTATATAATAACAGAAAATGTTGTTGTTTCAAGTTAATTAATAACTTAATCTCTACTTTTCTATTTGTGATTTAAAGAAAGTTGATCAAATCTGCATAAACAAACTGCCGCTCTGCTGAACTATTCTAGTGTACTAGTACACCATTTTATGGCATAATAATATTTATATACTCAAAAAAATTATATATTTTTCCAATTGTACCTAAATACTGTAAGTATTGCTACATTGTGTCTTAGAGTGTGGCTCATTCCCACACCGTGTTTCTCTTTATTAACATTCAGCTCAGTGATGTGATGATGAGTTCATGATCCCTCGTAAACAACAGTTCCCTCATGTCCTCCAGAGGACGACGTGAGGAACTCGTGCACGTCTAACGGCGTCTCAGCATTACTTTAATCACGAGGAAGGTTTTTATTTCCCCGTGGAAATCATCAGCGTCGTTAATACCCAAAACACGAACAGATGTGATTGACGGCATGCAGGCGGAATCATTTCAGATCACCTTCAAACTAAATATATGTTGTACTTTGAATATGAATATCTCTACGACATCTCAGAGGGAAATCTTGCGGGCTACTTTGAATTCATCTAACAGCTTTAGTGTCTTTACATATTAAGGTTTCTGCTCACAAAACACATAAAATTGTTATTAAACGTTGATTAATTGAGTGGCCGAAAATAGGAAACTATTCTGATAAGCGGTTTGTCATTTTTAATGCAAACAATAAACAATGAAGGTTTCACTTTGACCTCTGGCTAATTATGACCTTACAAACCAGACAATTAATGGATTAATGGGGAAATAATCTTCATTAATGCAAAAGTAATAATCTAATGCTAGAATACATAATAGTAGAATAGTCACCGTTTTAGTACCTTAACTACATTTAGCTTATTATACTTAAATACTTTCACTCAAGTAATATATTTAATGTAGTCTACTACAAATAAATACTAATAGCAATAGCACAGTATAAAATACTCTGTTACAAGTAGAAGTCCGGCATTCAAACCTATATTTAAAGAGACAGTGTGTGATATCTGCCGCCATCTAGTGGTGAGGTTGCACTATTGCAGATCTGCAGTGGAAACATGAAAACGCAAATGTCCCTTTCTAATTTAGTTTGTCCGTTCTGGTACTGTTGAAACATGTTGATGTAAATATATATTATTATAATATATTATTTACAATATAGATGTAATAAAAAACATTGTTATTTTTAGGTGTTTAAACACTGAAAACACACTTATTAATATAATTTTACATTTAATTGAATAGATCCAATAACTGCTGCACACTGTTCCTTTAACACACATGTACAGTGTGGCAACAAAAAGTACTCATGCAAATTAGCTATTATTATTATTATTATTATTATATATGGATGATTATTATTGATAACACTCTAATATTGTCGTAAAAGACACCAAATGACAATGGATCATATTTGATATTATTATTTTTGTTGTAGTATTGTTGTTCTTATTATATTATGAATATGTTTGTAAATCACATTTTGTCATAATTAAAAAATGTAACTGGCTCTCAAATAAGTAAAAAAAAGTACAATATGTTTTAAGTTTATGGAAATACTAACGTTAAGTACAAATACCTCAACAATGTGAGTCAACTTCTAGTTCTACTTTCCATCCACTGAAGCGGCTTCACAGCTGGAGATGCAGAAGGAGGCAGACTGGGCATGCCCAGCCCGGTGGGGAGGGAGGAGGGAGGAGGGAAGGAGGGAGGAGAGGAGAGAGGAAAGGAGAGAGGAGGCTGATGGGAGAAGAAGAGGAGCGAGGAAGAGTGGAGGAGTTGGGATGTCTGAGAGCTGATCGAGACGAAGAGGACACATGTCCACTTCCCAGCACCGCGTCTGAACCGCGTCCTCCTCTTCATCGTTTCACACGACGCACACGTGCGCGCGCACGCGCACGTTCACCGGATGAATGTGGACCGCAGTGTCTCCCTCGCAGCATCTCATCATCTCCGGGAGACAGACGCTGCTGCAGAGATAACATCACAGACATCCTGGTGAGCACCGACACCTTCACGCGCCGCTGCCGGAGGAGTGACGCGTTTCTGTTTTATGTGCCGCTGCAGCGCGTTGTGTTGCAGCGCCTCGGATGCATGCGGTGTGTTAGAAGTGCACAACTTGGTAGAGAGAGAGAGAGAGAGAGAGAGAGAGAGGAGAGAGAGAGAGAGAGAGAGAGGAGAGAGAGAGAGAGAGAGAGAGGGTGCACTGCATCACTGACACGGGCAGCCGGACCTGTAGGATGCAGAGAAATAAAGGTCATCACCTCACGAGACCGCCGCGCGTCGGTGACCCGCAGAGCCGCCGCCAAGTTGCGCTTTTCGGGGCAGGAAAAGTTGGCACCGCGGAATGGTTTTTGTATTTTGTATTTATATATAGATATCTATAATGTGAGTGTGTGTGTACGTGAGAAGGGTTTCAGATAAGTTTGTCTGCACCTGAGGACAAGAGGCACACAGGTGAATGCAGACCTGCTGTGTGTTGTTGTTTTTATACAATATCTTCTATGAGGGGATTTGGAGGATCTATATTTCCTTGTTTTTGATGAGAATAATGAGATTTAATGTGAGAATGAAAACAGAAAATAGTGATGTCCTTTTGTTTATGTCATGGTTTGGTTTTGCTTTGTTAGTGAAGCAGTCAACACACACACTTTCCCATCCATTTATGTACTTTTCATTTTGCATAAATTAAATCTAAAACGACTGATTTCCAGCTTTTTTTAAAATCTTATTTTGGTTATCTATGATAGGAAAGCTGTTCCAATAAAACACATTTTATTCACTCAACATTTTCACATTTGTCGTCATTTAGAGAGAACAAACATAATAAAGAGAAACTAACAACACATTTCATTCGTTTGACAGACATAAACATGTTTACAATGTGTCCCACTAAACCCATTATAGTTTCTATTGATACATGAGCATGAACAGGATGGGATCTGGCGGTGTGCTGAGGCTCCTGATGATAAATGACACTGCAGGAAAAGTGTCTTTTCTGCAGCTCACAGAGGACATGAGCTGCATGACCGGCGGGAGACTCGGTCAAATATATAAATATATATATATATATATATATATATATATATATATATATATATATATATATATATGAATGTATGTATGAGCCGAGGGAGCAGATCCATTGTCAGCCTTTTACTTCATCCGTTGCAGTTCATGAATCCCTCATCTGGGGCTCCGTCTAGACTGGTCCTCGGGGGCCGACTCTAGACTCTGTTCTTCCTCTCACCTTTCCTGTCAGAGCGTCTCAGAGGCTCCGCTTCAGACCACCTGTTTGCCACCATTGAAGATATACAACTTCACGTTGCTTCAACAGGTTGGTAAATGAGTTCAGAGTATCAGGAGAAGTTGAAGGAACAAAGTCAAAGACCAAATCCACAAACGAGCTCAACCATCTCGAGATACCCCTGGTTCCTCCTGAAGGACTAAATCTACCCGCTCACTAACTGCACACGGATCTGGAAAGTCAATCTGTTGAGGTTGCATTCTTCATCTTTGGCGGTGGATGTCATGACAAGCTGTTACGTACGTCATGGACTGTATACAGGAAGTGGACGTAGTCGTTGGGACGTCTCCGTTGGTTTGTGGACTGATGTTATGAAGCCTCGAGTTCGGCCTTCTGGCCGTCGCCATCTTGGATTATGACCGTTGCCTTCTTGACTTTTTGTGAAGGCAAGGAGGAGTGACGTAGAGACGCCATATACGTCTACCTGTCAATCACCTTGTAGCCTAAAACCTGAATTCCCGCTACTGACCATCAGGGGGCGACTCCTCTGATTCTAGAGAAGTTTTATTATATAGAAGTCTATGAGAAAACGACCCTACTTCTCAAACTATGGTCCAATTAGAGTCAAATAGACCACAAAGCAGGGTATGCTTTGGGGCGGGGCTTACTGTGATTGACAGGTGGCTGCCCCTACCAGAGCCATGCACGGCGTCTCTACGTCACTCCTCCACATTCCCAATATGGTAACTTCCGTTCATTGGTTGCGTACAAAAAATATATATATGGCGACGGCCGTAATCCAAGATGGCGACGGCAAAATCGCCGAATTCCACATCTACGTGACTCCCGCCATAACTACGTCCACGTAGAGCGTCACAGTTTGAAGCGTTGAGCTGTATTTGACGAGCCGGGCCTTCCTGACCGTCACCAAGAGGTTCCTCTTCACAGAGGACGAAGGCATATCAGGATGTAATACTCTCACTATTGTCAGTTCTTACATTCACAGTTTGGTTTTGAGTTTCTCTCACGAAATGCATTGAAAAAGAAATTCAGAAAACACCGGCAGCCTTTTTCCTTTTTAGTCAGAGGATGAAAGGTTGCGTTTTCGGAGGCGGGACACACACAGCTGTGAACACAAAGTGGTTATAGCGCTAACGTTTGGGTCGCCATTAGCGCTCATTGGATGGAGACGGTCCCGCTGCCCTCGTGCTGCTAATGGTGCTGAGAACACAGCATTAGTGAATTAGTCTTGAATTAACAGTTTTCTGTCTCCTTCCCACGTTTTTATTATTATTTCTTCCTACACGCTCCGCTCCCTCTCTCGCCTCCTCATCCCTCATCATCATTTCTCTCGCAGCTTTTTCGGTTGCCGTTTTGTTTGCAAAGCACTAGCTAACGCTGTGTCCCGAGGTTCATTCTCTGCTCATGATATGAGAAGTATTTAGGAGGCGAGAGCGCTGGCAATTCAAAGAGGGGGGCCCTTTTTTTTCTAGCGTTTGGAAAGGAGCGAGCATGTGTGATGATGGCGAGCACTTAGCATTTTTCACATTTACATTCCCGCTACGTGTCCGTGTCACCGTCTGCCGCTCGCTGCTTCCAATCTGTGAGGCTTTTCTCTTCTTGTTTTGTGTTCCTGAATGTTGGCTGCGGTGCAGATGGAGCGCTTTGCGACGGCTTGGATCTCGTGTGATTAATGAAACGCAAATCTGTTGTAGAGGCGCTTTTATTCCCCCCCGTCCGTCCGCCGTTACATACCGAAACGCCTTCTCTGGTCTCGTCACGCAGAAATAGTGCAATATGAGTGTGAGGATATATATATATATAGGCTTCAGTCTTGGCTGTTTGGGAACATTTGGTTGCCAGTCATTGATTTTTCCTCTGATGCTTGATAGCCCACAATGTCCTGCTAAGTGTCCGGCAGCAAGTGATATCACAGTGGAGGAGCAGGTACATAAACCACAGGCTCCTCGAAATGTTTTGACTGTTTGGATTCGGGTGAAAAAGAAACAAATAACCTGCTGTAAATGGGAAGATTACAGTGTTGTTTAGGTCACAACTGCTTGTTGGATGGTGGAATAACTTTGGTTGAATATATTCGTGTTGCGTTCACATTTTACAGGATGAGAAAGAGAGATTTCTTTGATGAAAATACATAAATAAAGGAACAGTTGACACAGGGACACAAGATAATAGCTTTGATTGTGTCTTTATGGCTTGAATCTTAAATTGACAAATTAGTTTGTGATAGAAAACTTACAACCAGTGATTAAGAACTTTTGTACTGTAAAAATAACTAATTAGAGAATAAGACAAAGGGGGAAATACCCAATTAATCTAAAGGTTTGGATAAGTTTGTAAGAATGTAATGATTCAAAGTTAGTTTTAACACCGTACAGATAAACCCATGACTAACAAATATCAAGAAAACATGTACAAAAGTAACATAAAAAATAAATACTAATATCTACAGGTAGAAATAAAATATCTTGAAATCGCCAATGGGCTCCAAATCGGCAAAAATAAATTACGTAAAATAAATGAATTACCAATGATTTGAAACCCATTGGAGAAGCTGGACCCAGTTGGTACCGGTTGATTATACTCCAAATGTAGACTTCTGTATATTCTTGACTTAAGTGAAGAACAACAGTTGCGAGTAAAGGACAGATTGAAAGAAACAGGAGATCCTTCTCTCGTCACACCGGGGAGTTTATTTTTAAAACCCCTCCAATCAATGAGGGCCATTGTTTGCCTCTGCAGGACTCTCAAGTTCACCCACAAACAGCGGCATTGACCGATGGAGGCAATCGACATGATCTTCTAATTTGATTGTCCTTAACGTCGTTTGTCTGAGAAAGGACGGCGGTCGTGATGTTGTTTTGTTGTGTTTCGTATACCGGCTGCTTGCAAAGCCACATCTGCCTCAGGAGTGCTGACGCGGCCGTTCGTTAAAAGCTGGCTCGGTGCTGCTTGGTGCAGTCTGCAGAGACGGCATGGTGCCGGTCGCCGCCGCCGGTCACCTTCACCTGTTTCACCTCGTGCACTCACATGGAGGGAAACTGTTGACTTTGGGGCTTTGTCGAACCAGACTTTTGAGCGTTTGACGTCATAGTCAAACTTCCCCAAACTCAAGGTATTAATAGATTTAAGCTGCTTTAGCTGCGAGCTTCCCTGATCCGTTTTCTGTCTTCTTAGAGGACCCGACCAGCAGTGATCCTCAACGCTGGAGGATGCTGCATGTTGGGCTTTATTGAGATGAACTGAACCGCCTTCCTCAAGGGCTGCTAAGTAAAGGATAAAAACGCCTAACTGCTATCTATCTGATATTTTAGACCAGCGTGCTTTAAGGCTGCAGCCATCACCGCAATTACTTAAAGCTCATGATTATTTCATTAAGAGACAAATGGAGCCGTATAGAGTGCTGCAGACGCGTATTTTAATAGGCCAACCGGAAGTTAGTAGCTCAACAGTTCCCTCCAGGCGGCAACCTCCGGTTCTGCCGAGATAAGCCGATGTGGAAGTGTTTTAAAACGTGCATTCTCTCTACTGACCACCAGGGGGCGACCTATCTGGTTGTATAGAAGTATATGCTTCATGTGTTGAAGCTACATTCTCTCTAATGACTATCGTGGGGGCGACTACTCTGGTTGTATAGAAGTATATACTTCTCTTGAATTATAGTTTTTTACTTAAACTATGTGTTGAAGCTGCATTCTCTCTACTGTCCCCCAGGGGGCGACTCCTCTGGTTGTATAGAAGTATATGCGTCATGTGTTAAAGCTGCATTCTCTCTAATGACTATCATGGGGGTGACTCCTCTGGTTGTATAGAAGTCTATGCTTTATGTGTTGAAGCTGCATTCTCTCTACTGACCACCAGGGGGTGACTCATCTGTATGTATAGAAGTATATGCTTCATGTGTTGAAGCTACATTCTCTCTACTGACTATCGTGGGGGCGACTACTCTGGTTGTATAGAAGTATATACTTCTCTTGAATTATAGTTTTTGACTTAAACTATGTGTTGAAGCTGTATTCTCTCTACTGTCCCCCAGGGGGCGACTCCTCTGGTTGTATAGAAGTATATGCGTCATGTGTTAAAGCTGCATTCTCTCTAATGACTATCATGGGGGTGACTCCTCTGGTTGTATAGAAGTCTATGCTTTATGTGTTGAAGCTGCATTCTCTCTACTGACCACCAGGGGGTGACTCATCTGGTTGTATAGAAGTATATGCTTCATGTGTTAAAGCAGTATTCTCTCTACTGACTATCATGGGGGTGACTCCTCTGGTTGTATAGAAGTATATGCTTCATGTGTTGAAGCTGCATTCTCTCCACTGACCACCAGGAGGCGACTCCTCTGGTTGTATAGAAGTCTATATAAATGACTCTACTTCTCTCTTGATTTATTCCCTCAGTAAACATTGTAAACATGAGTTTATGTCTCAATCTCTATTTTCAAGTTTTCTTCAATACAGCATGATGTTCATTTAGTAAATTATGGTCATTTAGAGTCAAACAGACCATAAGGGTTTGCTTCCTATGTACAGTCCATTGGTCCCTCGACAAAAAGTCAATAGGATTCTTCTATTGGCTTTTGGATTATCGCACAGAATAATCAGTGTTAAAAAAAAGTTTTGTTCAGAGATAATCTTCCCAAAAGAACACCACGCTAACTTTAGGCTATGAAGATGAAAGGCGGAATCGTGTTCTAGTGATTATGTTTACGTCTCATTTAGACAAATCAGGTTTTGTATTTGTTGACAATAAGAATGCCACCAAATGTATCCTTTAATGTGTGTTTATTGTCCATAATGTGGGACATTCTGTGTCTATGTCTGTATGTTTATGTGTCTACAGCCACTATCTGTTCATGTCTGTTAGCATTTGACCTTTCACCTCTGAAGATGTGTCTGCAGGCCAACAGTCTATTTATTTGGCTCCCTCCTGTGTCCTTCTGTTTTACCGCCGTCGTACCCTCTGCAAGCTAAATAGTAGTTATATAACTTTAATTAATTCAGGCAGTCAACCTCTATTTAAAGAAGGTGGCCGAATGAGTTACTTGTTTGTTTTTTACACAAGCCACCTGAAGCCGACAACAACGTGTAACATAAAAAAAAAGCATTATAGCGTTCATCTGTAGTCATGCTCAGCATTTAAATAATTTGTATGATTCTGTTGTTTTTTAACAATAGGCAAAAGTAAGGAAGTACCTCCAAAGTGTTTGTCTGCTAACGTAAGCAGTAACCGTTAGCATGTTAACTTTTTACCTGCAGGATGCAGACGCCTTTAGCTTCAGTCTTTTGGCAAAAAGTCAGGTATGTAGCCATCAGGTGCATATTTCAGTTTGTTTTATTTAAAATAAGTCATCTGGGAACATAAGTCTTAAAAAGTAGTTTTAAACCAACTCATCGATGTACCGTTAGCTTGATTTACTAGCTAACCGCAGCTGTTGAAATCTGCCAGTGACCTTTGTGATTGATGTTAACCGCCTGAGACAATGTTTAAAAGCAATAATTCTTCTTCACTGCACTAGATTATGCCATTTAATTATTTAATTTAATGATAAATTACTGGAGAAAATCCATGTAAACAAGTTTTTTTCTTGGCATCGCAATCAATCTTTCTTCCAAGATGCACATTAATCTGAAGTGATAGAAACACATTTTACGGATAAATTATGGACTTCACCAGGCAGATATGACAAGGCGTAACATAATGTCTCCTCGGACAGAAATTCACCTGTTAGGAATTAGCTGGTGACAAAAAACAACCTTCAGTCGCGTCAGAGTCTCCGTTTCTGCTGTACAAGGAAACATTTTGCATTTTACTCTCTGCAGAATCTCACTTAGTGTGGGAAGAGATGCTCTCAATGTTTTATTTAAGACGTAACATTTGCTCGGATTTGGTCACAAGCACAACATTGTGTGTACAAACCTTCAGTAATTATAGGTTTTATGTTTATGAAACTAGTCCTCCAGCTGGTGTGGATGTTGAGTCAACATGTACTTCATACGAAGAGAAAATGAGGGTGAAAAGAGAGTTGTTTTGTGCTCTCATGCTTCTCTTTAATATTTCAGTGGAGTGAGAGGGATGATGACTTAAGACCCTATAAACTCAGATATGTCACTATTTTAGTTTTTTCTGTCTCCCTTAAATTTTTTTTACTGAATATCTGTAATTGAATATAATCAGAAATGCATTTACTTCTGCCGCATTAAGAGGCACACTCGTGATGGAGCTATATACTCTATTGAATTATTTAAAAACTGCAACAAATAACATGAAGCTGAAACACTGACGTTGCTATATATACCAAATATAGATGTTACATAACGTCTGAATGTTGTTAAACAAGTAGAAACCGGACCAAAAGTACACAAAGTACTCTCATTGTTTTGGCCCCTTTATGTAGTTCTGCCAGATTTTCTTTGGTTTTGAAATTTTTATTTTTAATAATAAATTAATATAGTTAATTAGTCAGAAAATTATTTTAGGTTTCACCTCATGAAATACACCACAAGACCATAAATAAAGAAAAACAATCAAAACATGGGATCTAGAAACAAAATGAGCTTAAAAGACATAAATGCAGACGTATTGAAAAACATTTTCTATGATGTAAGTAGATATTATAAATAAAAAATGCTTCAGTAAAAAGCAAAAATTAGCATAACAATATATTCAGAATAATGTACATTATATTGATCAGGTCGTATACATCACTGGCAGAGACCTGTCAATCACCTTGTAGCCCTGCCCTAAAGCATCCCCTGCGAGAGAGAAGTAGAGTCATTTATATAGACTTCTATACAACCAGAGGAGTCGCCCCCTTTTGGTCAGTAGAGAGAATGCAGCTTCAAGCATAGACTTCTATACAACCAGAGGAGTCGCCCCCTGGTGTCATTAGAGATAATGCAGCTTTAACACATGAAGCATATACTTCTATACAACCAGAGGAGTTGCCCCCTGTTGGTCAGGAGAGAGAATGCTGCTTTAACACATGAAGCATAGACCTCTATACAACCAGAGGAGTCGCCTCCTGGTGGTCAGGAGAGAGAATGCAGCTTTAATCAGAATCAGCTTTAATGGCCATGTAAATTTGCACATACATGGAATTTGACTCCGGTTTCACTTGCTCTTCGTACTTTTTTTTTCCCCACACACAATATACAAGATAAATATAAAAAATATAAAAAGGACATTAAAGACAGTAGTAAAACAACAAAAAAGTGCAGATAGTGCAGATGAATAGTCTGTTTAACTGTTCATCAGAGTGACGGCCAGTGGGAAGAAGCTGTTCCTGTGTCTGGTGCTTTTGGTGTACAGTGCTCTGTAGCGCCTTCCAGAGGGGAGGAGTTGGAACAGCTTGTGTCCAGGGTGAAGCATAGACTTCTATACAACCAGAGGAGTCACCCCCTGGTGTCAGTAGAGATAATGCAGCTTTAACACATGAAGCATATACTTCTATACAAACAGAGGAGTCTCCCCCTGTTGGTCAGGAGAGAGAATGCAGCCTTAACACATTAAGCATAGACTTCTATACAACCAGAGGAGTCGCCCCCTGGTGGTCAGTAGATAGAATAAAAAAAAAAAATTAGACATCTGCCATTTTTTTTATTTTGACCTGCGTCCCAAAGGAAAACGGGTCCAGTTTGTACCTTTAAACATTCCCCCCACTGTCTTCATGCACATTGCCTTCCTTGCAGCACCTCCCCATCGCGGCACTGACTCAGCATGTATGTGAAAGAGGCAAGAAGGGAGGGAAGGGGGGATAGGAGCTAACTGGCTGAGTGTGAGCGCTGCTGGTCGGACAACTGCTCCGCTGGAGGGGAGGAAGATGAGAGGGAAGGGAAGGAAAGGAGGACTAGCAGAAAGGATGAGCCAAGAGAAACCATGTGGGAGGTGTAAATCCTGTATGGAAGCGGCTGTGAGAGGAGGAGAGGTGAGTGTGAGATTGAGAGGATCGTGTGTGCGTCCATCGTGCGTGTCGCTGTCGGTGTGTCTGGTGTTGCTGCTGCCAGCTCGGGGGTCGATCTGGAGAAACGACCACGGAGGCGGCGGACGGCTCTGCACCACGATACAGATGCTCCAGCTGCGCATGTCGTCAGACTTGCGAAACTGGTGGCTCATGAGCCGGGGAGGAGTGTGAGTGTTTTGTGTGTGTTTGTGTGGGTGAGTGTGAAGGCATGAATGAGACAGCGTGTGAAATGAGGGACTGCATGTCTTTATTTGGGTAATCGAGCCGTGTGAGTAGTGTTTACGGTCGGGATCAAGGATGTGCTGAATACTCTGGCTGGGCCACAATTATTATGAAGGGATGATGATAAGATCTGATCTGGGGTCAAACTGTAACACAAAACCAACACAATCTCAGTCAGAGTTTGAAGTTTGCAGAGTTTTGTGGATCTCAATTCATTTTTTGATGGTTTTATGTGTGATTTTGCATTCATTTGCGATATATACTGTATATATATATATATATATATATATATATATATATATATATTGATCTCAATGTACCGTCTTTATTTTGTGGGTAAAGTTTGAAATCGGCAGGTTTTCATTGTAATTCACAAAGAATTGTAAGAAAATTGCCAAAAGCTTCGAGTTTGGCATGTTGTTTTTTTGCCGTCACCATGTTGGTTTATTGACATCGCCATGTTGCTTTTTTTCTCCGTCGCCATGTTGCTTTCTTGACGTCGCCATGTTGCTTTCTTGACGTCGCCATGTTGCTTTTTTGCCGTCATCATGTTGTTTTTTTGGCCGTCGCCATGTTGCTTTTTTGCCGCCGCCATGTTGCTTTTTTTCTCCGTCGCCATGTTGCTTTCTTGACGTCGCCATGTTGCTTTTTTACCGTCATCATGTTGTTTATTTGGCCGTCGCCATGTTGCTTTTTTTTGCCGTCGCCATGTTGCTTTTTTTGACGTTGTCTACTTGGTTTTTGGTCGTTACACGAGAAGGTGGAGCTTGCAGGCGACCCAGTTGAAGACGTTTTTTTTCATGTATATTTATTCACACTAGAAAAGCTGGATGGAAACTGCTACATTCTATAAAACTCCCTCAATTACTGGCTGACATGAAAGAACACACTTTCCCAGTTGAACCAGTGACCTCTCTCCATTTCTGATTCGGAAATGTGAGTCACTTTCAGTGGGATGATGTTGAAGAAGTTGCAGGTTGGTAAACACAAACAAATATACATTTCAAGAAAAACATTTTTATTTCGGGTTTTTCCTAAAGGGCCCAGTGAGTCTGAGGACTTTGAGCGACTGTAAGCATTTTGTCTAATTTAATAAATTAATTTGGCGTACATCTGCTGTCTTTCCTTTATATTCCTGAGACACATCACCCACCCAAAGCTGAAAAAACTACTTTAAAGTGAACAAAATTCAGAAAGTAAAATAGTCTCTTTATTCTTTGTTGTTCTGTCCGATATATCAAATGCAAAAATCTTAAGAAAACATTTTATTTCGCTTGGTCACATCTCAGTGAGTCCATGAGGACTCTTTTTAAAAAATGCACCCGGCAGCTCAGAGTCGAGTCTTTTTTTTAGCATATTTGTCTCACATAAAAAGCACATTTCCTCACTCTAAATATCCCACAACTAAAAATAGGCTCAGTGGAAAAAGAATGACACAGCGCTCAGTAGTGAGAGGGAGCTTCGTGTTATCTGTACATCCAGAGTGCATTTAAGCAGAATGTACACTTGTTCTTGAGCTCGCATGCAAGTCGCTGAACGGAGGAGTTGTACAAGCAGCGAGGTCACGTCCAGCGAGCTTTCACTCTCCTCTTTTCTCTAAGCCGCTCGGCATCTTTCTCCTCACACTCGCTCTCTGTGCTCTGCATGAGTCAGAGGACCCGTCTCTTTTTATCTGAATGTGTGTGAGAGAGAGAGAAACAAAGTCCTGAGAGGAGGCTCCTCCAGCTCGAGCATATTTTTGGATGTGTGACAGCGAGCACCCTCCCGCCATTTATCGGGGATTTGCACAAGTAGGCAGCTTTGCCAAATACAGTGTGATGTAACCTGATATGACATGAAACCAATGGTCGTGAGTGTCGTGAATCTCTTCAATGTGCTGCTACCTGAAACCGCTCCGTGTTGCTGCAATCCTGTACTGCACGGCGCCAGCAACATGCAAGCTGAGAGCTAATATTAGCATGTGAGCTAACCCCATCATATCCTGGGGGCTAATATTAGCATGTGAGCTAACCCCGTCATATCCTGGGGGCTAATATTAGCATTTGCCACCACCACCACCAGCCGCAGCCCTGTTGTATCCTGAGAGCTAATATTAGCATGTGAGCTAACGCCGTCGTATCCTGGGAGCTAATATTAGCATGTGAGCTAACCCTGTCGTATCCAGGGAGCTAATATTAGCATGTGAGCTAACGCCGTCGTATCCTGGGAGCTAATGTTAGCATGTGAGCTAACCCCGTCGTATCCAGGGAGCTAATATTAGCATGTGAGCCAACCCTGTCATATCCAGGGAGCTAATATTAGCATGTGAGCTAACCCCTTCGTATCCAGGGAGCTAATATTAGTGCCACACATGCAGCCGGGGGTTTAATTACCTGTGTGATTTAACTCAAAGACCTGAAGGAGTTTATACATGTGTGTGTGTGTTGTGTGTGTTGTTTGTGTCATTGAGACCCAGAAGGACAACAAGAGGATGAGTCATCGATAGCGAGCAGCTGTGGCCTTTTTTTGTTGTTTAGGGAAAGAACTTTTAGCTGATTGTGAACCAGACTCAGTTTAGTGCAAACGCCACGTCAAAACAAAACTTACATTATTAATTTTTTTGCTCATGCTCACTGACAAAATATGAGACGCTTGTTGCTCCAAGGATGTCTGAGACCGCCGAGAAACAATGAAAGATGCTTTTAGTCATCGGGTCATTTGAGTGTGTCTGCAGGTTTTCCCTTCAGGACCCATCAACCTTCACCAGCCTTGTCAAACATGTTCACCCATGTTCATCTAGCGTGGACCTCCCTGTAACTGTTTCCTGCTCCCTATCCATCTCCATTGCTCTTTCTCTCATCCCGTCTTCATCTCTCTCTTGCTCCCATCAACATCTGTCCCAGACGATGAATGAGTGGATCAAATGAAGTTCAGTTTCCCAGAATCGACGACGTAAAGTCCCAACGACTTCCTCTCTCTGCAAATCACATCTGATGATGATCCCAGTGGATCCATCGCTCGACCAGCTCCGACACATTTACGACGTAGCCGACTGCGTGACCTTATGAAGCTGAAAGCACCGTTCACGAGCGTTCGCACTCGGCCATTTTCTTATTTGTCTCAGTTCAAACTGAAACACCAAAACAGCAGAAAGCAGAATAGAATTTCCTCTTTTTCATACAACAACACTTTATCAGAACCAGAGACTCCTCTGGTTGTATAGAAGTATATGCTTCATGTGTCAAAGCTGCTTTCTCTCTACTGACCACCAGGGGGCGACTCCTTTGGTTGTATAGAAGTATATGCTTCATGTGTTAAAGCTGCATTCTCTCTCCTAACCACCAGGGGGCGACTCCTCTGGTTGTATAGAAGTATATGCTTCATGTGTTAAAGCTGCATTATCTCTGCGACTCCTCTGGTTGCATAGAAGACTATGCTTCTTGTGTTAAAGCTGCATTATCTCTGCGACTCCTCTGGTTGTATAGAAGTCTATGCTTCATGTGTTAAAGCTGCTTTCTCTCTACTCCTCTGGTTGTATAGAAGTATATGCTTCATGTGTTAAAGCTGCATTCTCTCTCCTGACCACCAGGGGGCGACTCCTCTGGTTGTATAGAAGTCTATGCTTCATGTGTTAAAGCTGCTTTCTCTCTACTAACCACCAGGGGGTGACTCCTCTGGTTGTATAGAAGTCTATGCTTCATGTGTTAAAGCTGCATTCTCTCTACTGACCACCAAAGGGCGACTCCTCTGGTTGTATAGAAGTATATGCTTCATGTGTTAAAGCTGCATTATCTCTCCTGACCACCAGGGGGCGACTCCTCTGGTTGTATAGAAGTATATGCTTCATGTGTTAAAGCTGCATTATCTCTGCGACTCCTCTGGTTGCATAGAAGTCTATGCTTCTTGTGTTAAAGCTGCATTATCTCTGCGACTCCTCTGGTTGTATAGAAGTCTATGCTTCTTGTGTTAAAGCTGCATTATCTCTGCGACTCCTCTGGTCGTATAGAAGTCTATGCTTCGTTTGGTAAGCGTCTTGTGTCGCTTCATTTTTGTAGTCACTTTTGTGTCCATTTGTGGTTATTTTGCCGCTTTTATTAATCTTTCTGTGTCTCTTTGTGTCTTTTTGTAGTATGTTTTGTCTCTTTGTAGTATTTTCTGTCCCTCTGCAGTCTTGTTTGGTCTCTCTGGTTATTTGGAGTCTCTTCTTGGTTGATACATGTCTCTTTGAGTGACATTTTCTAGGCGAAGGCCAGGCAGCCCCTGACTTTTTGGGCCTCTGGACCGGTGCCCATGCAGGACCGTTCAGTAATCCATGAGCTCAGTGAGGACGGAGAGAGAAAAAGATGCTTTTTACAAATTCAACCCCCGTTCACTCAGTTGGCTCTAAAATCGATCCAAGCTCATCTTTTACTGCAACACAACGCTACACACACTCCTCACATCTCACTCTGTACATCCTCAGTTCCTTTCCTCGCCTCCTCTCCTCACATCTGATTCCCTCTCGCCTGAGATGTGAGCGGAGGAGGCGAGGAGACGAGTCAAGGTAACAGGAATTTAACAAAAGGAGACGTCATTTAGCAGAGACCGCTTTATTAAATGAGCATAACAGTGGAACTCATTCATTTAAATCTAGTTTTAACCTGTGATACTAGTTAAGTACGTGTTTATTTAGTTTCTCACTATTGTCATCTCTCTTGTTTATATTGTTGTTGCTTCTATTTTTTGTCTTTACCATATAAAGTGCCTTGAGTACCTTGTAAAGCACTATACAAATCAAATGTATTATTATTATGATATGATATATTTAATATTAATTAAATTCACATTTATTCACAAATTAGAAAAAAAAAGCATATTCTTAGTAATAATATACTAGTTATTGGTATTATTATACTTCTAATCATGAAGCACCTTTCAAAACAAAGTAATTCAAAATCCAAAACACAAGTGTAGATAACTTAATAGTGTGAATGCGTATTTCTATGAAACATTGAATGTTATAACTGTTATAACATTTCTATTTAACTCCGTCTTCACGCCGGATAACTTCACTGTCGACCGGCTTCATTGTTGATAACGTCGAGGTTTGTTTTCACAGAGTTAATCAGTGCTAATCGGCCCGGTGGCTCTCACCTTCACATTTATGACGCCGCCTCGTCTCCCTCCTCGTCTTCCTCACACCTTCGCAGACAACGGAGCCGAAGGCCTTTATTCTGTGAATGGTGCGTCTGTGGGAACGGTCGCTCCGAGGTGTGAACGCGACCGAAAGAGAAAGAGTGTGAGAGTGCAGAGGCGGCGACGGGAACATTTTTACTTTTATTTATCTTCAGTGAACAGAAAAGAAGAAGAAAAAAGAAACGGTTATATGTGAATTTATTAAGAATATGTGAGTTTGGTCTCTTTTGAAGACGAGGGCGGGAGCATCAGCCGGGGGTCAAGAGGGGAACGTCGCTCGTTCCAACGCTCTCAAGTTCTTCTTTGTTCTGTCAACTTCCATTTCTAACGCACGCGTTCTCTCCTCCGCCATACGGCGACTGCAAGCTGTCGCTGCTGGCAGCAGGACGGAGCTCGCCGTCCTCCTCCCAGTCTTTTTTGGCGGGTTTTGTTTTTGTTTCTGTGGCTTTGTTGGCGTGGAAGGTCGTTCTGCATGAGCGCTGCATGAACCGAACGCTGGCAGTTGAGAGGGCTCAGTTTAGTTTAGTCGAGGAAGAGTTTCAGCTCAATAGAGAGAAGAAGAGATTAATTAAGATGCTTCTGCACAGTAGAAAACTAATTCCTTTGCCTTCCACTCTGAATGCTGTTTACAAAAGAAAAACAAGGTGAAGATGAATAAATACAATAAAATACATAAAGAATACTATTATAGAGAAATATCTGTGCAAAATGAATTCCTCTATTGAAAATATTACCAGGTCAGTTTTTTATCCTCACTTTTTTTTATTATAGATCAGTTTTAATCAGGTTTTAATACAATATTTACTGTAATAAAGTATCAAAACAAGTGTCAAGACAATATTTACTGTAATAAAGTGTTAAAACGTGTTAGAATATTAACAGTAATGAAGTGAATAATCATACTTTAATACAGAATTACTTTAATAACGTGTTTAATCTTGTTTTAATACTATTTACTGTAATAAAGTGTTCAATCTTGTTTTAATACTATTTACTGTAATAAAGTGTTCAATCTTTTTTTAATACTATTTACTGTAATAAAGTGTTTAATCATATTTTAATACAATATTTACTGTAATAGCATAGCTGTTAAATTGTTAAAACGTGTTTTAACACTTTATCGTAATGAAGTGTATATAATCATGTTTAATACATATTTACTGTAATATGTTTAATCTGGTTTCAATACTATATTTACTGTAATAAAGTGTTAAAACGTGTTAGAATATTAACAGTAATGAAGTGAATAATCATACTTTAATACAGAATTACTTTAATAACGTGTTTAATCTTGTTTTAATACTATTTACTGTAATAAAGTGTTCAATCTTGTTTTAATACTATAATAAAGCCTTTAATAATATTTTTAAAACAATATTTACTGTAATAACGTAGCTGTTAAAGTGTTAAAACATATTTGAATACTATATTTACTGTAATAAAGTCTTTCATCATTTTTTTATACATTATTTACTGTAATAAAGTAGCTGGTAAAGTGATAAAACATGTTTTAAAGTGTATAATCATGTTTAATACATTTACTGTAATAACGTGTTTAATCATGTTTTATTACAATATAAACTTCTAAAGTGTTTAATCATATTTGAATACTATATTTACTGTAATAACGTAGCTCGTCTCCATCTGCGGTGGACGTGCTGTCGACGGATCAGATGAACACCACGAACAAGTTAAAGCGTGCTTCACAGAAACTGGAATATCCTGTGTGTGTGTGTGTGTGTGTGTGTGTGTGTGTGTGTGTGTGTGTGTGTGTGTCTCGCGTCACTCGAGGACACTAAAGATAACAGATCCTCCTCATTTTGTTTTTCCCATTCGCAGGTATGAAGAATCTGGAGCGGTTGGCGGCGTCCCTCGGGCGCGTTTGTCCTCTGGCCGCTCGGCTCGTGAGTCTCTGCTCTGCACACAGACGCTCTGGGAGGGAGAAGAAAGACCGCCTAAAAATAAACTGACACGCAGGAACCACCAGCAGCAGGAAAAAACAAACAAATAAAAGAGGAAGAGGACAACGAAGAGCTTTTCTCTCTCTCTCTCTCGTTCTCTCTTTCTCTCTCTGCTCCATTTCTGTGCCCTCGTTTCGGCCGGAGAGGAGGTGTCATGTCCCGGCCTGGGGAAGTCCTTCATCTGTATGTGGAAGTGAGGTCTGCTGCCCCGGATCAGAGCGGAGGGAAGGCCGGTGTCGCTCAGGGGCGATCGGCTCAGGACGGCCCGGCGGAGCTCCTGTCTCAGCTGGCGAGCCAGACGACCGTCGCCAAGACGCCCTCGCACCACCGTCTGGTTCAGGACCGCACGCGAGGCCGGTCTCCAGCCGGCGGCTCCCCGACGGTCGCCAAGCACCGGGGCGCGCCGCGCGATGGGGCGTCCGCCGTCCACTCTCCACCGCCGCCGATGCCCTCTTCTGGGAAGGTCGGCGTCCCGCACACTCCGCCGATCCGCCGCGGGTTCAACGAGGAGGTGGTAGGCGACGGCACGCGGTCCGTGGTCACCTTCAGCTACATCGAGAAGGCCAACGTGAAGACGCTGGACAGCCCGCGCAGCTCTGTGTGCGAGCGGGGAACCCGGGAGGAACGGTCCACGCCGTCGCACTTTCGCAAAAGGCTCAGCGACCCCGTTTGGTTCGGGAGTCCCGGTTCGTCGTGCAGCTCCAGTCCCAAGCTGACTTTCCGATCGCCGGGGGGTCGACGGCAGGCTCCCGGCGTTCGGCAACCGGCCTTGGACCCCATCGGCATGGCAGCTACCCAGAGGGCCGTGGAGGAGTTCGGGTCGCCTCTCCTGCGGATCAAGCTCGCCCACGCGCTCGAGCAAGCCTCGTCCTCGCGCTACAACCAGCAGCCGCGCTGTCAGTCCTGGGCCGGGTCGCCCGTTCAGCGGCAGAACATCGGCGTAAACCTCAAAGACCACCTCACGGATTGGAGCCAGGCCGTTTGCGGGCTTCCCCGGAGCCCGGCCTCCGACCGGCTATCCTCCCAGTCCCGCGTCGAGTCCCAGAGTCCTCTTCACTGGTCGGCGGAGGACCGAGCTGTGGCTGGAAGTCCAGCCGTCAAAAGACATGTTCACAGGTCCAGCGCTTCACCGCAGGGAGCACTCCTCCAACTTGGCAATGATGTAGTGGAGGGCCTGAACCAGTTGAGCGACAGTAAATCCTCCTCTCCGGCTCAAAGCCCTGCCGTCGCCCGCAGGCTGGCGGAGGAGGCCACCAAAGTATCCTCCATTTTCACAGAGGCCAGAAGGTCCTCGTTGCACAATGCTTTAGGTGACCCCACCGGGGAAACTCACAACAACTCGGCTCCAAACGCACAACAGTCTAAGCAAACGCTGAAGATGAACATCCCTTTAAACGACCAACACACGCCAGCAACAGACAACGCCGACTCTCACCAGCCTGAAAGATCCGTCGTGACGTCGCACGAAACGAACTCCCGCACCAGCTACCAAACGCACCAGGAGGACTGCGTTCAGAAGTCCCGGCGCCAGAGCTCGACGGGTTCCCCCGCCATTCCTTCACGCGTTTTCCGTCCCTCTCATCCTCCCACTGAGCTCAGCTCTCCCATGAGGGACCCCCGGCTATTCCAAGCGGAGCTCCGAGCGCCGGACACCCCGACGCTGCATCGCCGGCAGCTCCCGCAGTACGCCAGGGACTCCTGGAGCCCGGGCCCGGACAAGAGGGGCGACCTGAGCTGCTTCGAGCGAGGCGACTGCACCGAGCTCGCCCGCAGGCTCTTCATCAATCAGAGCGTCGAGGAGGCGCCGGTCAGCTGGACCTCCAGGCAGCAGTGGGGGAACCAGCTGGAGAACGGCCCGAGCCCCGAGGACGGATGCGGGTCCGGCAACGACCGAACGCCCGATCGTCAACCCGATCGCAGGCCGCTCAGTCCCACCGCCCAGCAGAAGCGAGCGGAGCAGAGGCGGCGAGAGATCCTGCTTCTGGGGCCGGTGGCGCTGGACTCTCCCGAGGAGGACGAGGGCTGCGAGGAGGAAGGAGGGCGGGGGAGCGACGAGACGGAGGGCGACGAGGCGGAGCGGGAGAGGGCGGAGGAGCCGGCGGAGGCGGAGCGGAACGGAGCGATGGGAGGGTCGTCCTCGCGGAGCTCCAGCGGCGTGACGGGCAGCTTGGGGGACCGGGACTGCGTGTCCCCCGAGTCCAGCCAGTCCAGTCACCAGAGCAACGAGACCGGCGCCGCCACCTCAGGGATACAGGTGGGCACCGGTCACACAGTTTTCATAACCGCATTTTGCTTTTTTATGATTTAGAAACTTTTAGAGTTAAAGGAGTATTCTGGCATTTTGGGAAATAGTCACTTTATTCCAAGAGTTCGATGGGGAGCTGGAGACAGGCAGCTGTTAGCCTAGCTTAGCATTAATACTGGAAATAAGTAACAATACAATACAGTGTAAAATTTGTGTTATTAATTTCTGTTTGTGTTAAGATACATTTATGAGATGTTAAAATGTTAACTTGTGAGCTTTAAATGTGTTGGTAGGTGTATTTTCCACCCTGCTTCCAGTCTTTATGCTAAGCTAAGCTAACCACCTCCTGGATGTAGCTTCATAATCACAGACACAACTGCTCATTGTCAGTTTAATTTATAGTAGACCTTCTACTATTTTGTTGAAATGTACCCAAACCAACTAGATCTAGCAAACAAAATAGAATTATCCACTTTCTTGCCAAGTGATTGATAAAATAAATTGATTGCTATTGAGCCGGAGCCAGGAGGCGATTAGCTTAGCTTAGCATAAAAACTGGATGTAGCCCCCAAACAAGGGCTGTTTTCCCCTGCTTCCATTGTTTATGCTAAGCTAAGCTGACGCCCTCCTGGGGGGAGAAGCCTATTTCCCAACATGTCCAACTGTGCTCTGCAGAGCTAGCATCTTAGAGCTAGCCGCTAGCATCTTAGAGCTAGCCGCTAGCCCCTTAGCGTGTCTCTGTGTGTGTCTTTCAGACGGACAGTGGCTGTGCAGCGCCGGTGCCCTCGCTCCACTGTCAGAGGATCGCTCGAGCCAAGTGGGAGTTTTTATTTGGGACCCCTGCTGAGGAGGCCGCTAGCAGGGAGGAGAAACGTGAGCGCATGTCCTCCTCAATTTCATCTAGTTAGGACGTCTGGGGTTTTATATATTACATATATTCAGTGGGACGAGCAAAATGAGTCAGATGTCAGACTGCTTAATGAAATTACTGACCCCCGTTTTTAAAGATTAACACCTCATTATGGAATTAAAACTCCAAAATAAAATGAAACTTAAATGAAATGAGACAGAGGAGATAATCATTTAAAAACTAACTGATTATCTATTTATCTATTATTAGCATCTTGTTTGAAATATGTAAATTCTTTACGATACAAATGAAGGTGTAGATCTTTGGGGGTTTTACACATCTAACACACTTTAAAATGTTGTTAATTGAGGTAAAAGTTCAAACATTTAGAATTTCAAGGGATCGCGGTCATTTACTAATACGTAAAGTATGCAGATGATCCACTGAGGAGCCTCAATGAGGCAGGTCACATGATCATCTTCTCCACAGACAACACAAACATTAAAAGTGATAACAAAGGCCCAAAAAATTATAAATACTCTTTTCCTGGGTTCTTTTTGACTTACGTGTTTCCTCCTTTTTGATCAGTGTTGGAAATTCTGAGACTTGTTAGCGTAATTTTTATAGTGTGTAAGACATATACCCTAAAAAGAAAATACCAAAAAATAATATTTAAAAAACTAGACAATTCTGATCAGAACCATCTGTCAGTAGCGGTACCAAAATAGTATTGAAGTTTCAAACTTTTTATTTCTGGTTCTGGACCAATTAGAGCAAGCGAAGGATCTAAATATGTTTTCTGTGCAGTTGCAACAGGGACTTATCAAATATAGCCGGGTCACATGTTTGTGTTTCCCTCCCTCCGTCTGCAGATGATCTGGAGGCCGCTGGGTTTAAAGGAGACATGGAATTGGATATCATCTGCATATAGATGATAAGCAACATTATAGCTTTTAATGATCTGTCTCAGAGGTAATAAATATAAAGAAAATACCAGAGGCCCCAGGACCGAGCCCTGCGGTACCCCACAAGATAGTGGAGAGATGTCCGACTCAAATTCTCCCAAATTCTCTCTTGTATAGAAGTATATGCTTCATGTGTTAAAGCTGCATTCTCTCTACTGACCACCAGGGGGCGACTTCTCTGGTTGTATAGAAGTCTATACTACTTTCGGGGACATTTTGGTCGGTACCAAAATAGTATTGAAGTTTCAAACTTTTTATTTCTGGTTCTGGACCAATTAGAGCAAGCGAAGGATCTACATATGTTTTCTGTGCAGTTGCAACAGGGACTTATCAAATATAGCCGTTTGTCACATGTTTGTCTTTCCCTCCCTCCGTCTGCAGATGCCCTGGAGGGCGCCACTGCTCCGCCCAGCGGCAACTCCAGCGAGTCTCCCACCCCGACTCCCCCGTCCTCCCTCCCTCTCCTGCTCTCCGCCGACCACGAGGTGCAGCACGTGGAGGTCGAGCTGGTGACCCCTCCTCTGGCCGGCGTCGGCACTTCGCCCAAAACCGGCATCATCCGCCGCACGCTGAAGTACTCGGAGACCGACCTGGACGCCGTCCCGCTGCGCTGCTACCGAGAGACGGACATCGACGAGGTGCTGCTGGCCGAGCAGGACGACGCCGACTCCGCCTTCGGGAGCAACCGCAGCGTGCAGGGCACCTCGGGGACCGGCAGCAGCCCGGAGGGGGAGGAGAGAAGGGTGGGGACGGAGGAGGAGGAGGAGGAGGAGGAGGAAGAAGAGGAAGAGGAAGAGGAGGAGGAGGAGGAAGAAATGGTGAGCTGGGCCAGTGTGAGGATGCAAGGAGACAACAGGAAGCAGCAGCATGCAGCGCAGGAGGAGCCGGAGGTGTTCGGACACCTGCTGAAGAGGTGAAACGTGAAAACACACCACAAGCACGTGCACGGGTTCACAACGAAAATGTAGATCTGAATTTAGATCTCACGCCTCACCTATTCCTCGAGTGGCTTGTAAACAGGTTCGGTGGCTTCTGAAACAGTTCAGCACATCCTGTCTTCATAGGAAATACAGTTCAGACTCCTTTAGTTTAGATCAATGGTTCCCAACCAGGCGGCGACCTCCGGTTCTGCAAAGTGAAGCCAGAGCTGCATTCTCTCTAGTGACCACCAGGGGGCAACTCCTCTGGTTGTATAGAAGTATATGCTTCATGTGTTAAAGCTGCATTCTCTCTCCTGACCACCAGTGGGTGACTCCTCTGGTTGTATAGAAGTATATGCTTAATGTGTTAAAGCTGCATTCTCTCTCCTGACCACCAGGGGGGCGACTCCTCTGGTTGTATAGAAGTCTATATAAATGACTCTACTTCTCTCTTGATTTATTCCCTCAGTAAACATTGTAAACATGAGTTTATGTCTCAATCTCTAGTTTCAAGTCTTCTCGATGCTTCTAACACATTTAAACTTTTCTTTACCAACACATCTGTGTCGCTTCAGTGTTTCTAAAACCGTCCCTCTCTGTCCAGACCAATGGAAACGTTTTTCGACAACCACCACCCGGCCCTGAAATCCCCCATCTTGGTCTCCGGTCCTCGCTGCGCCGCGGAGGACACCTTCAGCCGCCACTTTGAGAGCATCATGGAGTCTCACCGGGCCAAAGGCACATCGTACAACAGCCTGGACAGCGAGGAGCTGCTGACCTCCAGCACCCAGACCGTCCTGACCTTTGACCTGCCCACACTCACCCCTGCCATCCACGGACCGGTCTGCCAGAGCGCCAGGCAGATCGTGCAGCTCAGCTTCGCCCCGCTGGCCCACGACGAGAGGCCCAGTATCTCCGACTCCATCTTCACCATGACGGGGGACTCGGACGCCACTAGAGCCCCGTCCAGCGAGCGGCTGAGCAGCGGGTCGGACGACACGCCGCCCCGAGGACGAGGGCTTTCACAGCTGGGGAGCAGCTGGTACAGCAACCCGTCCTTCTCATTGCCGAGGTGAGTGAGCAGCTCACTCGGGATTCTTTCGGCCACTTGGGGGCAGCAGAAACACACTTTAAACACAACACTGATGTATTGTCTCCAGGCGGAAACATACAGCTCTGCTGAGTGAAGTGTCTTAAAACCTGCATTCTCTCTACTGAACACCAGGGGGCTACTCCTCCGGTTGTATAGAAGTATATGCTTCATGTGTTAAAGCTGCATTCTCTCTCCTGACCACCAGGGGGCGACTCCTCTGGTTGTATAGAAGTATATGCTTCATGTGTTAAAGCTGCATTCTCTCTCCTGACCACCACGGGGCGACTCCTCTGGTTGTATAGAAGTCTATGCTTCATGTGTTAAAGCTGCATTCTCTCTCCTGACCACCACGGGGCGACTCCTCTGGTTGTATAGAAGTCTATGCTTGATGTGTTAAAGCTGCATTCTCTCTAATGAACACCAGGGGGTGACTCCTCCGGTTGTATAGAAGTCTATGCTTGATATGTTAAAGCTGCATTCTCTCTACTGAACACCAGGGGGCGACTCCTCTGGTTGTATAGAAGTCTATATAAATGACTCTACTTCTCTCTTGATTTAAATGATTTATTTA